>JAVGVS010000004.1:2532801-3050301 GCA_032718565.1 Distichodus sexfasciatus
AGTGCATCGAAACAAAATGTGACCTCTGGATTTAACCCATCCGTGAAGGAGCGGTGGCCAGCTGACATGTTCAGCGCCAGAGGAGCAGTGCAGTGGGCCGGAACCTCACTCATGAGTGCCTCAGTGGGACCTTCACCAGTCTGGGGATTCGAATCGGCGACCTTCCGATCACAGGGCGAACTTCCTAACCGTTACTCTACACTACTGCCCCACTGTGTGTGTTTACTGTGTACACCTCAAACATGTTGCGTTGCATCCCTGGGGATGTCCAGCCATGTTTGTAGTACTTTACTTTTCCCTTAGAGCAGTGAATATTTTGCAAGAAACACATATAATTTCAAAGTTGTTGAACCTTATATAATGAGCCTTATATTTGCAATTGTCTTTCCTGAAAGTAGAAGTTGCTGTTATTGTTAGGATTCTGTACATTTGTAAATGATAGCATTAATATATGCAATGTTAGCGTGTCTGTATGCACGTACTGCGATGTGGAATGACTAGACTGTGTGTGTGCGCTTTTTGTTTGTTGCTCAAGTGCCCAGGAGTCTGTGTCTGTGGGTTTGTAATTTATTTGGTCTATTAAACCCATATGAGTGTGTGTGTGTGTGTGCTGATGTATTTGTGCATAATGTATCTGGTGTGTGTTCCAAGTGTGTTTTCTTAAGTGCTTATGTTCGAACCATTGCCTTTGTATACGTGTGTGTGTGTATGTGTGTGTACATGCATGCATGTGGGCCGTCCAGGCTTGTCCCCTTCCCGGGTCTCAGTTTGATTTAAAGGCCGTTAGCAGCCGAGCAGACAAAAAATACGACAGATCAAACCAGCGGAAGGCACTCTCAAGGTTTCAGCTAAAACCTGTTCAACAGCGAGAGAGAGAAGGGAGAGAGAGAGAGAGAGAGAGAGTTGAAATATATATACACACTCTATCCTGTCAGAAAGCTTTTGGCTTATCTTGAGTGACTGTCAGGGCCGGGAATATCAGGGAACAGACAGAAATATATAAAATTAATAAGCTGCTGGATGTTGTCAGGAGCCGCGATGCTCCAATATATCCTCGTTTGATCAGCGCGGACACGGCTTAGCGCTGCCGCTCCCGCGACGTGTACGCCAAGTGTTTTTGGCCCCCGGATTTCGCGCCGCCCCTGTGAGATAGAAGCCCTCAGCCGGCAAAAATAAGATTTATCGTCCTTCCTCGCTCTTCTTTTCACCGCTGACAAATCGGAAGAAAGGCAGACGAGAGCTGGCAGCCGTCGCCACGTTTAATGGAAGGGCGGCGGCTCGGCAAGGTGAATCCAGGGCCAAAGAGGAGACTTGGGAAAAGGGCGGGGGGATGTGGGGGGAAGGGAGGGAGGAAACGGAAGGAAATAAAAGAAATTGCTACTGACTTATCGGTTGTACTTCCTGTGCCAGGTGAGAGGTATATGTTAGGCTACTCCATGCTGTGCCAGTGAAATTTCATTCCACAAACCATGTGTGTTAAGTGTGTGTATCTGTGTGGTGACGGTTTCATTCCAGAGAGGTAACACTATTCATAGTAGGGTAATTAAGTCCAAAAGCATTCTCTTTCTCTCTGTTTGTTTGTTTGTAGTGAGTACAAAGTATGGTTTTCTTTTTGTGGTAAGTACACATATTAGACTGATTCCATTATGATTTACACGCCACAAGGTGTACATTTGCATTATGATTATTTGTGACTCTGCACGGCAAAACCAATCGCTTCAATTAAGTTATTATGTTTTATTATTAAGTTTATGTTTGTATCAACCTTCAAAACGATACCTATATCGAATGAATCGGACGACATATGACTGAGATATCAACATTCAAAGGAGTCGGGTTTCTCCTGTCACGCCAAGTGAGAAACGGAGGAATCTGCCTTTGAAGTTGACTATCGCCGTAGCACTCACAGACGCTTGGTGCGGTCGCGGATATGTTCGTATTTACGGTAGCCTACGCTGCATTCACAGCCACACGGATAGCCTGCCTGCGTTAGGTTAACTGAACTCGGGAGACGAAGATGGATTCCGGAGAAATATCTTCATGCTAGTCAACCAGTGGATTTACCGTAAATATTGAAGTAGAGCGGTCAAAACAGAAACTTTTAACATTCCGCTGGAATTGAATTCCTCGCCTCAAGAAAGTCATGTTTTTGGGATGGAAAGGGTAAGTTTTTCAGCGAAATTTATTCACAACAGTACAGTATAGACCTTCCACTGTTTCAAAACACTAAAAACAAAAAATCCACCATTTTACCCCACGCAACATAAACGGTCATTTTTCTCGGAAACCTCCGTTGCGACAAGCGACTGGTTTTGCCGTGGAGGGTCACATTTGGTGATTGCGATTAGATTGATTGTCTAGAATTAAGCATTAGATCACTGTTATGATTAAAGTGTAAATTGATTTAGATTTATGTTATGGGTGAATTTAAAAGTACATTTAGTAAAATTTAGGAATAAATTATTAGCAGTGTAATGTGGTTAGATTCATGGTTAAATTGTGCTTGGAACTAGATTGTTGAATTTGAACAAAAATGTAGAAGATTCTTTTTGCTAGGATTAGATTGTGGTCAGGATTGGATAGTCGCTAAATTTAGAATTAGATTGCGGCTTGAAAATATAAGGTTAAAGTTGGGGTAAGAATTTTTGTGTTTAGGATCAGATTGTGGTTAGATTTAATGTTCAGTTGTGGCTAGAATTATAATTAGGATTACTTTATGGTTGAGACAAATTGTGGTTAAATTTAGAACACATTGTGGGTAAATCTAGGATTAGTTTTTTTGTTAGAATTAGGATTAGATAGTGGTTCATTTTAGGATGACGTTGTGGCTAAGACTAGAATGTGAAATTTATCTTAGAATTGTGGTTAAATTTAGGATCAGATTATGGTTAGCATTTAGATCTTGTTAGACTGAGAATTAAGTTGTGCTTAGATTAAGGGTTAGTTTGTGGTTAGGTTTAGATTGTGGTTAGATTGAGAGTTAGTTTGTGGTTAGATTTAGACTGTAGATAGATAAAATATTTGATTGTAGTTGGGATATCCAGTGTTTAGAAAACTGAATTTAAGGTAATGGTGAATAGATGGAATTTCTTTCTTGTTTGGATTAGATGTTTAGGTGTAGACATAGGACTAAACGGTGTATCGGGATTCAGTGAGTATATTTGGGATTAGATCATGGTTACAGTTTTAGGTTACAGCAGAGTGAGAATGCTTCTTGTGGTTTAGTATCAGGTTGTAGTTAGAGTCAGGGTTACATTGTGCTTAAGACAAATCAGGGAACATTTTGTTGTTTTGCTTATTGTAAGAACTGATTTCCTTTTGGACACAAGAGGTTAAAAGTTCACGGCCTAATGATGTAGCAAACTGCATGAAAATTATCGATAGCAGAGAGAGCAGCAACAGGGGCACAGTAACAACACAGCTACAATTATAGTCAGACCAAACTTTATTGTGTTTAGGACACACACTCCACTCGGGATGTAAAATCAGCAAACAGCAGAGCAAAGGAGAGAAGGATTCCGTAATTGCAGCTGTGGCCATCATGGGAGCCAGGCGAATGCTAGTGCAGAAGTGGCTTTCGAGGAGCTAATTGAATTAAGGGCAGGACTGAGCGGGCGTGACGATGCAGGACTCCTTGATGCCGTGCTACTCTTCTGCTCACTCACTCGCTCGCTCACAACTCGTCTGCCGCGAAGGTCCGGGCTGTGCAGTTGCCCACGGCTCTGCTTTCCCATGAATTATTCAGGGAGGGCCGGACTTCACAAAGTGCTGCTGATGGAGGCGGGAAGCAGATTAGCCACGATTTTCTGGCTGCAGAAGTTGGAGGAGCAGGTTGCCTTTTTAACCCCTTGCCCTCTTCATAATTAGAGTAACACTCTCTCTCTCTCATATAGCTAAAAATGAGTGAAAGACGTTGGGGCAAGAGACAAGACGATACTTGTTAACTTTGTGTGTTTGTTCAAACCCAACTGTTCATATTAGAGGTCGTCCAATATTGATTTTTCAGGGCCAATATTGATACAGAGTATTGCTAGTTAACAGGGCCGATAACTGATATTTGGAACCAATATGCAAAAAAAGTGTCAAAAATTTGAATTTAACAAGCACCAACCTCAGCTGAAACTCACCTCTCTACTCCTTCTCGGAGCTTCACGCTGTGCTTGTGTGTGAGTGAGGTGTGAGTGACAACAGGGCTTCAGCGGTGATTAGCTACTACTCAAGTGAGTGAGTAGTTGTGAGCAGGACATTAAATAAAGTAGCGACAGAGAGAAGAGACGACAAAGGAGCAAACAGTAGCACACCTTATAATTACTTAATATCAGTGATGGTCAAAATTAATCACTGATACTAATAATTGGGGGGGAAATCGGCCCCCAATAATCAGTTGAATCTTAGTTCATAGGTACAGTGTGTAGTTGCAAATGCATTCCTTATCTGTTTTGAGGGCATGTGTGCATGTATTTGTGTGGTTGTGTCATTATGTGTGTGTTGCCAAAAGTATGTATTTGTAAGGGCTTGTCAGGCTATGTGTGTGTGTGTTTGCGTGTGTGTGTGTGGGTGTAGTCTGACCTTCACCCAGGCCTGTATCAGTGTATAGATGTGAGGCAGCCGACCAAATCTGCTGTAGAGGAAACTCTCTAGACATGAAGGAGGAGCTGCTGGGTCTGTGCCCAGCCTGGGACTCGGCCCGTGTGTGTGTGTGTGTCTATGTGTGTGTGTGTGCGTGTGTGTGTGTGTGTGTGTTGTAGGTGTCACAGAGTCTCACAGATACCTAATGGTTATGCAGGGGAGTTTCAAAACTGTTTCTGCATTGTGCCACACACACCCCTACACACACGCACTCCCACACACACACACACGCACACAATCACACACACACACAGTCCTTGATAACAATGACAAGCTGAAGTGTGGAGCCTGATCCTCCGCTAGAGTCTTAGCTGGATTTACTGTGGTTGCCTTCGTCTTTTAATCCAAAAATAATAGTGCTGACTTTATTTCCAAGATTTACCGTGTGTTTAAAATGCAGGGAGTTGGATAACACTTAATCCATTAGAACACAACTGACACTAATTGTGATCTTTTTTCCCCCAGTGTCATCGTTCCGGCCAAAAAAGAAAAAAAAAAAGCATAGATTTTTATTCATCTTATCTCCATTTCATGCCATGTGGGCGATAAAGGGAGCGAGGCTTTAAGTGGAAATACCCGTTAAATCAAGATAAAGTAATGAAAACTAAGTGGTATTTCATGGTAGGAACTGAGCGAGAAAGGATTCTGGGAGCTGGGTGAAGTGTTTTTTCTGGAACATTTGGGGAGTTATGATCAGTCATGTGATCCATCACACAAATAATTTCCCAATAACAAAATTGTACCGTGTAAAACTTTTAACTGCCAATATTTTCCTGATGTTGCTTTCCAGCCATTTTCCAGCACTCACTTGAGAGTATTCTCACTCATTCTCATAGGGTGTTGGTGGCCTAGTGGTAGGACACTCACCTTTGGACCAAGAGGTTGTGGGTTTGAATCCGACCTCTGGTGTTACCAACGTTGGGTCCCTGAGCAAGACTCTTAACCCTATGTTGCTCTCAGGGGAACTGTCCCTGAAATTAGGAAATCTAAGTTGCTCTGGATAAGAGCATCTGCTAAATGCTGTAAATGTATTCTTTTTTTCTCAGAAAAAAGCCCCTAAAGCTGATCAACTCGTCACATAATTAACAGGCCTTTTTGACCTTAAAATGGGAGTCACAGAGGAGGAAAAAGGTTGTTTAGTCTTGTTGAAAAGCTCCATGCCGATTTACTTGTTTATTCATTAGGGCTCAGTGTACTTGTGACTGTCACTGTCTTTTGTTAGAGTTGCAAAGTAGACTTATAACATTCTTGAGTCTGAAAAGAAAACATTATTTAAAATATATTTATATATATTATCTCAAAACATGTGGCATAGTCAAAAATTCGATTCATTTGTTATATAGTTCCCAGCTTTCTCCAGAACAGCACCCTTATGGTGCATTGAGTTGTATTTTGGTCAGCTTTTGAGTACGTTGTGGTGTCGGAACACTCCAGCCAACCTTCTTAAGAGGTGGTTTGGTCACTTTAAAAGGAGTATGAAACTCTTTGAGATGTTTTGGTGGTACTGGTGATCTAGTGGCTAGGATACTCGTCTCTGGACCAAGAGGTTCGGAGTTTGAATCCTACCTTCAGCACTACCATCATTGGGTCTCTGAGCAAAACCCTTAACTCCAAGTTGCTCCGAGAAAACTGCACCTAAAATTACGAGATGGAAGTTGCTCTAGTTAGAGCATCCACTACCATAAAGGTAAAGGTTTTGTTTTAAGATGTTAACCCACACATACCTTGTCTGTGACTTATATCTGTGACCTCTTTTCTCATTCTGTTACTGAAAAAGAAACATCAAGGTAACATCACATTTACATTTATAAGACTCTTAGGGTCATCTTCAAGCGCCAAATGGTGTTAGTTTAGCAAAGCTGGATTTGAACCTACGACATGCATGTAACTAGCAACGATCAACAGATTAAAGATGTAAACTGACTATGAAAGTACAATAACTGTGCAAAATTAACAGGGATTTTTGTGCTTGTAGAAGAATTGAAGCTCAGTGTGCAACATAGAGACCAGTTCATAGTTTAGGTAGGTGTGGAGGAAGTACTAAATGAAAATTGATTGAATAACTAGCCTTTTAACCTGAGAGTCCAGGGTTCAAGTTTCTGTTCTTGTGAACAAAGCCATTCTTTGTTTCAAGGCACACCAAGTCCAGACTGTTCTCCTTTGTGATTCCCCCTGGTGGAACAAGCTGCCAAGAGCCATCAGAACATGTGCATTCTTCTCTGTCTTCAAGAACCTCCTGAAGACTCTTATTTTCAGAGAGCACCTCCTCTCTTAGATCACTCCCCATCCTATATTACCCCTGTCCAAATTTACTGAAGATACCTTCATCCTCTTACACTTAGAACTCAGCCCTTAGTAGCTACTGTAAGTTCTTCCATGGTCCCAAGCTTGAACATTTTTCCCATTTTAAGTCGCTTTTGATAAAAGAATCTGCCAAGTATAATATAATGTAAATAGAGAACTGTACAATGTGTAGTCGAGTGTGCATTAACAGCAATACACCAGACCAACTTGGTCAACCTTAATCTTAAGCTCTATTTTGAACCTTTGAGCTCCATGAAAAAAGTATCTCAATCTGTTCACCATCCTGCATTTACAGTCCTTCTAGACGGCCATCATCCGATTGAGGCCTAAGCTGACTTCGGCTACACGGGAGACCTCTTGATTGCGTTTGCCTTTAATTGCCAGAGGGCCCGCTCCACTGCAATTAGTCACCGTTAGCGATTTAAAAGCCGTGTTTACACACAGCAATCAAGAACAGCGACCGCTCCCCCCGACGCCGCAGATAAATAAATCGCAAAGTTTGTTTTCCCCCTTCTCTCTTCTCAGAGAGACGGCCTCCTTTGTTTTTAGAGGGCGCAGGAGAGGCCAAAGCCCCCAAAGCAAGCGTAATAAAGCTCCTCGGCGGCGGCCTTCCCTGTGAAGCGAGTGTCTGAAGCTCCGACATCACGCTTGAAGAGTTTCTGTTTAATGTACTGTAATGTGGAATTCAGCCGGGACCCGTTTAATTGAGTTTTACGCCAACCAGTTGGGAGTTAGCGCTGGAAGCTAGGTGATCTCGTGGTTTTTAATCCCACCCACCCCTTCCCCTGCGACGGAGAGGTATGTTGACGATGAGGTTCTCTCCCTTTTGTGTCAGACGAAGAGAGAGAGAGAGATAGAGTGTGAGAGAGCGTGAGGCGAACAGATACTTCCGTGGATAAAACAAATTGGCAACCCTCAAAGGGAAAAGAGTTGATAAGGCAAATCCAGCACTTGTAGGAAAATAAAAGAATCCAACTGTTCATTAAAACGAGAAACAAAACACGCGATTTAGAATAGAGGCCGGCCAGAGCAAGTGGGAAAGAGAGAGAGAGAAAGAAAGAGACGTCCTATCGCAATACTGGATTGGAAAATAATCAAGGATTTGTGTGAAGAATTAGTGAGGAGATATGGACAAATGCAGGATTTCATTCCCTCTGTAGCAAAATTATCAAGGATAGACCACAGTTATCATACAGAAAGGACAAGCATTAGCTACATGGGCTAATAATTATGAGAGATATGCAAGATCTAGGGCTCGACTCATCGTTGTTAACACGTTTTTCTAACACACGTTTTGCCACGTAATATCCAGCTTTAGGTTTTGTTTGGTTTATAAATAAACACGGCACAATTTTCTGGGCTGATCTGGATATTAATACTAATACCAATTTGTTGTCAGCTAAGCCTCAAATGAGATTTGTAGCCTTGTAATCCCCCGTTTGGCCACTAGTGGTCACTCTGTCTCCTCTTCCCTGTCCTCCACTACAGTCTGTTTGCCCCAATGTGCTATACCTGGTTTGTCTCTATTTGATCCTGCCTCTCTTCTGTACTTTGGTCTGGCATCTGATGCCTGGCAGGAGGTACTTTTTGTGCCTGTTTGTGTGTGTAAAGTCAGAGTTCTAATTTGGTTGGGTTTGTTTTTGTATACAGGGTATATATGTAGGGTATAGCAATGTCTTTTTTGTCTCTGTCCTTGTTTTGTCATGCCTTGTGCTGTGACACATACAAACATTGTAACATGGCTATCTATCTGTAAGTGTGAAATTTGCTCAACTCTGGGAATGAAAAACATGTTTATAAAATTCAAAAAGAAGTTAGGGCAACACAGTGGTGCAGTAGCTAGAGCTGTCGCCTCATAGCGAGAAGGTCCTGGGTTCAAAGACCAGGCTTGGGCCCCGCCTCGTGCCTGTAGTCCTAGCTCTTGGTCTGGTCCCAACGACGATAGCGATTAAGCGATTCAGATAATGAATGAATGAACAAGAAGTTACACAATAAACCATTTGAACCTAGTACTTCCTTCACACAACCTAAAATTCACACTTCGTCTTGTTGCCTGTTCAAACCATGGCATCTGTCTCATCTTCCCCTATGTCCCTCTTCATTATTCAATTTAAAAAAAAATCAACGCATTATATTTACTCAATTACCCAGCCTTTACAGGTTGTTAGATGTTATTATAAACTAGTCTCGAGTTGGAACCAATTACTCACAACTTTTAAGGGCTTGCTGTAACAAGTGATGTTGCAGCATTGGTTAAAGACGCCACAATGGGTCAGTTGTACTACGGCTGAGGTACTCATGAGCAAAGCACTGTCCCCAAGCACTGCTCCCCGGGTGCTGCACATGTCAGCTGCCCACTGCTCCTTGAAGGACATGTCAAATGTAGAGGTCAGGTTTAGTAGTAGTGCACTGTGTGGTGTGTTCACAATGACAAGTAATCATTTAATTAAATTCAAATTCAATTTCAAAAGTTGGATAACTTTCATACATCTGATTGAAAAATTTCTGGCCAGTATTGGTCCAATACCGATTGACGCCATCTCTGTTTATACTGTATTAGACAAGGATTGGTGTGATTATTACTGTTTAAAATAGCAGAAAACCAGAAAGAAATGAATCATTCCTGGTCAAGCAAGTGCTCGAGTGTGTTTCACGTAATGAACGTGTGTATTGGGGCCTGACAGAATAATTTTTTCATTGACTTCAAAAGACTTTAGGCTTTACGAACAGCGAAGGAAGGACAGTGGGAAAAAAGAGAGAAAAGTAAAGCAATAGCAGGAAGGTTGCAGGGTGTTGGCCGTCCTGACCATCACGATACTTTACTACATTTTTTTCTCTCCCTCGCAAAATAAAGTCATTCATCAAAAACATCGATATAAAATAACACAGGTGAGATTATTACAGCGTCTGAATAGCGTGTGGCCGCGCTCGTAAATAAGGCCTCGCACGCCCCTAGCTCACGTTAATTAGAATTAGAATGCAGATAAAGCAGCACTCTTTTATTGCCCGGAGCTCCATCAATTTTACCGTCGCACTCAAGGTCAGTCCGAGTCAGGCCAGAACGACCCTCGGCCGGCGTTGGCCAGCAGTTGTAGAGTGGGTTGAAAGTTGCCTTTATTGTTTGTCTGTTTTGAGCAAGTGGGTATCTCACATTTACAGCATTTAGCAGAATAGACTTCCAGTTTCTAGGTACCGGGACTGCCTCCCTGAAGCAACTTAGCTTTAAGGGTCTTGTTAAGGGGTCCGGGCAGAGCTGGATTTGCAGCCACAACCTCTTGATCCATAGTTGAGTGTCCTTCTACTCCGACCAGTACCATTCTACAGTTTTTGGGAAATGTCCCTTTAAGGATGTAAAATAAAAAGGTGGAGAAGCTCTCGGGTTGTGTGAACGTTGGGATTTCAGAGTTTTAATCTCATTTTTGTGGCTTGGAATGCCTACTAAGACCCTACCGTTACCCTACCATTGGCAGAATAATTATGTTTTCCTCCCATTTTTGAAACAAACAAACATGGGCCTATTTCTAACCCAACTGATGTTTGATATTTATTTCTGTTTTTAGCCTTTTTGAGAAGCTCCTCTTAGGAGTAGGCAGCATGAATTGCTGAATTCTGGATTTCAACTCTAAATTCATGACATTCCACAACTCTCCCTCTCTCTCTCTCTCTCTCTCGCTCTCTTTCTGTCTCTCTTTCTTGCTAAAGCCGTCAGATGAGACAACAATAGCGCCGTGCTGCTCCTCCGGAATACCTTTGTAGTTTCCTCCGATACTTTAGAGAATGGATTTAACATGGCTTTGCCTGGTTCAGGCGACAAAGTCCCCAAATCTTCCTATCTGCTCTCCTCATTTCCATTTCGGAGACACTACAGCAGGATAGCGGGATCACGCTTCATCCCCCCCCCCTTTCCCACCCTTCATCCGACCAGATTTCATTTTTACTCTACAAGCAATGGCAGTCAAAAAAGCCTGTTTGTCTATTTGGCTTTTTCAAATAAGCCCATAATCTCAACAGCAAACACGAAAATCTTAATTAGTGCAATTAGCCCTACCACACACAGTCTTTTAGCGTTTGTTTGATACCAAGCGAACACACCAGGAGCTGTTTCGTTGACAAGTTAAAACTTTTTAAACTAGTTGAAACTAGTGTTCATCTTGACCCAAAATTGGCTTGGTCTTCCTCCCCCAACTTCAAGTGTTGGGGGAGCGACCCTCCGGATGCAGTGAAAATGACACGTAAAATGACACGTTTCTCCTCACTCCTCAATGAATCTCCTGTGATACGGTGAACGATGCGACCGCCACAGCTTTAGAGGGAATGCAGGCGAGGATTAATCGAGATTCCTTCACGAGGCGCCATTTTGAATGTGGCGCCTTCCGATTTCCGCATGGCTTAGCCTCGCTGCTCGTGCCGAGCAGATTTACCGATAGTTAATCCGTGTTTTTTAGCTGGTTTTTAGCAGCCAGGTTATTAAAGGATTGGAAAAAAAAACGTTGGGTCGGAACAAAGGCATCTCAAAGCAGAAGCAGCAACCATTTTTCACCCCCACCATCCCTGCCTTCTGTCAACCTCCTGTTCCTAAAAATTACCCACAGTTCTCCCTCAAACGTGCCCCGAGCATGCCCCCTTGTTGGCGTTAAATGGCGTAAAGTTTTCCACTTTTTCCTGAAAAAAAATCCAGGAAAAGCCCATTACTACCTCGTCCTTCCCTCCTCCTCTTCCTCTTCCTCCTCCTCCTCCGCTTGTAAAAAAAAAAAAAGAAAAGAAAAAGTTTGCAGCACCTGTCAGCTGTCAAGTGGCCAGTGATTCCTCTGCGGCTCTTATATTGGTCTTTCATATCATGGCTCGTTAAAGCGGAGCCTCGGCGCCGGCCGTATTTACATACGAGCAGGCGGGAGGTTTTAATTTGCGCCGGTACGGAGCATGACCGGAACTGAGCAGCACGCTGCCACAAAATCACTTTCCTCCCCTCCCCCTCCTCACATGACAACTCCTTTCCCAACACACACACACACTTCCCGGGAAGCATTTGAGATCGACTTAATTGCCTGAGCCAAGACGTGAAGAGATGGAGACGGTGCCCCTTTGGGATGGAACCCCAGAGGCCAAGTCTGCACTGAGACACCCAGGTCCTCACTGCTGCTGCTGCTGCTGCGGATTCTTCTACAAATGTTGCCATTAACTCTGTCGAAATGCCTCCGATTTATTTGCTACTTCTGTGCTACTACAGTCTTGAGCCATCCCTCGTTTCTTCGTAGTTTGCTTCACAAGAGCCAGACATTCTTGGTTTTCTTTTTAATGTAGTCTTGAGGGATAGGGATTTAATCACTCACTCTACATGTATGTTTGCTGTTTTAGCAAAATATATTAAAATATAAAGACAGGAGGGATGGTTTAACGCTTTTGCAGAATATTGTGTGCTCTACTTAAGTTTGATTTATAAAATATATATTTTTTATTATTTACATTTTGACTTGTCAGACGTGTTATATACGCTGAGGGAAAATTCCAAGAAATAACTCAGAAATTCCAAGGTTCACATTCACAATCTTAGATGTCTTTTTTTCTCGCAAATTTGCATCTTTGTGATCTCAGAGAATATCTGACTTTTTTCTTGCAAATTTGAGAGGTTTTTTCTTATAAATATGTCACTTTAATCTCAGAGAATATCCAACTTTTTCTTCTCATGAATCTACAAGTTTTTTTTCTGAATTTTAACCCCCTCCTTTTTTTCTTTTTCTTCTACAATGGCCCTGAAACACTGTCGTATTTATTTAAATTGTGTCATACAAGTTGGTATATTGAGAAAAAATTGTCAATTCTGTAAAAGATGATGATGAAGATATGTGAGGATCTTCGAGAAATACAGGATTTCTTTTTTACCTCATGATATTATTAGTTCTGTTTGGAAAAGATAAATCATTCTTGAATGCTTGAGCATTACTTTTGTATCTAGCAGCAACAAAAGTGTAGCACGTGTCTATTGAACGTGTGATATTCATGATAATTGATAAATGACCACACGGTCTGGCCCAAACACACAAAGCAAAGTAGTTTATTTGAAAATGACACGGATCATTGTAACAAAATGAGCAGGGTTCGAGTTCAGAAAAGGCAGTCAGTAGAGCAAACAGATCCACTACACAACAAGTCCAATCACAATCTGAAAACAAGTTCAGCAAGTCAAAATACAGAGGGCAAAAAGGCAGAAAAAGAACATTTGTTATGGTGGGATAAAAATACAGTCGATACTTTGCAAAACAAGCTTTAGTAAGTCAGCTATTTATAGTGACGCTAGAGTTCAGGTGATCTAGTTCTCACCAGTCTACTCCGAAAACCTGGAATGGAGATCTGGAGTGGAGTGTTCGGAAATGAGGAGAAACTTGGTTCCGGATCTCCAGCACCTCCCTTCAAAAATGATGATTGAAAAAATATATTTACGATAAAGTGGAAAAACGGAGAAAGCATTCGGACCATTGCAACTACTTTTGCAAAATCCAACTGTGAAATTGCTTTGAATGTTTCTGTCTGCATCCTTATGGTGGGATTTTTCGATTTTTATTTCATCCTCACATATATATAGTCTTATGGCTTAGCCTTACCTGCACTTACACCCAGCACCTGAGTGAGACTCCTTTGGCGTGTTTGTGCTAAAAAAAACAAAAACAACTACACATCCCAGAGGGTTATAGGGGAAAAGTTCAAGCTTTAAGCCCATCTCAATCTAGTCAATCACCACAGTTGTAGTATTTGAGTTCATTTCTCTTACTTGACATGATCTTGCGATTGCCACCCCTCATTTCTCCCCCTCATGCTGCCTCTCTGGTCTGGATTGGCATCTCCGGCTTGGACTTCAGCACCCAAAATTAGTGCTGATGTTGTCGCCAGCCAGAGCCTTGCTCCCCCACCCCCACCCAACATCAATCTCCAGCGACAAACTTGGCCCGGCGCTTGGCTTCTGCTTCTGGTCGTGCCGCAGAGCTGCGCCATCAGATCTGGCGATGTCTGGGACGGGCCGGCGGGCGGGCAGGCGGGCGGGCGGGCGACCGAAAGCGCCGAGAGTGAGCACCGGTGTGGGCCGCTTTTTTGGAAAGCATATTGTCTCATTCCGCCATCTGTCCGCGAGCGAGAGATGGCAAGAGCGAGAGCCCGTTCGCCTTCTGCCACTGTTTCGGGGGCCGGCGGATGCGCGAGGAACGGCTTTCTGGGCAACCATGTCGCCACACTGCCCAACCTGAGAGCGCGAGCGCTGGCTGGTGGAGGGTAGCGCCGCCGATTTACACGTCCGCCACACAGCCGCCGCACCAGAATGCGAACATTTGGGAGCTCGGCAAAGAAACCTGGTGCAGTCTCTGTGGGGAATGGATGTATTTTGTGAGGCCTTATGTTCGCATTACAGAGATTTTTTAGTTGCATATGCTGGTGGGTTAGAGAAAGTTGCAGTGCAAAATAAGTATTTTCTTTAATGGAATTATAGATAAGACGTCAGTGGTCAGTCCTAGTCATGGGAGTCATCAGAACATGCATTTTACCACTGTAGCACATACACTGCTGGGGAAAAATAAGGCAGACAGAGTTTATCACAGTCTCTGTATGAATTTTTTTTTTATTTAGACAAGTGTAACAAGCAAGAAGCAACCGTGTAACACAAAATTGTATACATCTAGTGCACATTTTAGTATGGAATGGATGATAAGAGCAGGGAGTGTCTAATTGTAGGCTCGTTAACCTCAGTTTAATTAGTGTCCAGTTAAATTCCACATTGGTACAGATGATGGTACACTGACTAGTTGTGGGAACTAATCAGACATGAATGTAACAGCACTGACACAGCACACTGAAAGGCTGTAAGACAACTCACCCAAACAGCTGAGTTTCAAAAAGACTAACAAGGAAAAAGCCTTTCCCTGCTAAACAGGTTACAGACAATGCAGACAATATTGTGGAACACTGTTATTTATTATCACCTTTATTTCTTAAACAAGAGAAGTAGTCATAAAACATGCTTGTGTTTGCCACATATCTTTTAACCAGCAGTGTATGTGCCCTGTTGCATTATTGGTGAAACAAGTATTTTACACTTTGGTAAATCTGACTTATCAGGGCTAATGCTGGTCTCTTTAACTTTGTCTTAAAAACCTCTATGTGCCCTGGTACACCCAGAAATATGTAGTTTTTAGCATAAACAGTGTAGGGGAGTTTATCCTGTCTTCACTAAAAGTGTTTAACACTTTAATTAAACCCGATTGAGGCTAGAGATGGGTTTGGAACTTATACTTTGTCTTTACAGCACCGGTGTGCTCTATTACTCTCTTAGCAAATCTCTGTCTTCCTCATATTGTTACTAAAACACTTTAACGCTTAGATTTGATTGATTGATTAATGCTGGAGAAACTGGTTTGAATCTGCACTTTTCAGATTTCCATCGCCCATGTGCCCTATTGCACTAGGGGGAATGTAGTTTTTAGGACGAGTCTCTCTCTACATCCTAATTCACTCTGAAAAAGTATGTCTGTGTGTGGGCTTGTGTGTGTGCTGATTTGGCACAGGCCACCGAATGTGCAGAGTGGACTGGGGGATGGGGAGGTTGTTTGTGACGTCCTAGTCCCAATCTCCTGGTCCGGCTGTGTCCGTGGCCCCACTCCCTTGCTGTGGCCGGTGGCCGGTTCAGCTGCTCCTTGGCCGAGCCGGTAATACAGAGCAGATTGGTGGAGATCGGCGGCCCTTGTTGTTTGATCTTTCCTCCTCGCGCCGCGCTAGCTGGCAGCCTCCGCCCATGCCTCTCTGCATGGCGCGGGCAGAGCTGGCATGGCCTCAACCTGCCTGCCAGCTTTCTTCTTCCTCTTTTCCCCCTTTTCTCCCTTTCTCCCTCCCCCACCTTTCTCTTCTCCTGTGCCAGACTCGCTCCCTCCTGGACGGTCTCAACACATTTTCCTCGCGGTTTTACAAGGGCTAAGCCACTCTAATCGCAGCAGGATCGTCAAATTTGCTCGGAGGGAAAAGGAAAAAATAACTTGCCGCTTTCACCTTGATGTTGCTTTTGACTTGAGCCTGTTCTGGCACACCGCAAAGTCCTCTCTCTGTTGTCGAAACCTTGGAATTTCCCCTTTAATGGTGGCCAGTCCTCACTTAACTTCCTCTATAGTCAACCACCAATCTAGAAGCACTAGTTTCCCCGTTTTTGATCGATAAAAGGCATCGACTTTTTCACAGTTGGGTTGGGTGAGGGAAAAAGGTCAATAGCTAAGGTCCAACAGTTACCAGGAAACTAGACCTCCCTAAGCTCCACTCTACCTTCAAAGAGATGTGTTCTCAGAAGCCGCAGTGACCTTCGTCTTACCCCAGTCCTTTATGCAGCCTCCGTCTTTTACTCACTTGATTTAGAACTTGTACTATGTCTTTATAGCACCCATGTGCCCTATTTGCACCCTGAGATCCAACTGAGTGTCTGTCAACCTCCTAAAATCACTCTGAAGAAGTGTTTTACAGTTTGGTGAATCTTACTGATTGAGGATGGAGATGGATTTGGAACTTGAACTCGTCAAGTTTGCTCTCTGGTTTGCTTTTGACTGTGAGTCAAAAAACTGACCTCTACTCAGGACTTTTTATCAAATTTTCTAAATTCTTTTCATTTTTATTCAAAATTGAAATTGCATCCAAGTGAGTACGATATTGTCCACCGTAACATGTAGCTTCAATACACTGCGAAATGACAATGATCTCAAGCAATGAAACTTTCATATTATTGCATGTAGAAGTGAATGATAAAATGTTAATTGATGACCAAATTCGACAATAACAATCTCTGTTTGTGATTTCAAATTGCTCCCCTTTCCCATGGACACTGGATAGAAGTTACAAGTGAGTGATTATTTGTCATTGTGAACACACCACAGCACAGCACACAGTGCACCACAATGAAATCTGACCTCTGCATTTGACCCATTCATGAAGGAGCAGTGGACAGCTGGCATGCGACCCCTGGGGAGCAGTACTTGGGGACAGCACCTTGCTTACGAGTACCTCAGTGGTACTTTTACCGGTCCATGACTTGAACCGGTGACCTTCCGATCACAAGGCCGACTCCCTAAAGCTACCAACTGCCCCTGTCAGTCCACACCACTGTTCAGTTGAGTCCAGTTTTCCTTCAGTGGACCACTTTTGGTAGCAGACCAGGAACATCCTACAAGAGCCGCGGCAGTGTTGGAGATGTTCTGAGACAGTCATGTAGTCATCACAATTAGGCCTGTGTCAAGGTTGCTCAAAACTTTCCACTTTTTTATGTTTCCAACACATCAACTTCGAAGAAAAAATGTTTACTTGCTAGGTAATATATCCCGCTCACTGCCAGGTGTTTTTGTAATGATATTATCAGTGGTACCAATGTTATGATAATAATAAATGAATTTCAGCATCTGTAAAAGTTACAGTCAAAGGTACAGCATTCTTCTTTTTTTTGACTCACGGAAAGGTCAGAAGTTGGTTTGGGTGAAGGAAAGAAAGGTGGATAGCTAAAGGTCAAACAGTTATCAGGAAACTGGTCTTCCTTAAACTGTACATCCAAAGAAATGTGTTCTCGAAAGCGGCAGTGACCTTCGTCTAACGCTGGTCCATTACGTGGACTCCATCTTTCATGCAGTTTATTTAGCGCTAGCATTTAGGTCGCGTTACCCAGTAATCAGATCAAATCCCCACAATTGGAAACCACGAGCTGAGCTTGTTGATCGAGAATCATCGAAAGGCTCTTTCTTTGTCGCAACTGCTCAAAGAAATCTCCCACAATAGCGTCTTTTTCCCTCTCTCGGCGTACAGAGTTTGTGTCAAGACAGGAGGCAAACCTAAGGCTAATTGGTAATAACGCGTTGCTGCGAAGCGCAAGCCTACATTTGCGCTCTCTTTCGTCTTTTTCTTCCCCCTCATCTCTCTCTCCCTTGTGCAACCTCCGCTATCTCGCCGCATCTGTCGCTTATCTGCTCGGCACGAACCTCTTCATTCGAGTCTTGCGGTGTCGGCGCGATCCTAATCTCCCAGCCCAATGCGGAAGAGATCCGGCGGCGGCGGATTCGTAGCGGGGCGGGGAACCCTCTCACTAATGAACCGCGCAGACGCCTTTTTTATTGTCGCGCCTTTAATCGCTAGCACGGGTCGGAGTGAGAAGTTTTAGCGCGATATTGAGATGAGAGAGAGAGAGAGAGGCGACAGTTCTGATGAGGGCGGGAGGGGAAACCGAGAGTGGGCCTGGAAAGATGAAAAAGAAAATGTAGGGATCTTTTTGAAGGGAAAGTGCCAGTGTGCGTTAAATGGGCTGCGGGGTGAAGGTTGGCATGGGGCCGCTGATGAGGAGGCTGATTATGCACGGGGAGCGCAGATGAACCCCTTTTGTCTAGCTGGGGCACATTTAACTTCACTTCAGTCGGGTGACACTCGGTGGGGCAAAGCTGGGAAAACGGAGAGAAGGGGGATATGAAATGCAGCAGCGGACTATAAAGGAAGCACAAGAAAGGAAGCGATTGTTTTTTAGTTGATGGGGGGTGTGTGTGTGTGTGACATGACAGATATTTAGGCAGATGTGTTCATTGTGTTCACGGGTCTAATGTTTCCTTTAAACGGAAATGCAGCAGATTTTCTCAGTGAGCACAAGGACTGAGGGGAACATCATATCTGTCCCCTCTTTTTGTTTATTTTCTGTTTATTTGTCCTCTCTCTCCCTCTCTTACTGTCTTCTATGTCTCATTTTCTTCCCTGCTCTCTCTCTCTCTCTCTCTCTCTCTCTCTCTCTCTCTCTCTCTGTTTTTATCGTCTCTGTCTCCCTGTGTCTTATCTGTCTCTCTCTCTCTCCCTCTCTTACTGTCTTCTATGTCTCATTTTCTTCCCTCCCGCCTCCCCCTCTCTCATTATTGACTCTCTGTCTCGCTTTCTAACTCCCTGTCTCTGTCTGTCTCTCTTTCTCTCTCTCTTACTGTTTTCGGTCTCATTTTCTTCCCTCCCTCTCTACTTGCTTCTCTCTCTCTCTTTCTCTCTTTCTCTCTGTTTCCCATTGCCTCTCACTTCATTGTCTCACTTTCTATCTCCCTGTGTCTATCTGTCTCTCTTTCTCTCTCTCACTCTTACTGTCTTCTGTCTCATCACTGCCTCTCTTTCTCGCTTTCTATCTCCCCTCTCTGTCTCTCTCCTTCTCTTACTGTCTTCTGTATCTCATTTTCTTCCCTCTCTCTCTACTTGCTTATGTCTCTCTGTTTCTCATTACTGTCTCTCTGTCTCACTTTCTATCTCCCCGACTCTATGTCTGTCTGTCTCTCCTTCTCTTACTCTTTCAGTCAGTCTCTTCATGTCTCCCTTCCTGCCTTTTTCTGTCTGTCTGTTTCTCCTTTGTCTTTCAATCCCTCCCTGTCTTTCTGTCTATCTATCAGTTTGTTTGTCCTTCTGTCTCTCCTACTTTCTGTCCACTTGTCTGTGTGGAAAAATGAGACACTGGAGGATAAGAAATGCAGTGGCAGACACTGAAAGAAGGGCAAGAAAGAAAGCGATTGTAGTTTAGTTCATGCACTGTGTTGTGGAATGTGTGTGTGTGTGAGAGAGAGAGAGAAAGGGAGAGAGATATCTTGGCAGATATGTTCATTGTGTTCACACGTCTAAAGTTTCCTTTGAACATGTGAAACGACAGCAGCTATTATTGCCACTGGGGGCATAAATAAAACCCAAAACCCACTGGCACATCATGCACTCTTTACCTTGTGTGTGTGTGTGTGTGTGGGTGTGTGTGTTCTTGTGTGTGTATGTGCTGCTGAACCAACACTTTAGTCTCCCAGCCTCCTGGGCAACATATGGAAGGCTCCAAGTTGCAGCAGAAGTTCCCTGCCGCTGTGCTACAAAGCGCCGGTCTCGCCACGGCCCCCGAGATCTCATTAGTGTCCGCGGCGCTGCAGCGCGGGAACGCCGGAGTCGCCTCGGGGCCGCTCAGGCCCTCACCCAGCCGCGATCTGAGCCGCCTGACGCTTAATAAACAACATTTGCATAGAATGTCCATGTTTGTTTCAGCACTGCTTTGGCTCGCTCCTTTGCAGTTTCTTCTCCCTCCATAAAAATCGGAGGTGAGCTAGGCAGCAATCGTAAACAAAACTGGGAAAATATTTGCTCAGCGCAGACCGGATTCTCGGGCGTACCGGACTAGCAGATCGTCAGTCATTGCTCCCAACTTGCAGAAGGATAACTTGCGTGACCAAACTTTCCCCGTTAGGGAGTGCATCACTTGGGCTCATCACAACTTTTCCTCTTTCTCTTCGTCTCCTTCCTGTCTTTTCTCTTTTGTTTTTCACTCCTTTTCTGTCTCGCTCCTGTCACTGTGTGCTGTCTGTCTCCCTTCTCTCTCTTCCTCACCATCTCTCTTACTGTCTTCTATCTCAGTGGAAGATAATATTTCTCAGTTTCTCTTCAACTCTCTCTCTTGCGTTTTCTGTCTTTCGCCTTCTCTCTACTGTATAATATACAGTATATATTTCTCTCTCTTTCTGTTTTACCTTTCCTCATCCATATTCTTTCCTTACTTTCTTCCTCACTTTCGTCCTCTCCCCCAACCTTCAGCTTCCCACTGATCCTTTACGGATGGGTCAAAAGCAGTGGTTGTGGTGCACTGTGTGCTGTGCTGTGGTGTGTTCGCGATGACAAATAATCACTCTCTCTCATCTGTCTGTGTTTCTGTCTGTATGTCATGAGCGTGGTGCGCTGCAGGCCGCTAGGGAGACGCGAGGTAAGCTCTGCAGGAACTGAGGGGTGAGTGTAAGCTTGTAGGGACGGGGCTCGTCACTGTGGGGGGGGTGTAAACAGCGCGTTGGAGTCGGTGGAGAGGTGGTGGGTAATGTGGACAGCATGGGGAGAGGTGTAGCGGTGGCTCCGCTGGACTCGGAAAGAGAGAGAGAGAGAGCTGGGGGATGAGGGGCCGTGACATTGTGGCCGGTGGGTTGCAGTGTCACCGGCACTCTTATTGGATCAATACTGCTCACTTCTGCACTTATCTCCCAACCCACACTCAGCACCTCTGCTCCACACACACACACACACACGCGCACCCACAGGGGACCGAGGGGAATGCATGTATCTCTTTCTCCCCCGGTCTGTCTTTCCTTCTCTCTTTTTCTGTCTGTATCTCTCTCTGTCCTTCTGTCCGTCTATCTGTCTCTCCTTCCTGCTTGCTCTATGCCCTCTCTTTCTGTCTGTTTCCCCTCTCTCATTCCCTCTTTCAGTCTGGCTCCTGTCTTTCATCCCTCTCTTTCTCTCTCGCTTTCCTTTGGTCTGTCTGTCTCTCTCTTTCTGTTTCTCTCTTGCTATCGCTCTCTTCTCTCTCTCTGCTTTCCGTCTTCCTTCTTTTCAGCACTCCTCAAGTCATAGCCAATGTCTGTCGGTCCTTTTTTATCACTGTCTCTGTCTTGCTCTCCTTACTGTCTGTCTGTCTTTGTCTCCCTCTACTCTTCTTACCTTCTCTCTCTCTCTCTCTCTCTCTCTCTCTCTCTTTCTTTGTCCTCCCTTCTGTCTGCCTTTTTCATTTGGCCCATCAAATCCAGTCCACTATCTTTCTCTCTTTCTTACTTTTTCTCTCTCTCTCTCTCTCTCTCTGTTTTTTTTGTCCTTCCTTCTTTCTCCTCTTCTGTACATTAGGCCCCTCGAATCCGATCCACTATCTTTCTCTCTCTTGATTACCTCTTATTTCCCCCCAAAAGACCTACGTCACCTTCTGGTCCAAAGAGACACTTCCTTTGCCCCATAACAACTTGCTTTTAACACCAATAAACCCAAAGCCCAGGTGTGTAAACTGAGACAGAAAAAAGTGATGAAACTTTACTGTTTTGTCCTCCGTTCTGTGAGGAGAAATGTCCAGGGATGTAGCGAGGACATGTGGGGAATGCTCTTCTCTTAACCACCTAGTTCAGGTACAAAGGAAAAGTAGTTACTTATTGTATTTACTAAGTGGTCGCTGAGCGTGTTCTGGTCACGGCTGTCGTTTGATTTTACAGCAGGCAGGAAAAAGACAAGTTGTCAGGAGTGAGGGGAGAAAAAAAATGCCGCTTCAGTTCCCCAGCGGAGTGTTCTGCCTACTTTCAAGTCTTTCATTAAACTTCTGAAGCCGGAGTTAATCCTTGCTTCACCGTGCAAAAAAATACACACACATTGCATTCAACAATTAAAAATAAGAGAATGGGGGGGTGCGTGGGAGGGGGGGAGGTAGAAACATTAAGGAGGGAGTGTAAAAAAAAAAAAGAAGGGAGCAAGGCTGATCGCTCCATATTCATATTCTGATGCAGGCGTTATCACTTAAAAGGCTTTCTAATTACAACAACAAGACAAAAACTGCTTGGATTCATTCCAGACCCGCGAAACGATAAAATAAGCTCGCTCTCTCCGCCGGGCGCTTAATCTCCGCCGAGCACCTTGGAGCGTCATCTCCCAAATACACGCCACCGAATGTGGAAATGCCATTTGGAGATGCAGGTGTGACATTTGATAAGAAACTTCTGGATTAAATGTGTTGGGCTAATGAGGAAGCCGGCTAGCCCATCAGGGCAGACTATTGGTGGGATTGTGCGCCTGGCGATAACATTCCTCCACGCGAAACATCCAAATTCATTATTAATAAACAGCTTCTCTCTCTCTCTCTCTCTCTCTCTCTGTCAGAGGAGTGATTGCTGTTGCTTCTCATTAGGGCAGAGAGGCCAAAAAACCTGAAGGGGAAGAAGCGTCTCGCCTTCAGATGTTTCAACGGGGGGTCGTTCGGGATTGTGATTGGTTTCAAAGTTCGGCCGGCCGCTCAGAAGTTGGCGCTGGTGCCAGGCGGCTTGTGGAGGGACGGGCAGAAGAGTCTGGGGCGGATGTCATGCCACGCTAAGCCATGAGCGCGACTGACTGGAAGTCCCAGACTCTGGGCTTGACATTTAGAGTGATTTGGAGCAGATTAAAGGAGCATTAAAAGCGTAGCCCTGTCAAAATGGCTCTTTAATGAGGTGTGGGGCCAACGGTCCGGCCCCCTCCCACATGCCCCGTGGCCCCGCCTGTGTTACCAAAAGGTAACATTGCCTGAAGGGAAATCTTGGAAACGGAATCAAGCCCCAGTCAGGTCCGCGGCGGTCGTGAGACCCTCCTTCCGGAAAGCCTCAGAGGAAGGCCGGATTGCTGTAGGGGCTGTGCCAGGAGCCCCCCAGTCTGCTGAGGAGTCTGCGTCTAAAGCGGCTTAAGCCAGCCAGGCGGTAGAGTGGCACTGAATGACAGAAGTTTGTTACTCGGATCAGTAACTTCTTCGTAAATATTCAAATTTGCAGCCGGCATGCGCCCAGCGTCTTATTGCGAGCTCCTCATTTTCGTCTTCGTTCAGTGTTGGGAGGGGGCTTCTATTTTTCAGCCCAGCTCTTTTTCGAAACCACAAATATCACGCCCCGGCACCCCCGAGGTCCGGCGAGCAAAAATATGAATATTCCCAAAGACTCCCAGTGCTGCATAACGTTGGTTGGGCCAACTAAAAAAAACCTGCACGTGCCATCGTCTTGCCACGTTTCCAGTGCGTCCTTTTGTTTTAGCGCCTGCAAATAAAGGTCGCGGGTGTCGCAGCGCCGGCCGGCCACGGCTTTATGATGGTAATGAAGTGGCCGGGTTTCGGAGGACGGGACGCGGCGCAGATAACGTGCGGTCCGCAGCCATGGCAGCGGTCAATTAGGAAGACAATTGAAATTGTGCAGAGAATGAATCATTCAGACAGCCGGGCAGAGCGGGTTTGCACCGGCGCTCGCATGCAGTTTGTTTAAAGATGCAGAAAATCCTACTGCTAGGAATGATGGAATCATTACAGACCTGTGAAATTAATACTTTTAAAGTACTTTATTCATGTTGGAAGTTATTTCAGCCTGAACAACATATACGACAATACTTTTGAAAAATTTCTGTAAAAAAGTATAAGTCTTGGCGTTTGGTGCCAGCCAAAAAAAAAACTGTGGAATACAAATACTAATAAAAATGCCACTCTTGACATTGGTCATTACACTGCAGGGGTAGGACTGCATGATCTGTTCAACTGAGGATGTAGACGATTTTCCCAGAGATGGCCTGCATCATGAAGAGCTGATTTAGCCTTTTTTTTTTTGTTGTTTTTTCTCAAAAAATGACATAGGCCATCATTTAAGAAGGTGACGATATGATGAATAGCATTAGCTCCTATTTTGTAACTAACTAAAAAGTAACTAACTACATTTAAGCTTGGATTCTTGCTTCCATCTTGGCCAAGGTGAACATCCTCTTGAGCACACCCCATGACTGCCAATAGTAATGCAATGAGCATGTGCAGGATGGGCACAGTAGGCTATCAGATGCCACTTCTGCCCATTAAACATCAATCAGAAACACCTGGTATTTGAAAATCACCGTCATTGTTTTGACATACTGGGAAAAAAAGTTAGCTGCTAGAAAAACTGCAGCTTTTTAAAAATAGCTTAAGCAGTTAAGTGTAGCGTTACCAGACGTCCTCTTTTCCCCGGACATGTCCTGAACATGATTATAAAATCGTGGTCTGCCTCAGCCTCAAACATTCCCACACTGGATTTGTGTTTCCCTGGGGCTTTCCCAAACTAGTTACTTCGCCCTCGCCCCTTTTCTTATAGCCTTACTGCAGAAATCCCCCTTCCTGGCCCACTGCAACCCTGGTTAAGTTCAAGTAGTTCATAATGTTATTGATTTTAGTTGGGGCACTTGGTAACGGTTAGGGAGTTCATCCTGTGATCAGAAGGTCGCCAGTTCGGATCCCGGACCGGTAAAGGTACCACTAAGGGTACTCATGAGTAAAGTACCTTTCCTAAGAACTGCTCCCCAAGTGCTGCCCATTGTTAGCCGCCCACTGCTCCTTCATGTATGGGTCATATCCAGAGGTGCCTTGTCTCAGAAGACCTGCTCACCTGCACTTTTCTCTGTGGGTTGACCCAATGTTCCACTGCAATATTTGGACACTGTCTAACTGCTCACAAATGAAGAGTTTTGGTTGGAAATGCCACAATGGCTGCATGGTCATTCACAGTTTAGTGCAGTAGTTTAACACAGTTTTCATTCAAACGTCAAAGCAAGATGTGCACTGCATCCGCCTTTCGTCTTCTCCTCCACCTCCGCTCCTCTTCCTTCGCGGGAGTAACGAAAGCCATTCTAATATGGGAGTTTGATCTCCTGAAGGCCAGTTGCAGCGGCTAATCTCCTCCACTTCTCACCAGAACATTTCCACTCCAGTAGCTTCTCCACTCCAGCCGTATTTGCTCGCCACAGCCGTTCAGCGTCCCGTTAAGATTTAAACAGCAAAACATGAGACGGGTGAAGATAACCTGCACGACTCGGCTCCCCTTCTTCCAACATTATTTCAGAAGAGCGGATCTGAAGCTTTGCACCGCGCCGCGATTATCTGCCGCGATCCCTCGCCGACGTGGCGCTCACTCGTCTGCCTATTCCGCGTCACTTCGGCGAAAGTCAATTCCGACTGCTAATGCGTGGCAAGGCGGAGGCAGTCGGGGTTGAGCGGGGACGGGGAGGATTTGAGCGGCCGCGCCGTAGCGACAAGCGAGAAGATTTACGGATCTGATCCGAGGCGAATTTAGAATGTCTGTTTCTTTATTTTCATGCCATTCCATTCCTGAGCTTTATTGCGTGTCACACCAGACAAGAGCTGTAGGAAATCGAGAACACGTGGGCCTTCTTTAATGGCTGTGTAATATAACCCCACATAAAATATATATGAAGAATATCATATAGAAATGAAATGCAAAAATTCTGGACTGGTGCTGGCCTAAGTAATTAAAACCCGTGGTATTGGGAGTTCAGTATGGAATCAGATTTGTGCCAAAATGATCGCACAAAAATCTCAAGTATCAAACGAATTTCAGAATTCAAGAGAGAATAAATCCCACTCAATTAAAGAAAATATCTTCTGAAAAATAAAGTATGTAAGTATGACTTCTAAACAAATTATTTGTGAAGTCACATAAGTCTTTTGGATACTGATAATACAACCTTGCGCTGCGGTGTGTTGGTGCCAGCCCGGGGTTGCTCCCTGACTTGCGCCTGTGAGTTCCCGGGATAGGCTCCGGTCCCCCTGCGACCCCAGTGGGGATTAAGCAGCTCGGATAATGAATGAATGAATAATACAGCTACAGTTTCCTCTGCTTCTCTCTTACCTCGTCTTTGCGGTTGCGCTGCTTGCGCTTTCGTTTGCACTGCCTGGATTTTTGTTTGCGATTTTGACAGAAATCTAACACGAGATGGGATTTTTCAGGGCTGTGTTCTCATTGGCTGATTGTCTTTTGAGTGACAGCTCAGTATCCGAAAGTTGTTGAGTGCTGAGCAGTGTAAGTTTTGAGAAATGCGTTACGACATCATTACACAAGTGAGAAAATGCTGTGTAAATTTGAATGTGCCCTGTGATATGAGGTTTGATTAGTTTTGTTTAGTTGTAATATTCTGTGCATACATTAAATTCCCAAGAGAGCCTGAAAAAAGCAGAATTTGACCTCTGAGCAAGACCTTTAACCCTAAGGTGGGAGCAAGACAGTCCCAGTGATTAGGAAACGGAAGTAGCTCTTGAAATCATCATGTGCTAACTGCTGTAAATGTAAATGAAAAAAAAAAAAATCCGAAATTTAATGCACAAATAATGATATTGCCACAGAAAGGTAGTTAAATATACAGTACCAGTCAAAAGTCTGAACAAAGCTGGATGAATAAATATTTCCTGATGACATTTTGGTCTAATGGCTCATTCCTGAATTCTGAACATCATTTTCTTACACTAATATGCTCTAAATTGTCTCATTTTAAGCCATTAATATATTTCCCCCCAAAAATGCACTAATTACTCTGATGTAAAGCCTGTAAATTTGATTCATTACTGGGTGAAGTCTCTATCATGAACTGCTTAAGAACTTGAGAAAGTCTCTCCTCTTGATGCTGTTGAAAATGCCACCACTGTGTAAAATCACCTCACCATGTATTAGCTACATTAGAGAGAAAAACGGAGGTTTTATGTGTAACATATTGGTTACTGAAATAGTCTGTTTGTATCATGTTGAAGTTTTCTGTGTTATTAGTTATTATTAGTCTGGTATTAACTATTAGTCAAAAGACGGGAAAAAAGAGAAACTCGTCTGCCTGTGTATCCAAAAGTTATGATCGCACAACATGAGAAAGATGCCTGTGTGTGGGTGTGTGTGTATGCGTTGCGGAGACCTTTTTTGGGCCTTTTTGTCCCCTAAAATCACTTTAGTTTGGTTTTTATGGCTTTGTGGGGACATTTGAGAGGTCCCCATGAGGAGAAATGACTTGATAGAAAATGTGCTTGTTTTATTTGAGAAACTAAAAGAGGTAAAAGATGTGCTTTTGGTTACTGAGGTTAAGGTTAGGATTAGGATTAGCTGTAGAATTATATACATCTAGTCATTATGGGAGTCTATGAAATGTCCCCAAAAAGATAATTGTACAAGTGTGTGTGTGTGTGTGTGTGTTGATGTGTGTGTGTGCATTAACCCTGCACTTTGCCATAACTCTAAAACGCTGCTCGTCTCATTGTTTATTTAAATCCCGTGTGTGGACGGTGAAGGTTTGGCCGCTGCTTTGCGCTAACCTTCCACCGCGGTTAATTAGTGGTTAAATTCCCACCGCTCTACTTGACTTGACCTCTTTTGTGTTTAATAACATGAAGCTCCGCCCCCTTTTCCCGTCTCCGCCCCCAAACTCGTAAATCTGACTAACTAACAACGCGATCGGCCGCTCCGAACACCACGTATATCAACTCCGCTCGACTTGCCTGAGATTCTATTACGCGGCGTGCCCCCGCCCCGAGTTTTCTGATCCAGCTGTAATTTAAAGAGCCGTCTTAATTGACTTATTTTTTTTTTCCCTCCTCCCTCCCCGGGCCGCGGCACAGCGGCGAGAGCCGAGTTTGCTTTATTGGGCCACACACAATGTAGCCGGGCTTCAATTTTACCATTCATAATGAATGCAGCAACGCCATTCAAATGCAGCCATAAGCACGCGGCAGATAAGAATTTAATTAAATGTAGATTAAAACCAAACAGGAAAACACACTCGCTGATAAGTTTTTTTTTTTTTTTATCACCTCCCCTGGTCATATTCCTCCCCGCGCACACACGCACGGCCCGCCGCTCTTTCCTTCTTTCCAGTGTCGAAGGAGGAGGGACTTCCCAATTTTACACCGTGAGAACAAGCAGAAGTTACCGAATTTACAAAGGTTGAGAACTCAGCAGAGACAGAGACGACGCTGAAACTCGCTGAGGATCTCTGCTTTCTCAAAATTCGTATTTATAACGGCAGCGTTACTTGGCGTCTTCGTTATCACTTTGAACCAAAACATTTTCTGAGAGGTTTTCAGCTGTTCCCAGCTGGTTTGATGCTGGAGTGGCAGCACAGTACATAAGCAGTCATGCGCGCGACTGTGTTTATTAGAGTACGTTCCAGAAAAAACAGGCACATGACGCGTCTGCATCTGCCGAGTTCTGAACCTCACGTGTTACACACAAAGATTCAAGTAAATATTTGCCCCGAAACTAATGTGCATTTAAACGACTTCCCTTTTGTGTCAGCTATAATTAAAGCTAATTAACGTTACACAGTTTGAGGAGTTTTTTTGAACGAGCACATCAATGCCTTTCAGCAGCTGTTACGAGAAAACCATCCAAACCAGTTGGAACCGTCAGACATCGGCGTGTTGAGAGCTTTGTAGGTAACGCTAGATTCTCACCAAAAAAAAAGGAGGCGAGAGATGGCCTACCATCTGGCCTGTTTATTTTTTGGGGAGGTGATTTTTGTAGGGAGTTTGGGCTATTCTGGACGTTTCCAGCTCCGTTGCCATATTTCGGGAAAGCGTAGCGTGTTTTTTTTAAATTTATATTAAACTCGTCTCCAGCTCCTTTCCCATTTTTCTGGGGAAGAGGTGAATTTTTTGTCATTTTTTTCCAGGCTGTCGACACCCAGGTACAAAGTGAAGCCTGTCGAACGGATTCAAAGAAACGACTCTCTCCTTTCCCCCCTCCTCTTTCCGTCACAATTACTGAAACCTGGTAGACGACGAGAGGAGGGGAGTTTAATTTCAAACTCCCCTCAGTCCTGTTCCTAAAAGAGAGAAGGAGAGAGGGAGGAGGGGGACAGTGTGGAGAGAAAAGAGAAATGTAAGACGATGGAATGACAGATTCCAAGAAGGACGAGTGTGTGACTTGAAGAAACCACCACTCACACATTTACACACACACACACACACACATTGGCACCTCGTATGTGCCACCACTGCCCCGCTCTTCCCTCCGTACCTCCCTCCTTCTCTGCAGCGGATGCCACGGCTGGCGTCGGTGGCAGCAACCAGGCCTCTCTCTCGCTCACCCCCCAACCCATCTCTCTCTCTCTCTCTCTCTCTCTGTTCCGCTCTATTACCCCCGCATAAGCGCTGCGCCGTTTCCTGCGGGGCGAGGGGCAATTTCCTGTCGCCGCGCGTTTGATCAAGTGCTAAACCCTCGCGATCAATAGAGAGACAGATGTCGGCTCCAGATGGCCGCGCTGCGCTACCTGGGGGCAGCCGAGGGGCCGTGCCAGGACCACAGAACGGCAGCGGGGTGCAGGGCACTGCCTGTCCTTCTCTCTCCCCCAACCAGCGCCCCGTCACCACCCACCCTCCCCCAGCAGACCCACCTTTTCCCCCGTCCGTCCATCTATCCATGCAGCCCCAACAAACGCAATTAGGCCCTTTAGCCGCCAGTTCTTCGCCCGGCCCTGTGCCACAGTGACAGAGGGACATCATTAGTACCCGCTTCCGGCTAATAAGTGCAAGTTACGGTGGGAGAGGGCAGGTATGACTGACTGGCGGGAAGGGGGGTTTTATTGATATGTATATATCTCATTTATTTATTATTATTTTTCTAAAACCAATTTGACCGTCAGCCGTCTGTGTGTTTCGAGCTCCGCAGGTAACGCTAGATTTCTGTGCAAAAAAGGAGGAGAGACTGCCTACCCTCTGGCCCATTCCAATTTTTGATGTTTTTTAGTGGGGGATGGCCTCATTTTTTTGTCTCCAGCCTCGTTCCCGTTTTTGGGGGAAACGGTGGCATTCTTTCTTGAACTTGTCTTCATTTCAGGGGAAAAGCAAGGGTTTTTCTCAGACTTAACTCCAGCCGCTTCCTCTTTTTTTCTTTTCTTTTTTTGTGGTGGGCGAATCTCGAGCCACCGCCACCACCGCTGCCTCCTCCTCCTCGAGCACGGCACGTTCCAGAACGCCAGATCGCGGCGGTGGCGGCTCAGGCACGGCCGACATCTTTGTCAGCTCTCGTCCTCCGATTAGCCCGCGCCATCGCCATCGCCACGGCGATCCATCATCTTCCAAAACGACTGACAGGTGCATCAATCTGGCGCGCTGTCCCACCATAGACGGGCCGTGCCAGGAGGACCGGGCAGCCCTTTTTCCTGCGAGGAGCCCGAGCCGTTTTAATTTTTTCTCTTGCTCCCCCCGTTTTGATTCCAGGCCTCGCATTTGGAGAGGGCAGCGTTCCATGAGCCCATGTGGCCAGGAAAAGGAGCCATGTTGGAGGAGCCCGAGCCCGAGTCTGAGCCCAAGCCCGGCCTGCTCACCTGCTCCCCGCAGTGGAGCATGCTGGGAAGGGGGGACGCGGGCCACTAGCCACAGCTGGGGGTCCGGCTTGCCTGAACGGCGCTGTAGCGCTGTTACTGATGGCGCGGGAACACTGGTGTCCCATTAATGTGGCCGGTCAAGATTGGTGGTATTAGTGTGAGAGTGTGTGTGTGTGTGTGTGTGTGTAAGTTTGTGAGTGTGTGTGTTTACCAGCAGGGGTCTCGGTAAACACATGTCGACTAGCCGCAACCAGTTTGTGGAGAAAAGGCATAGGCAGTTCTTGAGGATGTTAGAGCTGCAGCAGTTCGAGTGTGTGTGACTGAGTGAGTGAGTGAGTGAGTGGGGGTGTGTGTGTGTGTGTGTGTGTGTGAGTGAGTGAGTGGGTGTGTGTGTGTGTGAGTGTGTGTGAGTATGTGTGTGTATGTGTGTGTGTGAGTGAGTGAGAGAAAGAGTGAGTGTGTGAGTGAGTGAGAGAATGAGTCATTATGGGAGTCTATGGAAGGACCTCACAAAGATAGTAATACAAGACACAAACGCGTGTGTGTGTGTGTGTGAGAGAGTGTGTGTGTGTGTGTGTGTGTGTGAGTGAGAGAATGTGTGTGTGTGTGTGTGTGAGTGAGAGAATGTGTGTGTGTGTGAGTGAGTATGTGTGTGTGTGTGTGTGTGTGTGTGTGTGTGAGTGAGTATGTGTGTGTGTGTGTGTGTGTGTGTGTGTGAGTGAGTATGTGTGTGTGTGTGTGTGTGTGTGTGTGTGAGTGAGTATGTGTGTGTGTGTGTGTGTGTGTGTGTGTGAGTGAGTATGTGTGTGTGTGTGTGTGTGTGTGTGTGTGTGTGTGTGAGTGAGTGAGTATGTGTGTGAGTGAGTGTGTGAGCGAGTGAGAGAATGAGTATGTGTGTGTGTGTGAGTGAGTATGTGTGTGTGTGTGTGTGTATGTGTGTGAGTGTGTGAGCGAGTGAGAGAATGAGTGTGTGTGTGTGTGTGTGTTCATGTCTTTATCGCATTGTGGGGACCTTTTGTCTTATCTGTTTTTTTGGCCTTTGTGAGGACACTTGAGAGGTCTCCATGAGGAAAAATGACTTGATAGAAAATGTGCTTGTTTTATTTGAGAAACGAAAAGAGGTAAAAGATGTGCTTTTGGTTACTGAGGTTAAGGTTAGGGTTAGGATTAGGTGTAGGTGTAAAATTATGTACTTTAGTCATTATGGGAGTCTATGGAAGGACCTCACAAAGATAGTAATACAAGACACAAACGTGTGTGTGTGTGTGTGTGTGTGAGAGAGAGTGTGTGTGTCTTGCACACAACAGTCTATACTCTACAATTCAGAACATGAAGTGAAAGTGAGTGATTATTTGTCATTGTGAACACACCACAGCACAGCACACAGGGTAGGGCCCTATGATTTGCGCGATGCGGAAAACGCGGATGTAATCACGGAATTCAGCAAATAAAATGGAATCCGTTGTAAAACGCGGAACGTCGTATAATTCGCTGATATCTGTGTGTGGGCAAAGCAAAGCAAAGCGGGACTCCACATACACAAACGCACAGACACAGAGGGGGGAAGTCAACGGTCAGCTATGGCGAAGAGGCTGAAACACCGAAGTCCTCAAAAAAAAAAGACAGAATTCAACTGTTAGTGCTAAGTTTAGAGCAGAACAATACCCAAATGATTTGTTATGAATCTGGAGAACAACTCTTTTGTAAGTTTTGCCAGCACACTTTTGCCAGATAGACTGCACCCGCAAGAACACGTGACGACCACTTACGGTCAAAAACTCACATCTAAAACGTTTAGTTTTGCACCAAAAAATGAATGGTTTTTTTGTTGTTTACAGGTAAATGTTTTACCAAAGCAGAAAATGTTCTGCTGAACCTCAGCACTTTGTTGAAGTGAAATAACAGTCATTTAATGTGACATTTTTTTCTATTGCAGTGTTTTTCTTCTCCACCACTTTTTAGGTGAATAAATATGATTATAATGTAAGACATGGAATTAAGAAGAATAAAAATGGAAAAAATGGAATTCAGGAAAAAAAACAAACGGAATTTAGGAAAAAACAAAACGGATTTCATAGGGCCCTAATAGTGCACCACAACCAAATGTGACCTCTGCATTTGACCCATCCATGAAGGAGCAGTGCTTGGGGACGGTACCTTGCTCATCAGTACCTCAGTGGTAACTTTACCGGCCCTGGATTCGAACCTGCGACCTTCTGATCACGGGTGAACACCGTACCGTTACACCACCAACTGCCCCATTAACATGAGAAGTAAACATTTCTCATATTTATTTTGGTTTTAACTGTACAGAAGATGTTGTAATACCAGTGAATAATATATGTATTAGTCGTAGCAAAATTAATGGACTCATTTGGCTTGTTTTCTGTCATTTAATCCAGCAGCCAGTAGCTGTTTTTAAGTTGCTCTGGATCCATTTCTTTCTGATTTCGTTGAGTTTATTTATTCTGCACTTGGCATCCACACCCCACTTGGTTTGAGTGGTAAATAAAGTTAGGGTTTCAGTGCTAATTGATGTGCAAAACGGTTTATAATAATTCATATTACAGCGCTCTTTATTCCAGCAATCACAGCCAATCGAGCCGATATCATTTTCAGTCAGCTATGAGGGAAAAAACGCTGCTCGCATCTCAAGGGACTTATCAAAGAGACGGCATTTAATTATAAAGAAGAATATCTCATTTTAAAAATGAACCATTTGCCTTATCAGATCGGAACTTCAAGCTGGAATATTTTCCGAGCAGTAATTGTGGGTGCGTGTGTGTGTGTGACAGAGCGCGAGAAGGAAGAAATGAGAATTATTTTCAAAGCAGAAAACAGGAATTAAACTGTTGAAAGATGCCGTTTTGTTGTGCTTCTGATAAAAAAAGGAGCTCTTGTTTATGCTCTCCAGCACAGTTCAAGTCTCTGTGACCTGGACATTGTTTACCACTTTACTGAAAACGGGAAGAATTTGTTGTTGTTGCTTTTTTTACCACCATAAAATCTCCCGGCTGCAGAGCCATCGTTGGACATTTGGGTCGGTAGCGTTAAAAGCTCAAAGGCATTTCAGTCCTTTAGGAGGAAACGAGCTTGTGTTTACACATGACCGCACGCTTCAACCAGGGGCTCAGTCGGCCTCGCTTTCCCGTGCGGAAACGTCAAACGCGTTTGCAAAATGCTGTTTTAGAGAAATAAAAAATGGAGCACTGGAGATTAAAAAAAGCTAGAAAATGTGCGGTGCAATTTTGGGGAGAAGGGACAAGAATCGCAAATCATTGTTTTTCCTTCTCATCCGTCAGTTATCATCTCCAGCATTAGGGGTTTTTCACCAAAAGAACTCCACAATCGGAGTGATCATGGAATGTCGTGTCTGGGTTACGGTATGAGAAGATTGCCCCCTTATGGTCATAAATGGACCTGCAGGCTGATTGAGGCACTACAGTTTGCCACTCCAGCTCCATCTGGGAATGTGTCCATTTTTGGACAGTTAAGTCTTGCATTTCCCAACCTCCAAATTTCTCCCTTCCCACAACAAATTTCCACGTTAACAAGACCATTCCACTGGATTAATGTGGTTAACAAACGATATGAGCCTGAAGTTTTATTGATTGATTGTCATCGTCTGCTCGGATCAGGTCTTCGTGGCAACAGTGTGTGAGCTCCACAGCGGTTGCCATTGACGTTGAGGCGGGTGAGATTTTAAGGAAGCTCCTATTAGCTCCGAGCCCTCAGGCCTTCCCCCATCCCATAAAAGCCCCTTCATTTCCCTACACAGTTCCCAGCTCCCTTCAGCAGGTTGGCAGTAATTCAAGCAGTAATTCAGTCCCCGTGCTTCGCTTTCGCCTGCGGCCCCAAATTTCACAAGCTTCGGTCCGGAGAGATGGCGTGTTGCTTTTTCCGGTTTCAGTTTGGGGGGATCGCACAAGTCTCAGCCTCCGATCACTTTGTTTGAGATGGCATCTTTGTTCACTCGTAGTTGAATACTTTAATTCTTGTCGTGTGATGTTGAGGCTTAAATAAAAATTCATAATTTTATCATTTTTAGTTTAGTTTTCATGAACTAAAATTAGAGAAAAAAATCAGGTTTCGAATTTTAGAGCAAGGAGATCATTTACGTCTTGTTGGATAAATTTAGTATTTTTACGTATATTACCACTTTAAAAACACCAGAATCGGCAGCAAAATCAGCAGCATCTCTGGTCTTTCGCACGTCCTCGCTGAGGCTCTTGTATAACTCACCCTCTGCACCTTTAATAGGACACCTGCTCTTATGGGTGCAAAATAGTACATAATGACTCATGCACTTTTTAGTGCAGTGTAATTGCCAAAACAGGAGGAGTGTGTGCGTGTGTGTTTTGTGATACTTGTGTGCCGTGGGCTGCTGGGCCGGCGTTCCAGCTTCTGCTGCAGTCATTTGTCTGGACAGATGGGTGAGACAAAAAAGCTGCTGCGCTTAACTATGCGTTTTACAGCGAAAAACTATTAAAGTCTTGGTGCTGTTTATACAGACAAACATTTGAATACCTGTCTGCAGGCCAGTTTAATTATCCTCCCCCTTCTGTCAGTCGCTCGCTACTTTGTTGTCTCAGAGAGAGAGCGAGAAAAGAGGAAGGGAGAGATTTGTTCCTGTTTTCATTAAGATACGAATGCGGCGGTTGAACAGCGCGACTGCGCTTCAGCCCTTCCTCAAAGTACGCCTCCTAAACGCGGCTCCCTCGCTCGGCTCGTTCTCGCTCTTCGCCAAGTCAAAGCAATTAAACTGCCCCTGTGATGGCCGCCTTTGAAATCTCGGCGGCGTTTCGCGTCGTCGCCATTCATCGCCGCTGCGTCTCGAGAGGTTGCGAGCACTTAAAATGTGTAATTCGGCAATTTGCGACGCCGCTCCCTTTATGTCGGCCTCTTTAACCGCGCGGTTAAGACCGCTATTAGGCCCGGCGACGCCGAAAAGCTCAAGCTCCCCACTACCCAGCCGCCCCCCAGCCGCCCCTCGATTTAAGGCCAGCGAGAGTCGCCGCGTCCTACGCTGATGCGACGAGCAAGAGGAGGCGTTTTTTTTTTTTTAATTATCTGGACGACGTACAGGATGCCGGGGTTTTTGATTGTTTAAATGAAGCAGCTGGTTTATTGTCTCTCCTTAATTCCTCCATTGTTTTTGGAATATGTCAGAGTTCTTTATTCTTTTATCAGGTACGCTGCAGGAGGAGGGAGACAATAGCCTTCACCGCCGCTGCATTGGCCGGCACACAAAGGCTCTCGGAGCCGCTCGCAGCTCACGGGAGGGAGAGAAGGGGGGGAAAAAAAGCCAGGGCCGGGCACTAGATCCACTTTTTTTCCAGACTCGGGTGCTTTTTCGCGCCCTCCTGTACACACACACTGTCCTCCCTGTTGGCATGCCGTTGACCTGTCCTCAACGTTTCAGCCCCTTGTGTCCAAACAGCAGCACGGACAAGGAAGTGTGGAGTGTGACTTCCTGTTCCTCGCTAGCATTCGTCAGACTTGCTCAATTTCCTCAACGTGACGGGTTTTATGAGGTTCTACTTGACCTGTGCTGGACTTCTGGTTTAATGTGACCACAAGTGTCAAAGTGATGTTGACTAAAACTGTTCTGGAATCCAACCAGTACTGCTGCTAGTCCAAATCTCTGTAGATCTTTAATCTTGAGATGTAGTTTCTTGTGTAAGGGTCCTAAGCTGTTATTCATTTCTCTTGTCCTCGCAGGGTTCAAAGATTCTTGATTTATCACACACACAGTTATACAAATACAGCCTGTAGTGAAGCGTGCGCTAATCGCCCCAAGACTGCGCAAATTAAAACAAGTGAGAAATTCATTATGTCAAAGAAATCTTACAAGAAACTACTTCTATAAAATCAAGAGGTTTGTAGAGATTTCGACGACAGTAACTGTACATGTATGAACACACTTTTTCGTGAGGAAGGATGTTATGAAGCGCTGCAGCGTCGCTCCCTCCCTTTTCCCTGCGCCAGGTGACAGTTAGGATCTGCGCTGATGCTAAGCGGTGGCGAGCGCGGCTGGAGTTTTGTTATTTTAATTAGGAGATAAGGATTGAGAGAGGCTCTCCAGGCAGTGTGTGTGTGTGTGGGGCGCGGGTGACAGGATCAAGCCTATGACGAGAACAAGGATGAAGAGTGTCTCCTCCACCGTAGATGCGCTCGCTGATACAGAGCTTTTAAAAGTCCTACGTGCTCTTTTCTCTTGACTTGCAATACACACACACACACACACACACTTAAAGAACCGCCATCACGCTGCTGACCTATTTTAATAACACTTCACTGCTATGACATGTGCTGTGATGAGACTCCAGCTGTGTGTGTGTGTGTGTGTGTGTGCTCAGTCCATGCTCAGAATGTAGGTAAACAAAACTCTGACAGACATAGTTCTGTACTCGAGTAGTACCAAGGTAGTAGCAATAAACTGTCATCATAAGTGTGTGTGTGTCTAAGTTGAAGTATAACACATGCAGATTGTTTAAATAGTCATCTAAGAAACACAACGGTACTAAAATGCCATTTCTACCATAGTAAAGGCTTAAAGGCTGTACCATTGTTTCAAATCTGTGCATCATTTCTTCTTTCGTTTTCTAACTCACAACCAAAAACCAAAGCACAACCCTTTTTTCAAAATTCTTTCCTGAAACTGAAATGAAAAAACAAAAGACTAGTTGTTTCAGATTTTGCACTCGAGAAAAAACAGCAAACACACAAGTATTCCATTTTGGTTTTACAGTGTGACCTGGAAGTGACCGTTACCTGTGGTCAAGCAAGAAACATGCCTCTCTTTTTTACTGCTGATAGGAACGGACAGCCTCATTCTGTTCCTTGGCAGTCAGAGGGTGACTTTCTTCATCTGTGATGTTTGCTTTTGTTTAAAGTGTTTAACGTTTACGTCTAGTGTCAAAGTCAAGAGTCAAAGTGAAAGTAAACGTTGTCATCTCAACTACGTACACATACAGAGAGACGAGATGACGCTGCTCCAGGCTCTACAGTATGAACAGATAAGACACATAAGAAGAATATATAAATACAAATAAGTCCCATAGAATAGCAAAATATACATGTACATGGACTATGAAATATAAAACCTTACACTTTAAACTAGAGGTTGGAAAACGAAACAATAGTTACATGCGGAATTCTACAATTTTGGTTGTGGAATTCCTTTTTGCTTTGGTTGTGCATATGATCTATGGCAGTTAAATATGACAATAAAAAGGTGATGTACAATAATGACCAACAGACGTACAAATATGACAACAACAGTCAGGCGGGGAAAGAAAAAAACAATATAATATAAACAGAATATAAAAAACAAAACAGAATATAAGTGAACATTTTTTGTTTCATCAGTGTAAATTCGATGTTCTTTTTGGGGTTATTTGGTTTTGGGAACGAATATTGCATCTAATACTTTTGGAGGGTTTTGGTTTTAATTTGAATAACAAATCATGAACAAACACACTGATTGTTTATGATAATGTTATTAAGGGTTATGCAGTTGAACAGTCCATCATTACAGCCAAAAGCAGAGCACTCGTAATGGCTCCTGACTGCGGCGGTTGTGAGATGACGTGTTTCCGCAATGACCCCATTTCACGTTTCCTCTCATTCGAAAGAGTCGCAACAAGCAGAATTCAGCTCTAACATTCGCACAGCATTTCTGCTCTTCCCTCCCACTAAAATCGCCCAGCGCACGTTCTCCTCGGCCAACAGCTGGACGGGAATCACGGCTCCTCCTTCATCCCCTCGCTGCCGTCGGAGTGTTTGCACATCTTTGAAAGCTAACAGGGCGCTTTAATTAATTGTCCAGCTCTCCCTCTGAAACAATGTCCTAATTCTGCCATTTAGCACCGGCGTATCATAGTTTGTTGTTATCTCGGCAGCCAGATTTTTGTAAATAGTCATATTAAAAACTTTAATCTCGCCAATGGAAAATGAAGAGCGGCTGAAAGCCCTGTCATGTGCAGAAGATAAATATTATCGGAGCTTAAACCTTCCCTCTTTTTCCCGCTCTCCCTCTTCCCCACAACCTCCCTCTCTCTCTCCCCGCTGTCGCTCTCTCTATTCTTCTAAGTTAATAAATATGTTCAGAATGTTTCATCTAAAAGTCCGCTGCTAGGAAATACTGCAGACCTTTTCCATGGTGCGGTAGTCAAACCCCATACTGAAATTAAAAGTACACTGTGCAGGACGGTACAATATGAAAACGCTAATTCAACATAAGCAATTCTATGTGTTTCCATAAATTATCTGTTATTGGACTGTTATATTAGGAAAACTATTCATTGGTGGCAAATGTGAGGGGTTTTCACCAAAAAAAAAACACGAAAAACCTAATGGTAATTCTACATATGCAATTCTATGTGTGTTACTAGAGATGCTTATTTTAATTAGAATGTTATGTTTTGAAATAAATATTTGTCATTGGCAATTGTGAGGGCTTTTGGAATGACAACACATTCTCTACATGCATATCTATACGTGTTACTACAGATGATTTATCATATTTATCAGTCTATTATATTTTGAAAACTATTCACCCATAACAAATGTGAGGGTTTTAAATAAATGCAGTGTGTGTGAAATAAAGCAGTGTACCGTTTTGTTTTCTAGGTGGTCAGCTGTGGTGCACAACCACCAAGAACATGATGGAGGGAGAGGAGCTGGTGGCGTTCGTGGTGGACTTCGACTCTCGGCTTCATGCCGTCAACCACATGTCCCTGAGCGAAGGCATGTATCCAGCGCGGCTTCTGGACACCATCCAGCTGCTGCCCCAGCAAGCCGCCATGGCTTCCATCCTTCCCACCGCAATCGTCAACAGTGAGTCGCAGCAGGGACACACACACACACACACACCGCTATAGCACTGTCAACTTATTTACAGCCCATGCCAGGCATGGGGTGGCTTTCAGTTTCACTTAATATTGTGGTTTGATAAAATTCACACCACCAAAACCACACCAAAATTTCCCACCATCGTATTGCTGGGGCTAGGCGATATGACCTCAAATCATTATCTTGATTAATTTTCCCCTTGATTACAATTAATGAACAATTATTTTGTCATAAGGTTTTTTGTCAGATTGTTTGCCCTCGCTAAACATGTCTGTGCAGTAATTATGTTTAACTAGTAAAGAAACAATTTTTTTTTTTACTGACTGAGTGCAGAGTTATTTTTTAGAGTTGTCCACAAAAGCCCAAAAAGAGGCCAAAGGCAAAGATGTGATCAAACAAGCTGGCTAGTCCAACTTTGACAAGACACGTAGTTATGGCCAAGCTGCAGCTAATAAGAGTGCAGGACACAAGCCGGCTGAAGGAGGTGTGGGACCTCAGGTGACAGAGCAAAGAAAAAGATATCAGTTTGTTTCTTTTTTCACATATTTTTTACAGAACCAATCATTGTGCAAATAAGTTCTTGGGGTTTTTTTAAGGTCCATTTTGACACTTTTGTTTTCGATGAGGATTTAAATTCCTGCAGGTACTTCCCGTCACAGAACATTGTTTTCTAGACCAGATGCAGCAGTGGTGCTGAAAGATCAGTCAAGGTTGTGCAGCGTGAAGAGTACAGAGTCGTGCAGTGTTTGTAATACATTAAGAGGTAGTTATTTTTATTTTATTGAGAAAGGTTTCATATATATATGTATATATATATATATATATATTTATTTATTTTTATTTTTTTTTTGACTTAATATACACATTTTTTAGTGTTCCAAAATATGTTGTTTAAAAATCGAACAGTTCAACTGAACTCTTCTCAGGGAAGTAATCGCAATACCATAAACCTGTCTTAAAGTTCTCATACTGTTAGAATCTCATACCGGCCCATGCCTAGTCCAGGCGTTTTTGCTATGGACAGTCACACTGCACACAAATTAAGTCAGGAAATGCTCCTGCAGTTAACATGACTGCAAAGGTACTGCATATGAACCCGATACTAGCTGGCATTTGTTACAGAAACAGTCACCTACCCATCAGCAGTCAAGAGATTAACCCCCGGAGCAAGTAAAGGACAGTCAACCGTTAATGTGGTTTAGTCCAAACACTGTTAATTGCACAATTCGAGCCATATGTAAATAGCGTTTGTTGACTTAATGAGTCATTGAAGGTTGGGTAAGGCTGCTCTTAGCAGATGGTGCCCTTGAAGTAAGGCTACAACCTGCTGGAATGATCTCCAACTTAAACACAAGCCGCTCTTTTTGTTGCTGCTCAAAGGGATATTCTGTAGGGAATTAGGGAAAATGGAATTACTGTAAAAAAGCTGTTTCACAAAAGTGATGACTGACTTGCAGTTTGCCATTCTTTCTTCCCACTGGTCTACAGAGTAGGTAAAACTAATATTCAAGTAAAAAGAAGATGGAAAGAAAAGGACTCCAGTAAAAATTGAAGTACCACATTACAGCACTACTTGAGTAAAAGTACTGAAGCATCCAATAGTAACAGTAGTTAAGTTTTTCAAGAGTTCTGCAGGTTATAGTGAAGGTTAGTCATTACAATAATCAATACCTGACTCCATCAGGAGGCTGTTGTTTTTATTTTCTGGAATTCTAAAACTTCTCAAATTTCTTAATTCTCAAAAAGATGAGCATCAGACTGAGCAGACTGGTGCACAGCGGCACAGAGTCACTGGAAGAATCATATATTTGTACACAGAAGAAATGTAATTTTTTAAGACATATTTCTTCAAAATATACGTACAAATACATTTCTTTAAAAAGAGTTTATTCGGTCTCTGCAGACATGGGGGATGCAAAATATGATAGTTGTTGATAAAACAGTACTCTCACTATAATAATCAGGTACAGAGTGAAAGATGCTAGTACTGATTATACTCAGTCCAAGTGCAAAGTACTTAAGGAACAATACCTTGGCAATAGTTGCTCAACTACTATACACCACTGTTTCTGTCTTGCCTTAAATAATTAAATGGCTTGCAGTCAAAAGAATCTGGGCTGGAAAAGTTCAAGTTATATTTGTCCTCACCATGTTTCTGTCTGTCTGCTACAGAGGACATCTTCCCGTGTAAGGCTTGCGGAATCTGGTTCAGGAGTGAAAGAAACCTGCAGGCCCACCTGATGTACTACTGCAGCGGGCGCCAGAGGGAAGTGGAGAGTTTACCCGAGGAGAACGAGCCCAGCCCACACCAGACCCCCAACGCCTGTCCTTTCCCACAATGCAACAAGAGCTTCAGCAGCCCTCGTGCCCTGGAGATGCACCTAAACACACACAGCGGTGAGTAAAACCTTGTAGTAACAGTGCTGCTTTTATACATATGTTCAAGTGTCCATCCTGTGTTCTGGGTCTATGTCGGTTCTCTCAGTGTTCCATTCCTTCATTAGTGGTTGCTTGCTCAGAAACAGTTACATTGTAAATTATATTTTCATGTTTCTATTTTGTTTCCTTTTCTGTATTTTGGTTGTACTAGTGTGTTTGTCCTCCTTGTGTTCCAATGTTTCAATTTTTTCCCAATAATGGATTCATAATTTACAGTAAATCAACAGTCAAATTTACTGCGAACAAGCTTATATTTTAGGGTTTTCATGTTTTTTCTCTGAGTTTTGGGTCTACTAGTTTATTTGTCTTCACTATGTTCCGGAGTTTTGTTTTACAGTAAGTCAACAATCCACTTTACTGGGCAGCAGTCCAATTGTAAATTACATTTTCACGTCTCTCTTTTGCCTCCTCTTCTGTGTTTTGCTTCTACTAGTATGTCCTCACTTTTTTCAATAATGGTTTCATGTTTTATAGTAAATTAAAATCAGATTTCCTGGGCAGCACTCCACATTAAATGAACCCATTCAGCTGCGAGCCAAAGCGTTCTTCTTTTAGTGTGAATTGTTAGCCTAATAGCGGGAGGCTGGGGGACGGCTTTGGCATAGTGCAGGACTTGTGTGATGACTCTTGTACTTAACATCAAGGCAATCGCAAACAGGGGAAAACAACAGCGGATGTGAAAATATGCCTTTTTATCTTCCTCACAGGTGTCAAAATGGAGGAGACTCTCCCCCCTGGCACCAGCTTGAAATGCACAATCTGTAACTACACGGCAGATTCTCTCATTACGTTCCAACACCACATCCTCACTCACCTGTCACAGGCGGCCTTCCGATGCAATCACTGCCATATCAGCTTCCAGAACCACAGGGAACTCTTGCAGCACCAGGATTTACACGGCCACTCCGGCAAGCTTCACAGGGAGAGCGATAGCGAGCAGTCGCCCAGGGGGCCGGAAGAGAGCCTGCAACAGGCCCGGGCTGAGCTCGGTGCCAGGAAGGACGTCGTCATGCAGAGTCCCAAGACAGCGCCACCCCCTACCACCAAGGATGCCGGTCCTGATGGAGAACTGGAACGGAGCGAGAAGAAGCTGACGCTCGGCCTGCAGAAAGGCGAAGGCCACGCGGGAGGAGGCAAGGCAAGCTTCTCATACACCAGGATCAAGTCTGAGCCTTCCAGTCCAAGGCTGGCTTCCTCACCGGTTCAGCACAACATGGGACCCACCTTCCCTATGGGCCCCTTCCTGTCGCAGTTCGCCTTCTCCCAGGACATTTCAGTCGTGCCACAAGCTTCCGAGATCCTCGCCAAAATGTCGGAGCTGGTTCATCGCAGGCTACGCCACGGAGGCAACAGTTACCCACCGGTAATATACAGCCCTCTGATGCCGAAAGGGGCAACCTGTTTTGAGTGCAACATAACCTTCAATAACCTGGACAACTACCTTGTCCACAAAAAGCACTACTGCAACAGTCGCTGGCAGCACATGGCCAAGTCTCCGGATTTCTCCAGCATTTCCGACAAGGTCACTGACTCTGTAAGTCCAAACAGCGGCCACAGTTCGGTAGGTATGCTTACTGGATGCCACCCAACGGAGACCGACAGTCATCTCATGCCATCGGCAGGCTTGAATTCATCAGTACTGGACATCATGAATGCTGGTGGCAAGGTTCCAGATAAAGACCTTGCTGGACAGGTGAAAAAAGTCACCACACCAACAGGCGTCGAAGACAGACTCAATGGTAAGCAGGCCGAAGTCAAAAGCCCCAACACATCTTTAGGGGAAGGTGACAACGACCCAAACAAGACCACCTGCGAGGCCTGCAACATCACTTTCAGCCGCCACGAAACCTACATGGTCCACAAACAGTATTACTGTGCCACACGCCACGACCCTCCCATGAAGCGCATGGCCTCCAACAAGGTGCCCACCATGCAGAGGACCATGAGAACACGCAAGCGCAGGAAGATGTATGAAATGTGTCTTCCAGACCAGGAACAGAGACTGCAAATTGGGCCACAGCCTGGATTTCTAGGCGTTCCCACTCTGGGAAACCCGTGTACATCCCAAGAAACTGTGGAAAGTCTGGCTGACCGTTTCCATCCCCGCTGCGACATCTTTCCAGGTATGGTCCCTAAACACCTTGAGGCATCTCTTACAGTCTCAAAATCCATCCTAGCTCCCAAAAACAATGCCATTACTGACCCACAAGAGCTGGACGCTCCAATCGATCTCAGCAAAAAGTGCTCGCCGCTCTCTGACAAGACATGCAACTCACCCAAAAGACTGTTGGACTATCATGAGTGCACCGTTTGTAAGATAAGTTTTAACAAGGTGGAGAATTACCTAGCCCATAAACAGAACTTTTGCCCAGTTACTGCTGCCCAACAGAGCGAGACCACCGGCCTGGAGCAGACAGTGTTCCCAGGGTTGAAGAGCGAAGGCAATAACTCTGACGACATGTATGACAAGAGTCCTGTAAAGTGCGAGAAAAATGGTGGCACCAAGCTGATGGCGCAAAATGGTGGGATGTTTCCCCCTCACCTCGGCCCTTTGCCGGAGTTGAAAGCTTTCGGGGACCCCCAGCTCTTGTCCACCAAAGAAGAGAACAAGAGCATGTTTTTGCCTCACTGCCTTTATCCCGGAGCAATAAAAAAGGCGAAAGGTGCTGAGCCCGTTTCGCCGTATTTCGGGATAAAGCCTAGTGATTTCATTGCGGGGGGCATGGTTAAGCAGGGAGATGTCAGCGAACAAGAGCAGGGCACTAACGGAGCAAACAATGAAGGAAAAGAACAACCGGCAGCCAACGGCTGTCCCCACCCTGGCAAAGAACCGCTGCTCGGCAAAAGCAGGGGGATGGTGATCGTCAACGGCGGCCACAAACTGGACGAGTGCCAGGTACCGGTTGCCACCCAGCAAGAGAACCAGCCCATCAGTGCATTGCCACCCGAGGGGCAAGCATCACCTCCGTGGGGCTCAGAGAACCCCCCGGACGCCACTGACAATACATTGCCCACGTCCAAATCTCCGAGCGAGGATACGCCACCTGTCGCGGGCAAAGGCGTGAATGGCTCGGCTCAGCCGGCCGGAAGCGGCAAGTACTGCCGCCTCTGTGACATCCAGTTCAATAACTTGTCAAACTTTATCACTCACAAGAAGTTTTATTGCTCGTCACATGCTGCTGAGCACGTGAAATGAAATCATACTCTCCCCCCCTTCCCTCCCTCCCGCCATCTTCCCTCCTTTCGGCTACACTGTCATGTCTGGAATAGTGCATCATGCAGTTTTATATGCTGCTTGTGGACAATCAAGAGAAGCTTCATCTTTGGTCATTTCTCATTAAGACTTTTGATGCAAATTTCGCTAACAAGAAGAAAAAAAAAGAGGAACTCAAGTGTAACATTGGTGCCACATTCATCCTAATTTATTTTACGATCAGTATTAATAGGAGTAGTGCTCTTCATTTAAAGACAAAAGGAAATTTATATCAGAGTTGTTTGTAATGTTATTGTATAGTCATTCTTGTGTAGCAAACATTGTTTACACTGTATTGTAGGTTCAGCGAGACAATAGACACACAACAAAAACTGAAATGCATTTTAGACACAAAATAGCTACTGAAGCACTTGTGTATTCTTATTTGCTGTAAGTTTTTGTATATGCCCAAATGTCATTCGCAGGACGACACACGACTTCTCAGCCTTAACACACTGTACGAAGGGAGGGATAACCAGGCACAACGCACACGCGTCTCACATTTCGGCATATACACACGGCTTCGCATATGTATGTAGCTGTTGGTCTCTGTCTCTTTTTTTTTTCTTTACCTTGACTCAGAAGTGGATGTTTCGATGAGGATGGCAGCGTTCTTGTATAGTACTCGTATTTCAGTTCGCGATACATTTTGGTCTCCCTTTTTAAAATTTGCTCTGAACGCAATACTTTGTAAAAATGAAAAAAGGGAACATCACTGAAAGCAGTATTATGGAAATGGGAACAACAGGGTGGATATTTCTAACCCATGGGGGCAAAAAAAAAACAAAAAAAAACAATTCTACGAAAATAAGTTTATTGATGTTAATACAAAGGGGGTGGGTGGGGATTTTGGGAAGGATACTGTAAAAATGATCATTCCAATGTCCTTACTATGGAAGAAAAAAAATATTTCTTAAAAAATGTTGTTGCTATGCATGTATATGGATGGAATTAAATTCCAGAGCTGTTGGAAATTTTTATTTTGATGTGGTGTCAATTAAACTTCAATCCTCAGGATGAAGCTGATGTTTCTGTCTTCTTTCACTAAATACCATTCAGAAAATGATTTATGACAAAATATACACTATCCCACGCATATTATAGTGCACACCTCAAGTTTTACCTGTTCATGAAAAGGAACATTATGGCAGTTTTTTCCTGAAGGTTTACCACACTTTACTTTTACAGAAAAAACAAAAAGGTTTCTGATGATACAGCACAGCTGTGAATGAGGCCATCTCCCAGTAGGAGACCCCTTTTTTGTTAGGAAAGGTGGATGTATTTGAGCAGCGCCTCATTGCCTCTGCTGTTTGGTCTGCCTCTTTGACACCAGCTCCAGTAAATGTTTGCTCACCGATGATGGCTTTTTATAGATCATGCGGCGGTCGGCCCCCACAACGTGAAAGCGTCTGGCCTGGGGGTAAACTCGCTCCACACCCTTCCTCTGAAGATCAGCAAAAACCTGGGGAGGGGAGAGAAGGCGCTAACAAAGACGTCATCTGGCTTCAGAGGTACCTCATAAAGAAACTAACGTCAGCATTTAACAGAGAGAGGCGGGAAGCAGGGTAGACTCACCTGGTTGAGGTGAGTGGGCAGCTGCTGGTCAAAAGAGTCCCCGGTGATGACCATCACAGATATTCTGCTAGAGAGTGGTTTGAATTTGCAAAGCTCCCTGGATGAAAAAGGACAGAAAGGAATAGACAGACCCAAACAGTTTTAAAATAATGATAGCTAAAACTCCATGCTTGATTTGGTACCGTCCACCCAATGATAATATCAAAACACACTGCAGCTGTTCAGTGCAGATGTTACCTGACTTGAGATACACTCTCATTGAGGAAGAAGTGCTCATCCACGGTGCTGCTCTGGTGAGCAGGGTTACTTAGGAGATATTTCTGGACAGAAAAAACATGACCATGACTATTTTGGACCTTCTCTACCAACATTTCTGAAATTTAAACTCATTCACAGAATGACATTCATTAGCGTATTTTTCTACAAAGAAAACTCTTTCATACTGGTAAATACGTAGTTAAATCTAGAGCTGCTAGATAGCTACGCAATCAAGAGTACACAATTTAAGTCTGATAGATAATTCTCCTCAAAGATAGGCAGATATTATTTACTTGGTAGCTATGCCTTATAAATGAAACGGTTATATAGCAGAAATATCTCAATTTACTTCACCATGTACAGCCACCAACGTACAGCTCCCAAAACCACTAAAAATTGCACTTTAGGGTCATGCAGGATTGTTAGCTGATCTGATCACTGATCTGCAAAAAGCATTCCACAGCGTCTGTTTTATCATTACACACTTAATATTTCCAGCGTTTAGAAAACACTCATCTACAGTGACTCATATTTCTAAATTACAGGGACAGGCTCTCTGGAGCAACCTGGCATTAAGAGTCTTGCTTGGGGAGTCAATGGCGGTAGTGCTGGAGGAAGGAACCAACATCTTGGTTCATCACCAAATATTCTGCCACCCAAACATTTAGGTTCATATAGTTAGATGTTAATGAAGTCAGTAGACACCAGTCCTTAATGACTCACAGAATACTGCCATTGTTTGTTAAGACATATCATGGATCCAAAATCTATGGTTGTATAAATGCAAGTTGGATCCTAAGTGCCAATTTCACAGTCTAAGATTAAACCTTGTCCTACACTAACTTTGACTTTCAGTAGTAAATCTGGTACTCCAAGGCTAGGCTTAAACCATGTTTAAAAAAACAGCCCTAACAAACTACTGCCAGTCAAATGCCACTTGGGGTTTCAGGGGCTCGGTGGTGGGGAAAAGACAGAGAAGGATTTTTTTTAACCTACAACCTTTTGGTCTGCAGCTGAGTATCCCACACTATAGAAATGATCAATCAGCCACGGTAATATAGTTATTTTATTTACTTTGACTTCAAACTATTTTATGCTATTTCAATTCACTTTTATCCGTCTTCAGGAATATGCTCAAGAGTGAATTTATGTGCCACACAGTAATTTTATATAATAAAATTTGGAAAATTGACATCATATATTACAAGTAAAACAAGTTGTTATATAAAATCAGATTCAACCGATCTATAAATCAGATTAAACCTTTATTTAGAATTTAAAGTTCTAAGTGAAACAACAAACAGATTTCCTACAAAGAGCTAATACAAAGCTAAAACGAGGCTTAAAATAATGAGTGGTCAGCTGTCAGCGATCAATAAAAGCATTGCTGTTACCATTACCAAAGGCTTTCCATTGCACCGTTCAGATTTACAACGTTTAGAGGACGCTCCAATCTACAGCAACTCTCATTTCCTAATTACAGGATTTTTTTTACACTGTACCACCATATACAATAACTCTAATATCCATTAGTATAACAATGCAGTTTACTAATGCCAGGGGATCATTATTTTAAATGAAAACAAAATATATTTGGTGTATATAATGCAGTAATAAAGATGCTGCTGAGATGCGGTGTGTGGATGCTCCTAAAGCCCCTTCACTCGCAGTCTTTTAAAAGCGTCTCGTCAACAGCGATCTCAATTGACAAACGGGCGCGAGTCCCACTCGTGAGGAACAAAACCCTCATCGGAGCCGAGGCACAGGCAAATTAAAAAGTCGACAGGCATTTCAAGGGCCACAAGCAGCCTCTCGTCCGTACACAAAGGAGCCGTGTAACCATTAACTGCAGTTCGATTGCTTCTCTTTTCTCATGCAGAAGAGTCCGGCGAGCACAGGCGTCGAGTGGCAGCTCCTGCGTGTTCGCTCCTGACTGAAGAAGCGTTCTGAGGGCCAGAGTCAACAAGGGCTCGGGAGTAGCGATTAGCTGCGAGAAATTGAACACAACCTCCAGGTTTTCACATCTGCAAACCCTGGCGAGACTAGAAGTAGTGACGCTACTAACTCAACTACTTTTCAGTGGCTTTATTGCGAACGAAGCAGTTTTTAAAATACAAAAAAACCCAAAAAAGTTAGTTACATTTCTCCGTAGCTTGGGTGTAGCTAACTACTATATAAACACAGTATCTTGGCTGAAGCTACGATGAATCATAAGTAGCTTGTGGCTTGAAAAGAATATTTCCCACACTGTCTGCAAACGGTGCTACAGTTCCCAGACACATACAGAAACAAGTCGGGTGTACTTACTGTTTTTCTTGTCCGCAAGACAAACCCCAATTAACATTACGTCGGGTGGCTGCTAATTATTACGGAGCCCTTCACAATGGCGTCGGCTTTCGGACAGATACCGCGACTGAATTTATTTTTAACCTGTTTTCTTTAAGGCAAACATTCTTCCTAAATTATTCCTTCCTATTACTCAGGTCATCCTCCGATTCAAGTCGCAAATAGGGACTTCGGCAGCCTTTTGAGAAGCGCCGGGGCCGCACAAAACATTCTAATAAGCGATTTGCATTTTCCCGGCTGCACGTTAACTTGCATGAAATTGGGTGGAACTGGAGCGGAGCGCTGCGTCACCACGGCCGAGCGCGTCTCCCCCCGACCTGAGAGACTCCGACTGAAGATGTCTGGAGAAAAAGGGGGAAGGACACAAAAAAGGACCCAAATAGGTCGCAGCCCCACAAGCGCGTCACAAGAAAGTTGTTTGGCTTCGACTTCTAAAGTGTTTCTACAGTTCGACACCAAACCGAACCCACCGCGTACCGGCTTATAATTTATGCTGCAGCTCCACCATGTGGCCACTTGGGTGAACTGCAAGAGGCGAAAAAAATACAGGCCTGTTCCCGTGTCCGCCCCTAAAGCCTGAAACTGCCGACTTGAGATGCGTCAGAAAACAAAGCCTGCTGCTGGTTTTCATTAACCAAACAATTAACTGAAGTACATAAAAGTTTTGATGTTCTCCCATGTCGAGGAGAGAACTTGCCAGGTTGATTTTTCTTAGACTATTTAGGTTCATTTTTGTATAGACAATTTATTTTAATTGGAACAAAACCCAGTAAAACTACAATACTTTAAAGATAGGTTTCAGATCCTGGAGATCCTCCACTTTCTAGGAAAGCAACCACATCTAATGCCTGACTCCAGTATGGCAGAGTTGACAGACAAAACCCAGATTCATCAGACGATTACTGGTTAAGATTGGAACTGATTTCTGAATGGTGTTAGATATTCATGAGCAAGGCTAAAGGCTGGGCAGGCCTGGTTTGAAGCAAAATTATGGATTGGTGTTTAAACAGAACCACACTGACTGTAAAACAAGCACCATATTCTATAATTGCTATATGCTAAATGCCAAAATGTGGGAACCCTAATTTTATGCCCCTACAGTGTTTCCCAATTTCCAACACCAGCATAACACAGTGAACTGAAAGTGAAAGTGAGTGATTATTTGTCATTGTGAACACACTGCAGCACAGCACACAGTGCAACGAAACGTGATCTCTGTGTTTAACACGTCCCTGAAGGAGCAGTGGGCAGTTAATAAGGGCAGCGCCCAGGGAGCAGTGTTTGGGGACAGTACCTTGATCATAAGTACCTCAGGGGTACCTTTACCGGTCCTGGGATTTGAACTGGCTATGTTCCGATCGTATATCGGCCAGGCCAGTTCTGTGCTGAGACATCAAGGCGGTGTGTCTTTACCTGCCGCTGTAGGACCTCCTCCAAGACGTCGTCCCACACCAGAGCCGGCTGCAGGAGGCCGAGGATCAAGAGGAGCCGGGTGACTCCGGCGGCTGCAGAGAGCTGCATTAGCTGAAGAGACGGCACCAGGTGTGAGTACCTGAAGCACACAGAGTATTTTCATTGAATCACATATTACTTAAAATCTCTTATAGCACCAGATATTCAAGTTTAACTATGATTTATTTGCTAAATACATGAGTACATCATCACTCATGGTACGCTCCTGATCCTAAAGTGATGATTTATCAAATGTATCAAATGTAATTCAGCAAAAAATAGAGTTGAGGAAAAGCTAGAAAAATATATCTATAGAAATAAATATTAAATATTAGACATTTTTAGTGTTGTATATAGAGTTTTGTAAATGTTGTTGCATATCATTCATTCTTATCTAGATACAACAAAACTGCCTCAGGGGAAGGGCGGTAAGCTCCTGAGGGACATTTTATATAAGAGATTCAAAATATTCTACTTCTATTGTGATATGATTTTTTTTAATTTAAAATGAAGAAAATGTTTGTATAAAATAAGGTAAAGATTACATCACACATCTTCGCTCAACTTTCCCAGCACATTCTTTCCTTCCAATATTATTGCATATATGAGAATCATAATATAATGAATAAAATGAGCAGAACTTAATTACCAACATTATGGGGATTTTCATCTGGTGTTACAGATTATGTATTGTGAATCATTAATGTTTCATTTTTGATTCTTGTGACGAATTAATACATAAAAAGTCATACGGAGGCTGTTTAGGTTATTAACAGTAAATCCTGCTTTATTTAATAAAATAAATACCCTAATTGTGAAGTCTTTGTTGTGACAAACAAACCACAGAGATTAAATGATAAAGTGATGTAGCATACCGCACAACAGCACAGCAGAAGGGGAGTGTGTGTGAGTGAGATGAGTGTGTTGCTGACAGACTGCATTAACCGAACAGTTTATTTCCCTGCCTTTATGACAGCTCATTTACGAACCCACGATCAAAAGCTTATTCCTACTGGGGGACGCGCACAATGATGTCAGTACAGACAACTGTACTTGCAAATGTTCAAGGAGTAGTCCATCAGGAGAAAATAACAATGAATGAAAGCCAGTGGGGCAAGTGGCAATGCTGGGGTTTCTCTCTTTAGCTTTCATTCACTGACACACATTAGCATTTTATTTAGTTTTATTTAGATTTGTTTTGGCTTATTCCTTTAATCTGAGCCGCCTGTGCCATCGGCTTTCATTTGCCGTTAGAAACAGCATTTAAGCACAAGAACTGCTTTAATTCTGCCGTGCTTGAATTAGGCAGAATGGACAAACCCTTTCATGCATGAATTTTGAGCCAAAACCAGTGGATGATGGCTGTCGACTCAAATGGATCAAAATGTAAGCAAATAAATGCAATAAAATTTGCATTCAGCATTAGCAGATTCTAAGAGCAAATCTCAAATAAGAAAACGTTCTCACAAAAAATTGTATAAGTGGGTTTTAAGAACTAATTTTGTCTTAAGAATGAAACAAGGCCCTAGATGTCGGTGCATCATTTCTGAACGTCACTGAAAACGAACTCTCGTGCCCACGCCAAAACACCTTGTGTCAGTCCAGGGGCCACTGAGGATTTGAGTGAGAGGTGTGTGTTTGTGCTGAAGCCCCAACAGGGGGGTAAATGATGGGGGCATTGGGGCAGGGGGGTGAGATGAGGTGAGGTGAGAAAGGGCAAAGCTCAAGAGGCCCAATCGGTCTCAGCTCACTGATGCCAAGAATTGGCCAGTCTCAGCCTACAGAGTCCAATCAATAATTACACAACAAACACAGGCACAAATGTATGCATGCACACACACACCCTGGGACACACTCAAGTACTGCTGTACTTACATGCTGTTTACACTGTCATGGATTACAGTAGTTTGTATGCTTAATCCAAAGACAGAAAGGAAAGAGAGATACAGAGAGTGGAAGAGAACAGCAAAATGTCCTCACAATGTCACATTTGTTTCCCAAAAAAATAAATACTTGGTCTGTCTGTCTCTCTTCATGTCTTTGTCATTCTTTCTGTGTTTATCAGTTGCTCTTTCTGTGTCTGTCCTTCTCTGTTTGTGTCTCTCTCTGTCTGTTTATGTCTCTCTCTCGCTCTCCCTTTTATGAGTGTCTTTCTTGCTGTATAAGTCTCTGTCTTTCTGTCTCTCTCTCGTTGTCACCCCCTTATGTGTTTCTCTTTTTCGGTGTCTCTCTGTCTCTCTTTCTGTTTCTCTCTCTCTCAATGTCTCTCTCACTCTCTTTTTCTGTCTTTCTCTCGCTTGTATTTGTCTCTGTCTCACTCTTTTTCACTCACTCGCCTTCTTTTATGTGTTTCTGTTTACGTATCTGTCTCTCTCACCGCCTTGCTTTTTCACTGTCTCTCTATTTCTGTGCGTCACTCTCTCTTTGGTATTAAAGTATCACAGTGTCTTTCTCTCCCTCTCTGGCCCATGGTAAGGGAAGTCAGACGTTGTATTTACTTTAGAGCACACGCTAAAGTGTGTGCAGCTGTTTGACCTGTATTCTATAACACAGAGGTCACTAACAGGCAGACTGCAGTCCAGAAGCTGTCCTATATGGACCTGGACCGATAGCCAAAACAGAAGTTATGATTTAAAACCTGACGGGTGCTTCTATTTTAGCCGGCGCTATGTTGTAGTCTGTTTGGTAATGGTTTAGTGGACGAGGAAACGCACAGACCAATTGCATGCAAGTTAAGCCATCCCATGTGATAACACTCATGTCTGTACATTCAAGGTGGTAAACATTGAGACTCTACAGTGCACACAGATGAGAGTTAAAGGGAAGACAAACTCGTGAAAATACGGTAGAAAAGAGAAAGAAAGATAACGATATCTGTAGAGAAAACAAAGGAAAAAAGACAGACGACTGAGCTGGAGTAAGTTGAGAAAAAGACGGGTGAGACGGAGAAAGGGAGAGAAAAATGGCGTGCTCCAAAAAAAAGAAAAGTGGACAGTGAGAATAGATATATGTTCGGTTCTATGTCACGTGACAAAGTGTTAGAATTGTACTGAATTTATTTGATTTGACAGTACAACTAATATATATTACTAAAAAGTTAGACATTATGACCTTCCGGACCTTTGCCTCAAGAAATTTTCTCTAACAGGACCTCTTTAAATTTTAGATGAATACCCCTGCTATAACAGTGCTTTAACATGTAAAGCAGCATTTCATTAATTACGCATTCATTTTCTATGTAATTGACATACTTTTACTTTTGCAACACGGCCTCCTCCAGACTGAAAAGTGAAGAACTGCTTGGTTTGGCAAGAAATGAGCACTCGACTGCTTGAAGTTCAAACTTCTCCGCAAAAAGTTTCTCCCCAGCGTGTGACAAAACGATAACGCTGCGCGTAATTTGCTCTCCCAATCTGACGTGCCGTGGCACTTTCCTGCCTTTACACGCTCCGAAAACATTCATATCGAAAATTAAAGACCTTCGTCTTCCCCCAAAAACCACCTCTCCATCCGTTTCCAAAGTCATTTCCGCTTCCAATTTAGATTTCCCCCCCTCACTTCTCCCCGAAACGTCCCGTGCTCTTCTGACACCTTTTCATCACCGTGCGTTTCCCTTTTCTCCCCCAAAAACTACATTTCGATTTGGAGTCAAATCAGTCCGCCACCACTGACATTTTATTCCGATTTTTCCCACCGTCTTCTGTTCCATTCACTTGCTTCTTTTTTTTTTCTCAAAAAATGTACCCATGAGGTCTGGATTATGCGTGGGAAGGCATGCGTGTCAAAGGGCAATTTAGCGAGGGGGGGAGGAAAAAAGACAGGCACGATTGGTGGGATGAATTGGACAGATAAGGGCCAACCTTGCCGATGTTGGTCATTTTCCAAGCTACTCCTTCTTTTTTTGCTTTCCCCCTCCTCCTTCTCCTCCTCCTCCTCCTCCTGTCTCCCTCCCCTCCTTAGGTAGCGATGAACGTGATGAAATGAGGTTGGGGCTGTGGACTTTCTGCTCTTTGACTTTCTCATCTGGATTAGTGCAGGCTGAATGGAGTCTGTTTCCTTTGTAAGGAGCAAACCTATGACCCACTGTCGGAATGTCACACACACTCGCTCGCTCGCGCTCTCCCTCTCTCACCAACACACACATGCGCTCTCTCTCTCTCTTGCACACACAACTCCACCATCCTCAGGACTGGCTGATAAGGACGCTTAAATTTGCATGGACCCCTTCTGTCGTGTAACCTGCTTTAAACGAGTACAGACTGAAGGATGGACTCTGTCCGGTTTTCCCAAATAGGAAAAGGAGAAAGATGATCTCAAATATTAGACTCACCTCTGGTCAGTACATTGACCCACAAACAGAATTTAAATTTAGCCCTGAATTTCTAGCTTTCATTAAAAATGAATGGAAATGGTTGGGGCAAAAGGACTAGCTTTTTGGCTTACTAAACCATGCTGCTTGCCCTGTTTTTATTCATCATGAGCCCTAAGGCAATTTTCACACGATGACACACAAGTCAGTATAACTCAAGCCCAGATACATGGGTAGGTGTGCGTCAGGAAGAGAATCCTGTGTAAAACTTTTGCCAGTTCCAAATGCGGACAACACAGCACTAGATCCGCTGTGGTGACCCCTAACGGAAGAAGCCGAAAGAAGGGCAGTTGGTAGCGTAGTGGTTAGGAAGTTCCCCCTGTGATTGGAAGGTTAAATCCCGGACCAGTAAAGGTACTCATGAGAAAGGTACTGTCTATAAGCACTGCTGCCTGGTCGTTGCCCATGTTAGCTGCCCACTGCTCCTTCACAGATGGGTCAAATGTAGAGGTCACATTTTTTTGTGATACACTGCGTGCTGTGCTGTGTTCACAATGAAAAATCACTCACTTTTCAAAATGATGTTCCAGAAAGGGTGTTGGGCTGGTACTGGTGTTGAACCAAATGCGAAATTCGCAGACAATCCAGCTCTGTGTAGATTTTGTTATTTAGTCATTTATTATTACTCTACATATTATTAAGTCCTGCCAAAAATCTGCCATGCGTATGCAGTGTTAATCACAGCCACTAGGGGGCAGTAGCATTCCAGTCTGGAGCTTTACAGAAGGCGGTCTCTTGCTGAGTGACACAGAGTCAATACTATAGATTAGACAGGGGTAAATACACCAGGGTCTGGACGGCCTTGCTTCATTAGCAGTAGCAAGAAGAGCTACAGTAGCTCACGGTGCTAATTACTATTAATTGGCATCCTGGATTCCCCCTGAAATCCCAAGAGTGACGACGGTGCGTGTGTAGAATTCAACCTAATATTCTGTAAAAGTGTGGGTTGCCATGCTGCTGATGATTCTGTAGCAGTTCTGTAGTGGTGCAACGTTTCAAAGAGCAAAGGAGAAGAACGATCAGAGATGGAATCTGAGAGATGCGAAAATAATTATAATGCCAGTGTTGCCAACAATGTTTATTTTCTTCTGATTTATTTTTTCTCTCTCTATCTCATTTTAAGGGGCATTTCTATTGATTTGTGTTACTGTAGGTAAATAACTCAAAACCCATATCTATATCTGACTAGGGCTGTAATGATACATCAGTCTACATCAATACATTGATTCAATAATCAGTGAGCCCATAGCATCAATCTAAAATGAAAACATCATTCATTCATTCATTATCTGAACCGCAACTGGGGACGTGGGGGGACCGGAGCCCATCCCGGGAACTTACGGGCGCAACGCGGGGAAAAACCCTGGACAGGTGCCAACGCACACTCACACAATCACACACACTTTCACACCTTATGGGGCCAATTTATAGTCACCAAATATCCTATAGTGCATGCCTTTGGACTGTGGGAGGAAACCCACGCAAACATGAGGAGGGCATGCAAACTCCACACAGAAAGGCCCTACGGCTGTCCCTGGGGTTCGAACGCAGGACCTTCTCACTGTGAGGCGGCAGCGCTAACCACTGCGCCACCATGCCCCCATGAAAACATCAATCATCCATAACTCATGTTGTGAGGATACCTCATATTGAACAAGAAGTCTAGTTTTTATTAAGAAAGACAATTGTTTTGTCATTTCAATATATGGTTGAGCTCAGGAGGCAAAATGACATGATATTTTCGTTGGTTTGCAGTTAGTAGTGGTCTAGTGGTTACTAATTCTCGCCTCTGGACCAAGAAAGAGGTTGTGGCTTTAAGTCCTATCTCCAAAACTACCATCAATGGGTCCCTGGGTAATTTGGAAATGGAAGTCGGTCTGGATAAGTGTCTGCTAAATGCCGTAAATGTAAATGTAGGTTGATATGAATCGAAGTGTTTAATCAGCATATGAGTACTGTCTCATATAGACCACTGCCCCTTGAATTGAATCAAAATCGCATCACAGCAGACTTTGTGATATCAGCTGACATTAAATCATCGTATTGTATAGTAATATAGCATTGCATTGTAATGAACCTATTATTTACATCCCTAATATCTAGCTCTAATGTTGATAGTTGCAGCCCCACAATGCAAAGCTGTCTTGTTTTTTCTGTCATAGAAGAGATGTTTGGTCCCCACACAGAGCTAAATATATGGGTGCACACCTAGAGCTCTGTCTCTTAGTGCAGCAGTGGTGCTGTGTCATATTTCTGTCTCTCTGCAGTATCCAATCTCAGCCCTGATCCCCCAGGAGACTGCAGTCAGTTCCATGCTCCCCCTCCTGACCGAACAGGACTGACGTAACGGTGTGCGCGCTGTTTAAGTGTGTGTGTGGCTGTCAGAGCCTCTGTCTTCTTAACACGTCATGGCTGTTGCTGGACATACAGGTATAGCCTCAAGATTATCCTCTTAAGAACAGATTTTAAACATGTGACTTTCACTAAGCAATGCTGCTCCACTGAAACAAGTCATGTGGATCCATATGGTGGAAAAATCAATGTCTATTGTGTAAAAATAGAAATTTTTTCCAGTGCAGTGTTGTTTTCCATTTAAGAAAGTGCTCTGTCAGATTACATGACGTAGCTATACAAGACAAAGCAGGAGATTTTAGCTAATGTAAAAATTGGTTATAAAGCTTTTACTGGCTCTATGGTTGCAAGAAAACAATACAATGAGCATTTTGTTAAACTGCCTTACGTGCATGTAATATTGCAGCCTAAATATTGTATAGAATGGTACAGAAGCATTCCCAGTCTTTAAGGTCACCCTGGGCTTAGCCCGAACTGGATGTAAACTCAAAGAAGAGCCAAGGATTTTTTCTTCTGTTTGTATACAGTATATAAAAGGTGTTATAGTAGACTCCAGATTATAGTAGCCTGCCTAAATAAGCTAAACATCTGTACAATTATTTTGGCTACCCGGGCTAGACTCAAAATACACCGATAAAATCGGCTGGCGACGCCCCTGGGATATTATACTGCTAAGAAAAGTCTGGCAGGGGAGAAACAACTGCAATATAAGAGAAATGTCCAACAGGCTGCATTTGCAGTCTGCCTAATTGTGATTTGTCTGGTCTTGGTTTTTTTCCCATTTAATACAGGTTGAAAAGTCTCACATCACCTGTAGGTGTAATAAGGAAGTGCATAAAATTAATCTGTCAGACTCCATCAACCCATAAACATCCCAATAGACTGGCTGAAGTCTCTTACCATACAGCTACAGGGGAGGACTATAATGGAAGTGTTTCTAATAAATATGGGAGAACATAATAAATATAACACTAACCGTTACAGTGAAGTAGATCCACAGATGTAATGAGGTTACAGTGTTTCCCCTACCATTATGTTAGGGTATCGTGTCCACTAGGGTTAGGGGTAGTCTAGTGTTAGGGTTAGAGTTAAACCTAAGGGAGACACTGGTTTATTTCAGTCATAAAGGACTGAAGCCAGCGCAGGACACAGACACTAGGCTTGGCTCACTCAGCTGCTGTTTGAAAAGAGTTTGCTGGGCAAACAGAGAAAATGTCTGGATCAATATGGCTTTGGAAGTCTTCCTTTTTATCTCTTATTAGCCAAACTACAGGTCAGAAGAACAGCCCTGCATGTCAGGTTAGATGGAAGCCATGTTATCAAGCCTATGCTTGTCATACAGGTTTTTATGAAGATGATGTTGGTACATTTTTTAACTTAAGTGTTATCAACAACTATTATGGTGTTTTTCCTCAGTATGTTGGTACAGTACGCTTCCAAAGGATGATCCTATGTTTAGGGGGTGTTCTACTTTCAAGCAGCGTACCCATACAATTGTAGTTCCCCCTTCTGTTGGGGTACCATTTATACCGAGAAGGGACCAGAAGGTGGAGCCAGAAACCTGCAGACAGTTAATTAGTCGTTCCGACATGACACAGCTAAAGTGACTGGCCAGGTTTGCTCATGCGCTTTCCTTCCTACAAGCTTATTATCTGGCTGTTTGGAGTCTTCTTTGTGTTCGTATTTCTTTTGTTCTACACAACTGCATTGCATGACATGATGTCACCAGATCGGAGATGTTCACAAGTGATTTTTTTCCAAGTCAAGTCTCAAGTCTGACTGAAATGAACTCTCATCGGATGCATGCCATCTGGTCTAGATAACACTGTATGTTATGAACTGAAAGCATGCACTGTACTTTCATCTATTTTTATACACTACAGCATCAAAATTGATCAGAGTATGGTCACTTGTTTCAATACAATGTGAAGAACCACAATGAATCTTTGAAGCTGATGAATGTATTTAAGAATATTTGTGCACTTTTTTGTTTTGCATCACACAATACCAGATGGTCAGTGTTGTTCTGATAACTGTGGCTGCACGCATGCGTGACATTGTGCGTAATATCAGCACATTACACAGAGGCAACACCCGGTGCGTTCCGTAAACGGGCAGTGCAGACCTCACGTAAAATATTTCTGCGTTTTCAGAGCATCTGTACATGATACTTGCGCTCCACTGTGGCATCGGTTCCACTGATTTTAGCGGTTGCAACATGCACAACGCTAGTGCGACGCTTCAGTATACGTATATCGATTTCCCTACCGTCAATACACAAAATAAAGATTGGTCGCGAGTCCCAAATCTCAAGTCCAAGTCAACTCTATGAGGGCGAGTCTGAAGTCAAGTTTCGAGTCATTGTGTGACTTAAGTGCATCTTGAGTCCAACTCTCAGACTCGAGTCCCCACCTCTGCACCAGACTATGATCTTCGTTGCTGCACACGGGCTACTTTTAGATGGGGAAACAAAACGGTACTAGAACTTTTTTTCACTTGTATTGCACCATCCAGCATGGTTTCTTTATATATGGTCCTACAGAGTGTAGCTCTAGCAAAACAAGCCAAAGCTGTTTCTCTGGCTGTCTGAAACCTTTGTTGGTATAATTTTGCTCCTATTTTGCATTGCACCATCCTGCACTAGGACATCACTGAAAAATTTCTATGGCTTTCCTCGAAGATGGCCATACAGTGTAGCTCTAACAAAACATGCCAAGACTATTTCTCAGGCTGTACAGCTGCATCATGTCACCAGATTGTGAGTGAAGTTGCAAACCACCGTATTTTGTATGGTTACTTTTTTTTCAAATGAGAAAATGAGACAATACTGAGACTTTTCACTTTCATTGCGCCATCCAGTACCAGGACTGCAAAAACTGTAAGCAAGATTGCGCAGTATTTCATGGACACAATTTTCTAAGCCCCCATGGTAGTGACTGCTTTAGTAAGTAAGTTTTAAACGTCTCTGCAGGCCTCTGGGAGCCGTTTCTACTTAGTCGCTTCACCAGTAACAAAATCTGTTACAGAATTTTATGTATGTTATATTAACTTTGGCTGTAAGTTAATATCCCCCCACATTTACTTCGCCACACCAAGTAATTGGATTGCATGTTCACAGTTCTGAACTCGCCGTGCGGGGTAGCTATTAATCAAAGGCTAATTGGACACGCGGCCCAGATAAATGGTGCTGCTCCACTTTCAGTCACACACAAATTAGACCGTTCTGAAATATTCCTACTCGACCCTAAATTGCGTTATGTAAGCGGAGACTACACTGGGGTTGAGAGCATTTGAAGCCTGATGTGTGAAGTGACACAACCGTGTGTGTCTCACTCGACATGTGACGAGACAAATCTTTGTCTTTGTTATCTCTGGCCTACTGGCTAGAAAATGCTTCATTGCATTTGTCTGTGTGTGTGTGTGTGTGTGTGTGCGTGTGTGAGATTTGTGGTGGGGGGATTATAAATCTAGCATCTTTCTTGCTGTGGTGCAAAAATGTTATGCTCATGCTTTCTCTACAAGAAATGTGCTATGAATTAGGTTCTGTGAACTGACATTAGGTTAACACTAGGGTTCATCACAATGCAGTGTTATATTTTCATTTCAATGTTCAACAGTGTGAGCTCTGCTGATATCAAAGTTTGTTACGATACAAATTTGATTTAATTAAATTCTGATCCAGAAAATAAGAGAATACGATGTAATGATTTAACACAATCGCTTCTATTCACATCAAATCACGAAAAGCAGCTAAAATATCATGACATTTTTATTCCTAAGCTCAACCAGACATTAAAAAAAAAATCTTGTCTTTCTATCTCTGTTCATTAAAGAGTGATGCAAACGGTATCAGTGTTTTCATTTTGGATCGATACCATGAGCTAGTTGATCAATGAATCAATGTATTGTTTTGCCCCTAGTCAAAAGGAGGATTGCTCTTGATTTGAGCATTTTGTGACAGGCACACACCAGCTGCTACAACTGATTCATTAGACTGCTAAAACAGATGTATGGCAGAACTGTTAGTGCTCCGGGTTTCTGTTTTGCAGCTTCTTCCACCATTTTCTTCCCTCCCTATCCCTCTGTTTCTCCCTTCGATGACTCACCAGTACTGCTGCCACTGCTCCTCTTCAAAGACGTCATCTGGAATCGGATTGATCAAGACCAAATCGGACACGTGTCTGCAGAGACAGAGACATGTTTAGGTGGACGTGTGAGGCTGGGTTAGACATGATGGCAGAAAATGTAATACTTGCATCAGATCAGCCGCGACCGGACCGCCACCTTTGGCTCTATAACCTTTTTGATTAACAACACCAAGACGTGAACTGTCAACTGGACGCCCGGCCTTTAGAACAAATGGGGTCAACGCCGTTGTGAGGGCGATATTTTCATTTTGCAGGTTGAAGCTGATTAATTTACAGGGTTAGTGGCTGCACATCAGCGCTGATGAAACACTAAATCTGTCAGATGGAGGGTGCAAGGGGTTATAATCACCCTGAATTGGGACAGAGATTTATGGGCCACTGTGCACACCAAGTGGGACTTGTGCAATTATGGCAGATGTTGTAGCTGGTAAAGGCAAAGTTGGTACTGAGATGCACTGAAATGAAAGGTTTCCTGTGAGGTCTGTGTTCATTATGAGCCCTGTGCCTGGTTTTTTTTTTTTAATTAAGTGTCTTATATTAGCAAAATGGTACTATCCTACACAAACTCAGATCACTCAGATACATTTAGAGGCACCATAGCGATTGTCAATATAGGATAATGCCCCTAGCCTCTTCAGGATACAGGAGCGCTTGTCAGCTGTCCTAACTTGATAGAGGCTGACAGAATTTGATCACATAGATCTGATCACATATTTGAGGAGCAGCACTGTGGCTTAGGACCACTGGGCAACAATAACCTGTGGCATTACTGGTCAAGTCATCAGACACTGTTTTCCCACATGAAAGTAATGGTAATTCTGGCCAAAAGGAACATGCAAATTTAACTTCCAGCATATAGTTTTGCTCCAAACCATGAATGCGTATGTGCTGTTAAGATAAGTAGTTAAGGGCAGTTTCTACTTAATAAATGTAACTTATTATTTGACTTGATTATTAACCTGTGATAACTGCCTAATTGCCTAATGAATATTTAACTCCAATACATGCACTACTGATAATACACAATTCATAATACGTACACTACTGAACTGTAGAAATGTTCCTCTCAAAAACACCAATGTGGCAATTAAACTATGGTAGTGGTAACTCTCCAAATATTGCTAACCAGTCATGCTAACTGTTCCATTAGCTTTTATTCACCATTAGCCACATTGGTTAAGTTGGGATGGACTATTCCATAAACAGTCTGTTAACTCGATACCTCAGAAATATCAATAAAGGTAGTCCTCAACTTACGATGGAGATGCATGCCGATGACTCCATTGTAACTTGAAAATATCGTAAGTCAAGACACTGCTTTGAAACACCAAAAACACAAAAAAGATATCCGCTCTAACATCGAAACAACGGAACTCTGTCAATCGCTGGCAAGAGTGAGGTATCGTACATCCCAGCAGTGTCCCAACCTATCGTACTGCACAGCCTACGCTGCTATGTTTGCCTGCCAAAAAAAACGTTGTATCGTTATCGTCATCGTAAGATCAATAAATCGTATGGCAAACCATTGTATCTCTAGGACCATCTGTATTTAATGTATCTCACTGGATAGCAAAAGTAATTGGAAATATTTCTATTATATTCTATCACTATATTCTATCACTGTAATTTGAGCCTCAGTTTGGTGGCACTCAATTTAAAGCATTAAAAACGGTTAGTAATAGCTCTACCAAACATGTTAACGAGACGAGCAATGAATTGAATGTAGCAGTATAACAAGTGGCTAGTTTCGTCCGACATTCTGCATTTCTGTCTAAGCTATTCCATTAAAGGACCAAATATATGAAATGTTCTAGACTAATCTTATTTCATTTTGAGCAATGTCACAATGAAGCACTGCACTTTAATTTTCCAATGCATCAAAGCTCTATTTGCTCTATTTCATCCCAATTAGATATTTAGCGAAATCCTAGTTATACCATGACCTCCGCATAATCTGATCTGACCTCGCTTAGAACTGTCCTCGCTTTAAACTGCTGGTCTGACCCTTCGGACGAATCGATTCTGAGGAATGCTTACGCGTCGTGGATGTGGCTGTAGAACCTGCCATTGAGCGCACCCAGCTCTGAGCCAACCAGAATGAAAGGTGTGGCGATCTCAGCAGCCTTGACCAACCGGTGAAGGTCGTCCACCATCCTAAGGAGAGAGAGGAGGAGGAGGAGGAGAGGAAAGGCATCCAGGTCAAAGCCTTTGCACAAAAGCCGGAAAACATGCACAGTGGAATGAGTGAAGGCTAGACATAGCCTGCCTGACACCTCATTCATCACCTGGGCATGTTATGACACGTGTAGCTGCCGACCCTCCGACTTCGCCCACTTTTTTTTTTTTAGCCAAACATCTGCACAGACGTAGCAGAGTGGTCAGCTTTGTCCTTGTCTATTGCACATGAGACGGACCAGTCCTAAGGTGGAACACGCACGGATGAATCTAATTACAAATATGTTGTTGTGAGACAGAGAGCAGCAGGGTCAGAGAGAAAACTTTGATATGACATCATTGTTAACCCAAGGTAAGGAGACACGTATCTGGTGAAGGATAGGACACTATAAATTCTTGAGCCATTTAGGATGACGTTATCCAGAAAATGGATGTGTTACACCAAAATTACATTTGTGAATAAATAACAACATCCGATTTCTAGACAGGAATGTCTTGCACACATTGGAACCAACTGAACGGTTTTCAAGAACAACATGAGGGAACATCATTCTTTTTGAGCTCTTCTGATTGGCTTGGGGCCCACACTTTTTTACGTGTTAGCGGAGTCACGCAATGACATTTAAATGGCTCACACCTTGGCTCAGGTGACCCTAACAACTGAAAGTGAGTGAGTGATTATTGGTCACCGCAGCACAGCACACAGTGTGAGCTCTGCATTCGACCTATCCATGAAGGTGCAGTGGCAGCTGATGAGCAATGTCCGGGGAGCAGGTCTTGGGGATGGCACCTTGCTTTTATGAGTACCTCAGTGGTATCTTTACCAGTCTGGGATTCGAACCGGTGACGTTCCAATATGTTCCCTAATGTGTTGTGTTTTGGCTAATGTGACCCTAACAACACGCTAAACATCAGGTTGGATCCATGACTCTTAGGACCACCACTCATCAGTCCTTGAGAACTGAAGAAGCCTTTTGAATTAGAGGAGTAACATCTTCAAGAACTTAAAAAAAAAAACTCCAGCTGCCTTTGACTCAAGCACTCAAGACTACCATCTCCTATGTGTCTCAGAACCTATACAGATGTGGTGAACCATGTTTTGGTAACTAAAAGATTGAGGGTTTTTTTTATGAATTAGTCTTAAATAAAAGTTGTTGGGCCCTGAGCAAGGCTCTTAACCCCAAGTTGCTCCAGGTGACTGTCCTTGTCATTAGGAAATGGAAGTCATCTGGACAGGAGCATCTGATGAATTCTGTAGGTAAGAATGGAACTGGGAAAATGGTAGTGAAATAATCTGTAAGTGACAGAAACCCTGTTAGTGACCTTAAGATTGGGGCCTTGTGTCCCTGGAGAGCCTAAAATCAGCACTGAGCCCCTGAGCAAGGATCTTAACCCCAGATTGATCCATTGTGAATGCTCCTGCCATTAGGAAATAGGATAAGAGCATCTGATGAATGTTGTAAAGGAAAGGGTGGAACTGGGTCATCGGTGGTGAAATAGTCTGTGAGTGACAACAGCCCTGGGTTGGTCACTATAAGATTGGGGATTTATTTCTATGGAGAGTCATAAACCACCATTGAGTGCCTCAGCACCTCAAGCTGCTCCATGGAAAGTGTTCCTGTCATTAGGAAATGTAAGTCACTCTGGATTAAAGCATCTGATGAATGCTATAAAGGTTGGAAGGTTGGAAATGGCTCAGTGGTGGTGAAATAGTCTGTGAGTGATAGAAACCCTGGATTGGTGACTATAAGATTAGGGGTCTGTGTCCCTGAACAGCCCTATTGTTTTGAGGGTTTTAAGCTCAAATTGCTCCATTGAGACCTAATTACGAAATGTAAATCATTCTGGATACAAGCAATTAATAAATGATGAAAATGTAAGGTAAAGCCAAATTTAATGGGGAATGAATGGTCATTATGGGGAAATCTGGCAAGGACTCAGAAATCATTTTTAAGAAACAACTGATGATCTCATTTGTATGAATTATCTACAGAATGACATCATTTTGTAGCACAGTCTGCATCACTGCACACAGACACTGGGAACCTTGCAGGGTGAGCGAACTAAGCTTTCCCAGGTGGTCTGTCATCCAAGTAGATAGTATTTATTGCCTGTTCTGAAGTGCAAGTGGTGTGGCTGCTGCCATAAATGGGTCTTAGCGCAGCACAAGCTCCTTTTTCTTGTGTAAACACACCCTTAGCTTTAGCTTAAATGTACAGGCCCCAGAATTAAGATGCAATGATATTCCAAAGTGTCCCCAGAACACCTCACCCCACATAAATCTCAACAGATCTCTGTTGTTAATTTTATAGAAATGGTACTAATCAAGTATCACTTGTCAGTATAGGGTTAAAACAATTTCTTAAAATTACTGAAAAACCCTATTCTTAAATTCACTGATGCAAAGCTTCATGTAATCTACAATTATAGCTATGTGAGAACTTCACTGTGTGTGATGTCTGCAACAAAAATATATTTTCTTAAAAGGAAAACTATTAGTTGTTGAGTTTTAACAGACCAGCCTTTTCTCTTTTGGATTTTTTCGAAGGATGTGATTTCTTGATTAACTGAGATAAAAACTGGTAGAACACTTGAATATTTCACTAACTGATAGCTAGAGAGAGAAAATTGAATTGGTACTGAATTGGAACAGAACAGAAAAAGTGCAATTTTTACCAAATTTAATGCTGCTCCCTTCAGTTCAACAAAAGATGAATGCGTAAGCTGACATAGAGCACTTCTCAATGCCCGTCCATCTGCAATGACATTTCTTTTCTTAACAAATCAGAGCCGAGCTCAGATGAAGAGGTCTCGCAGCAACAGGGGGCAAAGAGTATCCGTCAGAACGTCTGCTTTTTGCCCGCTTATTGAATTTTCAGGAGGGAAATTGATTGCTTGGAATGGACCAGTCGGCCTCCTGCTGGGCCCAGATGGATGGATGGATGTTAGAGCTGTAGTCAGGGGCTATAACACCGTCCGCGGTTAGTCAGAAGTGCTACTGTGTCAACAGTTACAAGATAAAAACAAAGCAAAACGTGCTGGATGATCGCATGGGGCAATCAAGCTTGGCGGTGTGTGACAAAAAGGACAAGGACGAAGGACACACACGTCTCCTCTAACGTTCACAAACAGGGCATCAGGCGCCGATTGAAAATCAGAACCAGCCCTCACGCAGGACAGAGGCCAAATGCATGCCCTTGTTTGTGTGATGGAAGAGTGAGGAGAAGAGAAAGACATTTATCCTCTATGGTGGATGCGGGAGAGATAACTCGTTTATCTCGTGGATCTCTCTCAAGGTGAGTGTTTGTGTGTGTGTTTCATCTTATTTCTGTCAATGCCATTGTAATTTTCTTCGCTTATTTACTTGGGAATTTGTCCTTTTAAATCATACTTATGTTTATATATGTCATTAGCACTGTTAAATAATATTTGAATTTTTTTTTTCAATCATTCTATTTTAGCATTTCTCCATTCATATACTGTATATTTTTTTATATTTTTCCAGTAAACAGCATTATTATAGACCTTTAGTGTTAACTTTTTAAAATATATTTCTTTTTATGCCAGCAAACATCTACTGTTATGAAGATTTACTTTTTACCTCATATCATTTATTTTTTATATATGAAATAAAAATGGTTTTTATTTTAGTCATGAAAAATGAGAACTAGTTAAGTTTTGCTTTGCTCTTTTGGGGCAGTTGGAAGCGTAACATTTAGGGAATTGGTCCCGCAATCGGCGGGTCATTGATTCAAGTTCCAGTCTGGTAAAGGTACCACTGAGGGACTCATGAGCAAGGTACCGTCCCCAAGCACTGGTCCCCGGGTGCTGCCAATAGCTGCCTACTGCTCCCTTACGAATGGGTTAAATGCAGAGGTCACATTTCATTGTGGAGCACTGTGTTGTGCTGTGTTCACAATGACAAATAATCATGCACTTTAATTTACTCTCAAACAGCAAAAGAGTTGTAGCATAACATTTGAATATCTAAATTTGAAAAAAAGGAAATCAACGGGGTGAGTAAAGAAAACCGTCGTATTACCGTCCAGTGGTGGAGGACTGCCACACTTTCTCCATGCCTGTGGTCTCGTTCTGCATGGCTCTCCTGCTGAAGCCCAGCCCCACTCTGTCATAGGAGCACACCTAAACGAGTGCAAAAAAGAGCATCAAAAATGAATTCTGTTACTACTTTTCCCAGAATACTACTGCATGTGTTGTCACGTGACTGAACCCCGTTCAGTCTGACGACATTTGTGTGTGTTTCCGTCAATTATTTTAAAATCACAAAGATACACAGTCGTTCATTAGAAAAAATATCTGAGCTTTAGCAGTTCAGTACATTCACAGTACAAGCCAACCTTGTCAGTGAACTATGAGGGCACAAAAAAGAGATTATTGTTCATTTATCGTAATCATAGTAAAATGTTCAGTTAATCATGATATTGGTTTAAAGTCAAAACAGAACATGTCTTCAAAACACCCAAGGAGCAGACACTACAAGACTCATAACACACATCATTTGCCATCTCTGATGAACATGTTTTCTTGGCTGACAGCCTGTTATTCCTAACACTGAAACAAGCCAATTATGACAAATCATTTACCAGGAGTCCTCTCAGGCGCAAAACTGATACAACAATCTCTGTCATATCACTTTTATACCTTAAAGCGTTTTACTGAGTCTTTCACACACCTGAATTGGCATGAAAAATACTGTCCGACCCGAGAGAGACTAACTTGTCTAGGACGGGCATGCGTTCTAGATGAGTGCGTTGAGCATTGGCACTCACTCATACGGCGAGGGGCAGGCTGTCGACCGCGATCTGCTGCTCTCTCAGTGCCACCCTAATGTGAGCTGGCATGGCAGTGCCCCAGCGGAGGACCATCATCCGCCCGGGGGCCGTTTCCCGACTGGAATATGTTGCCAACGTTATTGCCAACGTCACATAGTGGCTTTAGCGCCGCCTGACCTCCCTTCGGTCTCTGAGAATCTGCAAGGCATGCCAACACCCTAATCCGGAGGTGTTAGGCCACGTCCTTGAGCATTTCTTTCTTTTTAAAACACTAAAAACTAGCAAGTGTGTCGAGTGAAAGCTGCTGCAATTTGATGGAGACACCAATGAGTTTCATTCACCAACTGTCCTTAGAAAGAAATTTGTTCTTAAAAGCCATTTTAGCAGTTTAAGAACACATCATGAATCCAACAAAGATTTTCCTTAAGAACAAAGTAAATAAACGTTTTGGTGAATGAGGCTCATTGTTGTTGTTTGATTAGTTCCTATTTTTAGAAACTCTCAGCTTTCCATCTCTCTCCCACCTGTAACACCAGGGGTCCAATTACATGAGAGCTGGGCTGGGTGTGATGTTCCAGTTTCTGAGACCACTTACAAAAAGAAAGAACTCAGAAGAAAGTGCTTTAGGCGACAGCATGCTGAACAAATACTACTGGGGGACTTTGCTAGAGCTAGACATCCGTTTGCATCTGTCATCTGCCAACAAAAACAACAAGACTGGGTGACAAGTTCTATAATGTGAAGATGAAACCTGAGTCAAAGTGTTCAGCTCAGCAGGCGACAATCGCAAAGCCAGCAACTTAATGAACTTGCCTTGGTGGTTTGGGAAACGGTGTCTTGAACGTGATTCCAGGCATCAGAGGACATTCCCGTTGGAGAGTCGAGAATCACTGCAAAGCAGCAGAAAACAAAGGAGTGCTGAGAGCTAACATGTGGGTCAAAAATATCACTGGCTGTGAGTTTCAACCTTTGTTAGTCATCAAACTGACTGCAATGGAGATGAATTGTAATCAGTTTGATGCATAACAAAGGTACAACTCAGAAAAGGAAAGTTTAGATATGCAATGTCCTGGTTGTCTTGGAAAAGACACAAATGCAAATGCAAAAAACTTGTATAGCCATAAATCTGAACTGTTACATTTTGTTTTGGAAATGTGGTGGTGGAGCAGTGGTGGAGTGTCAAAATGTCAAATTCCATTAGAGCCTAAAACCACCTCTAGGCCCCTGAACAAGGCAATTACACCTAGTTGCTCCAGGTAGGCTGTCTCTGTAATTAGGAAAAACAAGTCCCAAGTAAAAAGTCTAATAAATGGTGCAAATGCAAATCTATGACTTGAGATTCCAAGCATAAGTTACTTAGGGTTGCAGACTATTAAAAGGGCATGACAATAAGGTTAAATAACACACACACACACACACACACTTTACTATATGCACAATATGGGGATTTTTTAATGCTTCTTCAGCTATTTTTACTTCTGGTATGAAAAGCCAACAACCAGCAAATGTCAAAGATATGAGAGAGATTGTGTGCCCTTTTAATACTATCCAAAATCCACAGTGAATAAAAGGTGACTATATTAAAAGAGTAAGAAGAATCTTAGTTTTTTTTATTGACTACTTTGTTTTGTTTCTCAATATTTTAGAGAGATACCTCTGATTTTCAAATTGACATCTCAAAGACCTTGAACCTTTGGTTTATTTAATGCAGTACTATTGTGATATTTAGACATGTCACATATAAATATTTTGAGTACATTTCTATATGCTTAACTGCATCACTCAAACAAGCAGTGTTTACCAACTGGCTGCCCATGTCCTTTGCAGATGAGGCTGATCTTCTGGCCCAGACCGATATCTAGCAGTTGAGCACCTAGGGAAAAATGTAGGAAAACCTGGAATGATTTTTGTTAGTAAACAACAAGATGGTTTCACACCAGAGCAACCTAAATTCTTGCCTAAGCATAGGTAGTGATCTATATCATAAATTTAACATGAAAGATAATATAAATAGATGATAAAATAAAAGTTTTAGGTGGAATTAAAAAGTATAAGATGAGATATTGTGGCACATTTCCACTGTTGATCAAAATACAGAATCTAAATAAAGCTGCCTGCTGGTTGTACAAGGCAGAATCGGGTATAACTCTGATGTTGATCAAATGCTGCAAAAACTGCATGTCAGTTTAGAAGGTTTTATTTTTTACATTTACATGTGTTTGTTATGTTTATGTCTGGGGTAATTTAGTCAAAGTCAAAGTAAACTTTACTGTCATCTCTACTATATACTGTACAAGAAGACGAGATGATGTGGCTCCCGTTTCACGGAGCAAAGAACAACTAAGGCACACAGAATAAGCAATATATAAATAGAATATAAAATACACACTTTAAACTAGTAGTGGAATATAAAATATAAACGTTAAACTAGAAGTAGAAAGAGAGACAATTTGGATGCAGTATTCAGCCAGTAATGACAGGGAAAGTGTAGTTTCGGGAAGTTTAAACTGTCTAGCTAGCAGCTAACCAAGGTAACCTAAGCGCTCGAATTGGTGAAGACAGAGTAAAGTCACACTGGAGAGAGAAACATTCGTAAATGATGTTGGTTTACTATATTGCGAAAAACACTGGCTTGAGGTGACAGGACAAACAAACGGTATATCAGAATTACTATGCATATTGCACATTTTTGGCTATAGTGTCTCGCCATTGTAGAAAACATCACAGTCAAGCTCCATCTTCTTGTCACATACGTGAACTAGAACACAATGTAAATACCCAACCGCTGATTCCAGATAAGTAGTCGTACGTTTAATACAGAGCTCCCCGGAGGCAAACCTACATCTCCGCCATGTTTCTAAGTCAATTGAGGTCATTAAGCCCAATATACTAAAATCACGCGATCCGAACCTGCGCTGATTAATTACGGTTGCTTTGGTGGCAAGAGTGTCTGTCTGAATTTGAACTCTTACCCTCCGGTACAAGAGCCCGCTCCTCCCTCTGAAGTGAGGCATAATTAAGGAAAGGTGGAATAAAGATGACCAGAAGAAGAATTTTCCCTGTTAGAACCACTGTTGACCAGCATCTGTTCTCTGAGTGTTGACGCTTCACTGTTGCCTGAAGTGAAGGCTCACCTCCTGCCTGCAGGTAAGAGATTAACATCTTCATTAAGCTTTATATAAGTTGGGCATGGTTTAGTTTTTTGGGGCCCAAATTTTACAAAGAAATAAAAGTAAAGCAAAATTACGTGATTCTTACATTCACACATAAGAGAATTTCTCAATAAAACTACACAGAGAAACCGGTGTAATAAATGGTCAAATATTTCTGTGAAACACATTGCATCTCGTTCGCAAACCCTTATTAAGAAGAAATACATTCTTGTATTCGCTTGCGCAGTCTTCAAGAAGATTCTGACATACACCAATGTGTTCTTATTTATAGAACAGTTTGTTTCTACGCAAGAACAGAATATAAAACTGCTGTAGAGTTTATTTTGTATATTTTATTGCATGCCTGGTTATACAGAACATTAAGTTTTTGTACAGCTGTATGATTGCACCCTTTAAACGCGTTTGCTTTCTGGAGAATAAACCAAGAAAAAAACTAATTTTATCTACAGATTTTTATTTTTTGTTTTTTAGAAAACTGCATTGAGGCTTGCTCAGGGCACTTTTATTATGAAACAATAACCTTAGCAGTCTATTGGCTAACAAGATTTTTTTTTAATTACACAGTCACAAATTAATGGGATTTAAACACCCGAGTCTCAAACATGCGTCTAAGTCTAGAGCGACGTGTCAGATTGCCATGTGTATGCTCATTTCAGCTACAGGTCTGTCTTTTGTTAATGCTGTGCTACAGTCGAAATTAAATCAATATTAAACTAACGATTAAAACAATCACAACCTTCTTTCTAGAAGCCGGAACGTTTTCAGTTTCTGAGTCTGCAGCTTTCCTTCGTAACATCGTTACGGCACCGAACCACAACTGCCGTATGAATGAAATATATGAATAGAGGCTGTGTTCTAAACCGCACTCTAGCTACTAGTAAATGACTCCAATGTCACATCGACTAATTACAGACATGCTACAAAGTGCGCTAGTATGTGATTTGAGATGTAGCCCCGAAATAAAACTTCCGTAAACTGCTTTGGTTAGGACGGCGGCCGGCGAGGAAAGAAACGCGTTGTCGATTTCTAGGCTCACCCGAGAATGGGAGTTTTTCCTAATGTGATTCATGTTATATTTCGTGAGAGCTATTTTTCAAATAAAGACTAACGCATTTGGAAGGTATGTTTCAGTAGTGAATGTCTTCCTGGGCAAATTAAGCTGTTACGTTTTCAAACGGCTTTTAACCATTAGATTTGGAATAAAAAAAAGCTGAAATATTTCCATTCCCCACAAACTAGTTTATTGCAGTTATAAATTGTGGACTTTAGTCATTCTGTAAAAAATATTTCAAAATATTTTTCAGATCTAATCGAGTATTTAGAACGTCGCACTGTTTGGTGAATGCTATGGTTGTGCTGATATACCATATAGTACTTTGCTAATAATAATCACATTATGTAACACATTCCAATATATATGTATTTTAATTTAATTGTATTTCATTTGTTTTTGACAAGTTCTTTCCCGTATAGAAGTTTAACATGTCTATTTAATAATCACTAAAATAAGTATGTACTTTGCAACATTCACAAAGTGTCAAAAGCGCAATTCATTTAACCCGAACTTCTCATGGTTCCATGGACATGGGAATAGAGACTGGGGGTCACATATTTTTCCAAAACCCCTGAAGAAAGGATTTTTTACAGGCCAATTTATCTACCTTAAAACTCTTTAAAAAACACCAACTAATTAACGATAATACGGGTTTTATGTCGACAGGCTTGTGGAATAGCAGATTTGCTGAGAGATTGTGCCCTCAAATTGTCGTTCAAAATTTTGTTTTTGAGATCGCCAAATTGAGACAACAAAATTTATATGTTTATTTTGCCTTTCAAACCACCAAAACAGGGCTGATTCGTTTTGATTTGTTTTGTCCCTTCACCATCCTGCTCGGGCAGTAGATGTTAAGTTGCCTAGTTCTTGCAGTGCAAATATTCTGCAAAACCACGAATGACCTCTAGGAGCCTCTCTTCCACACTGTCTGCACTTCAGTTCAGCAGTGGTTAAAGGCAGTGATGATGAGTAATGCCACGTGGTGAAGAAGAGTTGAAGAAGAGGTGAAATCTTTTGGACTGTGGATCTGTATCAAAGTTACACACACACACACACTCTTATGAGCAGAAACTGGAAGTGAAAAGGTTGAGGTCAATGTGTACTGCAGCTTCAAGAAAGACAGTTTTCTGTGTGCATAATGCTAGAACATGCTACAAGGGCGTTAGCCTGTGTCCTTATAGGACCCAGTTACACTTTAATTATGTATACAATGCTAATGGCATGGCCACAGGGGAGAATGCCTAGTAATTAATGTAAATTGCTGATTTTATGCAGCCGTGCTTGTAGCAAAGCTAACTCGCGTTCGTCAGAGAGACAGATTCTCGACTCTCCTGAAATACTTTAAGCTGGTATGTGAAGGTCATTTGCTGTTTGTTTGTTTGTTTGATTGATGGTGACAAGACATCAATTTTAGGTACAATCTTACACTGGTGATAAAACCAGACTGCTTGGTTATCCATTTTTATAGTGGGGTATAGATGTCTCTAACGGTCTTTGGGAAGTCAGAATAGTCATGATAATATCATGTAATTTTATGTTATTTATTATCACATCTTTTTTTATCACAGGAGGTTAATGCCTGAGATGCTCAGAGGTGAAGTGCAAAGTAAATGCATCTAGAGAGCAAGGAAACTACAGCTAAGCCTTCACTGTGTTAATTAAAGAAAGAGGCAGGCAGAGAGGATGATGAACGGCAGTTATTGACTGGACTGTCAGAGGGTGTGGGAGGCAGATATTTATAAACAGCCGGATCTGAGACTCGGACAAGGGTTATGTTTCCTGAAATGCCCCCCGCAGATGCTTCAGCCTCTGGCCTAATTATGCTACAGGACAGGTATGCTCATTAACTAAAGACTGGCACTGCTGTATACAAAGGACAGGATGGGATCTTGCTGTCTATTTGATGGCCATGTCAAATGTACACTTGATTTTTAATAAGCCCTGTGCAGATTAGATAGGTTTAACTGTGCAAAAACAGAAGGAGAAATAATAGCTAATTGTGAGTGATTGTCATTGTGAACACAGCACACAAAATATCGCATGACCATCACGTACATATAGACCACAGTTAGCATTATTTCACAGTGCTGCTTTAGTTGCCATCTATTTCTTGCATTTTGTATTACAGGACATGATTTGCATTAATATCATTGTCCAGAGTGTCTATGCCTATAGCCAAGTCATGTTCATATTTGCTCTATGTGAGGTCTATGCGTCTCTCTCTAACATCTGATGTAAATCAATTAATAATTTGGGGTTCTCTGTCTTAATCTAGCTATTGATCAATTTTTTTTCCTAAAACAGATTTTAATGTATCAATTTAGGGACTCATGGAAAGTTAATGTGCAAAAATCATGCAGTGTTGTGATACCCATTTTTAAATGTTTTCCTCAGATGAACTCCTAAAGGGGCCATTTTTCAAACTTCTTTGCATTGGGAGGAATTGTCCAAATTAATTCATATTGAGTGGTTGTACTCATGAGCAAGGTACCGTCCTCAAATACTGCTCCCCATGCACTGCATGTCAGCTGCCCACTGCTCCTTTACGGATGAGTCAAATGCAGAGGTCACATTTCGTTGTGGTGCACTGTGTGCTGTGCTGTGTTCATAATGACAGTCACTCAATAGTGGTCATTAGAAAAAGAGAAAATAAAATTATTGCCCATAGAATGGTTTCGTGGGATGTCATTGTGCGTCAGCTTATCTTTTGACAACTCTCTTTTATTGTTTGTTTAAATGGATCATCAGTAAATTGATTCTTTCTGCTATGCTGGACCATTAAAGTGTTTTTAATTAATGTTATGTTTTTGTTTTTGGGGACAAGACTATGGAGAAACAATTTTTTGTTTGTTTGTTTGTTTTATCAAATGAAAATTTTAGGGCTCTTTTAAAAATGCTTTGAATACTATTGCCATTGGTAGTTTATAGGGAAGTCTAAGATTAAGCTAGTCCTAGAAATAAAGTCTTCAAAATTCCATTAGTTTGATCTGACACCATTTATATCACTTGACGGTAATTTGCTGCATGTTTAACACTAACTGCAAAAGAGATATTCACAAACCCCAATAGTTCAAGCCAATCTAGTTCAGAAGAGATTTGCTCAACTGCACCATGAGGCAAGGGACACATTCGCTGTTGGGAAGTGAAGCGTTCACGGCACACGACAGCCCAGCTGTCACTCAGCACACCATCACTGTGATTCATGCGAACACCACCTACGTGAATCTGCCAGGCTTCATACTCGCAACGATGGGGGATACATTTGTCATAAATTATTTGAAGAGGTTTAAGCCCAGCACAATTCTGTATTCATTACACAGATTTAAAGAGGCCACGTTCCAAGTGGCAGTGTCATTTCATAGCAGTTTGGAATTCAGTTCATGTTCACTTGCATTGTCCTTTTCTGTAGCGAGTACAAGGTCAAAGGGAAAATGCATTCTGGTTGTAGTATTTGGTAACATATTTGTTGTGTTTTGTAGGAATGTTACATACATTTACGTACAGGAATTTTAGAATTTGGATTATGGGTTTTCATAATCCAATGTTGACTTCCAGATCAATCACGTTTAAAGTTTTTTGTAAAGCTTTCTGCAGGTTTGTGTAATCTGCAGTTATTTTTTAACTCCTACTTGTAGTGGCAACTCCAATCATCTAAAGGTAATTTGAAATAAATTTGTTAAAGAATATAGGCAATGAGTAAAATTTAATTTTGTCATTTGGGTTTTGCAAACAGAACATGTCAAATAGATTTGCCTTGATCTAAAAAATTGTAATAGATTTTAATTGTAATTGGTCTTTTTTTTTTTGCTGGTAAATCAGCTTCTTTATTGCATGTTTAATGTGTACTCATTCCCAGAGAATTGTTCTAAGTTTTTTAAACAGAGCTTTTGTTCTGTGAAAGTGGGTTAAGATATATTTAATATAAATTTTAATATTGAATATATGCTGTAATCTTTTGTCAAAAAGTTGATTCATGGTTTTATATTTATATATAATTTTTTCCTTAATTTTAATATTTAATGCTATTTTATGGTAAATTCAAACTATTATATGTGAGAATTGACCTAGGAACTGAAGAGAGGATTTGTCTTCCAAATTTGACACATCAGATGTCTTGACGCGCTTCGCTGTTGGTGTTGTGTTTGTCATTTGTCATTGGATCGCTTGTTGAAGGATCAGAACTTTGCTTGCTGCAGATTGCGGATAAAGTGCTTGGGAATGAGGCTGAGTTCCAGGTCTCTCTGTGCTTTCAGTGCTAGATAATATCAATCTGCTCCAGTGTTATGGACATATTAAGGAAAGATGCTGGAAAGTGGTGAATTAAAATAAAGCTAGAGGTTTAACAATATATCATTTCATTGTATTGTGTGTGAGTGTATACACATGATTAAGCCATTTCTAATTTTTCTTTTACAAAAGTACTATGCTTAAATAAATAAATCACGTTCCTGAAACAGACCTCAACTTCTTAATTTGTTTGATACAGTTCAAAATTGCCAAGTATTCTGTAACAGAATGTGATTTTGTATTGATGCAATCTTGCCTCCAAAAACATGACCATTTTCCGCTTGTTTTACTTATATATCTATAATTTATTTAATTTATTTTAAAGCATAAATAATGAAAAAGGCAACAGTCATGGGCGTGTGTTGGGAGACATTATGGAATAGTGCTCTGCAGTGTCCAGTAGCTTAAATATTAGTTATTTTCAACTCTGATGTCCACCACATTCTCAGTGAGAATTTCACTTATTTGGTTCCCATTTGGCTTCCTGCACTGGCAAAGGTGTAAATATCACCTCAATCTAGAAGGTAAGGGAACTTTTTATTGTTCTGGGAGCCTTGTTAGTTTTTTGGAAATTGTACAAAGCTTTCTGTATGATACCATGTAGTTTGTATGCATGTTTGGCCTTTAATTCCAGCATTTCACAGAGTTGTGTAAATTCTCTTTTCTTTTTGTTTGCTTTTTGATTGTTTTTTTTCTGTGTTGATCCTTGATTTTATTATCCTTGTGTTTCTACTATTGTTTGGCAATTGAGCATTGGTTTACACTTTAGTTATGCACAGTGAACAATGATGTAGAATTCCCTTTAATTGTAATATTTAATGGTAGTTTATGTTAAACTAAACTAGCACATGTGAGTAAAATTGGCCTAGAGATTGAAGAGAGAATTTGCCTTCCAGATTTGACACATCAGATGTCCTCGACACGCTCGGCCATTGGTGTAATGTTTGTCGGCTCACTAGTTCAGGGATCCAAGTTTGTAACCTTTTACAATATATTATAGTGAATATTTTCTATTACTATACCTACATTGCTACATACATAATGCACATCCTAGATACTGTGTGCTTTTCACCTCCGGTGGATTTGCAGGAGCGCTGTAGCATGTTTACTGCGCTACGATGCCACTACATATGAAACAGATGTAAATTTATGTTGTTAGCTTATGCTAATTTCTGCTAGCTAATGCTCATGTACCCTATGGCGCCTTTGAAAATCATGCTGTGTCATGCTAGCAACAAGGGATAGTGGACGTGACTGTAGACTTTTGAAACTACTGAGTAAATTCTTGGCCAGTGTTATGGTGCTGAGACATACAATTTCAAAACTCTACGTTTTCACTCTTCCATCTCTTTTAGTTTGATGTTACGATGAAAACATTCCGGTTCCCCAAACAGTTTCAAGACTCAGACAGAATAGGAAATAAAACTTATTTGCAATGTGGAATTCATAGAGTGAATGCTATTCCTCACACATCTTTGTTGTACAGTGTCTAAGATCAAAGATGCCCTTTTCTCTCCATACATGCCCTGTGCCTAGTCAAGAATACAATGGAAACAATCCAGCAGAGCCATAGAGATTGGAAACCTCGGCAGAGAAGGCTCTCTTTCACGACTTCCTTGACATTTCCTCCGCATCTTCATACGTCTGCCATTTTTCGTCCAGTCTGATAAGCCTTCTTTATCAAAAGCACCTCTCATATGAATATAGCTGCATAGACTGGGCGAGCTGACTTTATATTGCACATTAAAGTGCAGACCACAGAGGGCAAGGTGCCATACACAGGTAAAGAGAACAGTTCAAAAATGGCTTCAAAACATGCTTACGAAAGCAATCCAGTCAGGATAGTTACTGTTAACCTGGTGGAAATTGTAACAAAAGTGCCTGCTAACCCTATCCCTGATTCTAGCCTCACGGAAATGAGAGAAATTGCAGTTTTGTTTTCTTTCATTTATTTGGTCGCACGTTGCCAGCATTGTAAACAAACGGAAGAGCTTTACTGCAATATTGCAAACACATTAAAGCACTTTATTTCAGTGTTGCCAGCACAAATCTGCATTCAAATCGGATTCATAGTAGACCTTCACTTGCATGCAGACATACTTTATTCATAAAATAAAACATACACATAAAATATTCATACACAATTACTACATAGTCCATTCATTTGTGTTTCCACTTGTATGCTAGCAAAATCTCATTGAAACAGTAGTTACATTTAAGTAACTGTTTTTAGCTTTTAGGATTCTGAGAACTTTTGCACACATAGGATTATTATTCCATGTTCTTTTCATGGAAATACCACTACAAAGCTGTAGAAAAGTAATGCAGGTTATATTAATATGGGGGTGTTTTTATAGCTGTCAGAAAACCACAGCAGCTATGTTATATTTTATGTTAATTATTTTATCATAATAGATCAAATCTGATGGCATATGTGAGCAAAAAGATTGATTTTTTATATTTGGTAGTCACTCTTATTCACAATGACTTTCCTAATTACAGGTGACGTCTTCCTGGAGCAACTTGGGGTTAGAGGTCTTGCTCAGAGGCACTACTACAGAGGTAACCTACATCCTCTTAGTCCATAGGCAGTCCTACCTCTACCCCGCCACCATCCCTACAAAGTTGTTTCTGTACAAAATAGTCAAGCCTAACCCATACCTGTACTTCTGTGGCATTTGTATTCTGAGGTGCTGTTAAGCTTTGATTTTATATTAAAAATTGAGTCTGACTGTGTACAGAGTGTATTTTGCTTCAATTATTTGACTGTTCTGGTTAGTATAAATTATTCATGAAAATTTGACCTGTCTGCTGATATGCAGTCTCATCGAGGTATAATTGGTTCCTCTGTTCACAGAAAGAGCAACATATTGAAGGAAAATCTACACATCTACAATTTTAAACAGTAAGCGGCATGAGCGTATCGAAATCAGAATCCTCCATGGACACATATTTTATACAGATGTGTTTTACCAAGTGACAGCATGTGATGTAGCAGTAATTGAGATAACATAAAGGCCTGTGAAAACCCATTTCCTATTCGTTGTATCTGCTCATCAGATAGGCAGGGTTAACAGGAAAACATATCCGCACAAGGCGAACTTTATCACAGAAGGGCATCGTCAGCCTCTGCCGGGCACTTGCTGGAGAAACGGCAGGTGTTCATATCTCTGCCAACCCGATTTCTCGCCAATATTAATTCTGCCCGCAACACAGCCGTTGTCTGTCTCCGGGGCATTTTTTTCACTTATTAAGCAGACAGGAATTGGAGTGGTTCTGGCACCCGAAGGACCGAGGATCTTGCAGACTTCTTCAAATGTAATGAACACTTCAAAGCTTCCCTTTATTCGCATTTAGAATTATCAGATTTTTTATTTGATTTGAGCTTTGAGCATGATTTGATTATTATTTTCATAAGCTGTGAGACTTAGCTGTGAACTTTTAATGTTGAATTAAGCAGTTGGGGTGCACGTTTTTGCTGAAATTGAGGTACAGCAAACAAGGAATTTGATTTACAAATCTACAGCTTTGAGTAGCTTATCTGCAGTTTATTGAGTGGTTTAGTAGGGATAAACTTTTAAAGTTGCAGATATTCAGAAAGGTGCCCAGGCCCTTTCAGCTGAACAAAGATGAACTCGGGTGTAAAACAGTGAGTCTTACAATGCTACTTGGGATCTTGGGATGCTACTCATGTCAGAAGTACCTTAACGGATGAGTTTTTTTCTTTTCTCACATGGTCAAGACCTCTGATCTGAAGAGCAACACTGTTTTACACCATAGTTTGTCCCTCTACTGCATTGGGATCCACACAACCCACAGAGGTGGTGCAGTCATTTGACCTCACAGACACCCTTTTTCACTGCTGGCAAGTAAGGTTTCAGAATGGTGTCATGGTGTACTTCTAAAAGATTCTCCCAACAACAAATGATGTCAAACAACTTGGGAAATACCCCCGTTGAGTCCAAACAATAACAATAAGCACAGGGTTGTTTTGCCAAAAGGATATTTTTGCAAAGGCAGCGCATGAGCTGTCCTGGCTAGTCAGCTACTACATACAGTGCAAGTGGTTCCTCTGGACACAACCCAGCTGCTTTCTTCAGTTTGATCCCTCTACCTTTTAGACTTATAAGGAATATAATAAAGGAACAATATAAGGAACAATAAAGTACTAATTCTTTGTAGTATCAAAACCCAAAGTTTTTTACAGAAGAAAGTATATGTGGCTTGTGATGAGAATGAATGCATTTCCAAATAAATGATAATGTATCAAGACAAGGCTACCAGAGTGGCAAATATTTATTTTCAAGTGGCACTAGAGGAAGTTAACTGGCGGATTCATTCTGTATGTGGTTTGAGGAGCGCTAACCTGCTCGTGTGTGTGATTCATTGGTACCATGTTAGCAACACTGTGTTAGTTGCTAGTGTACACTATGTTAGTTGTAAGTGTACACAATATTAGTTGCTAACTTAGTTAGAATTTATGCTTTTCGGAAACGCACCCCAGATTCAGCTGTATGTTTCAAGCTGTAGTTAACCAGCAGATTTACTCATGAATGTATGCGCTGCGCTACTGATTAAACTGACAAGGGTCCCCTACAAAGAGGATTCAACTCTGTTAGGAGCCCTCATCTGAGTGTGGTTGTGCAAACAAACTGTAAGTTATTACATTTTTAGCAGCTTTACTTGCTACTATGGCTGTATTGATCTTGTAATGAGTCTGAAATGATTATAAGATGTATAACCCCAATTAAAAATGAAGTTGGGACGTTGTGTAAAACGTAAATAAAAACAGAATACAATGAATTGCAAATCCTTTTCAATCTTTATTCAACTGAATACACTACAAAGACAAGATATCTAATGTTCAAACTGATAAACTTTATTGTTGTTTTGCAAATCTTCACTCATTTTGAATTTGATGCCTGCAACACCTTCCAAAAAAGCTGGGACAGGGCTATGTTTACCACTGTGTCACATCACCTTCCCTTTTAACAACATTCAATAAGGGTTTGGGAACTGAGGACACTAATTGTTAAAGCTGTGTAGGTGGAATTCTTTCCCATTCTTGCTTGATGTACAACTTCAGTTGCTCAACAGGCCGGGGTCTCCGTTGTCGTATTTTGCGCTTCATAATGCGCCACACATTTTCAATGGGAGACAGGTCTGGACTGCAGCCAGGCCAGTCTAGTACCCGCACTCTTTTACTACGAAGCCACACTGTTGTAACACATGCAGAATGTGGCTTCGCATTGTCTTGCTGAAATAAGCAGGGACGTCCCTGAAAAAGACGTTGCTTGGATGGCAGCATATGCTGCTCCAAAACCTGTACCTTTCAGCATTAATGGTGCCTTCACAGATGTGCAAGTTACCCATGCCATGGGCACTAACACACCACCATACCATCACAGATGCTGGCTTTTGAACTTTGCGCTGATAACAATCCGGATGGTCCTTTTCCTCTTTGGCCCGGAGGACACAACATCCATGATTTCCAAAAACAATTTGAAATGTGGACTCGTCAGACCACAGCACACTTTTCCACTTTGCATCAGTCCATCTCAGATGAGCTCTGGCCCAGAGAAGCCGGCGGCGTTTCTGGGTGTTGTTGATATATGGCTTTCGCTTTGTATAGTAGAGTTTTAACTTGCACTTGTAGATGTAGCGACGAACTGTGTTAACTGACAATGGTTTTCTGAAGTATTCCTGAGCCCACGTGGTAATATCCTTCACAGAATGATGTCAGTTTTTAATGCAATGCCGCCTGAGGGGTTGGTATTCGGCCTTGCCGCTTACGTGCAGAGATTTCTCCAGATTCTCTGAATTTTTTGATAATATTATGGACAGTAGATGATGAAATCCTTAGATTCCTTGCAATTGTACGTTGAGAAACATTTTTCTTAAACTGCTGGACTATTTGCCCACACAGTTGTTCACAAAGTGGTGAACCTCGCCCCATCCTTGCTTGTGAACAACTGAGCCTTTTGGGAATGCTCCTTTTATACCCAATCATGACAAACACCTGTTTCCAATTAACCTGCTCACCTGTGGAATGTTCAAAACAGGTGTTTTTTGAGCATTCCTCAACTTTCCCAGTCTTTTGCTGCCCCGTCCCAGCTTTTTTGGAAGGTGTTGCAGGCATCAAATTCAAAATGAGTGAAGATTTGCAAAACAACAATAGAGTTTATCAGTTTGAACATTAGATATCTTGTCTTTGTAGTGTATTCAACTGAATATAGGTTGAAAAGGATTTGCCAATTATTGTATTCTGTTTTTATTTACGTTTTACACAGCGTCCCAACTTCATTGGAATTGGGGTTGTATGTAAGTGATGGTAAGATCTAAGTTTTTTTTGTCATGGTGTAGTTCGGATCAATGGAGACCTCATATTCGTGACTTGTGAGTTATTTAATTGATCCGGGCGATTGACCCAGGTGAATCATGAATCGCCAGGCTCTATTGGCTACCTTTCCAGGACTAGCAGATATCATCTTTATCAGAAGCATCTGTCCCTTTCTCACTACCGACACTACTCAGTTACTCATCCAATCTCTGGCCATGTCTAAGTTGGACTCCTACACTTCTCTACTTGCTGAACTTCCACTGAGTGCAATTAGACCACTTTCTTTGAAACAGAATGCATCTACTTGCCAGATGCCATTGTAACTAGCAGGAACTGGTGTAAGAGACCTAGCAATGGAGCTTTGTGTTAGTTCTAGATGTCCAACAGTGTATTTGTTGAAGTCATGGACAAAGTGCTTGTGCTTACAGCATTCCTACAGCTAATAAAACAGTTGGGTATGGTTATGGTATGGCTATACGATTCCAGTGCAGAAACAAAATGATATGTGGCACAACTTCTTTCATAAGTGATTACAAGAATTTGAACCCAAGTCTGATCGTCAAACACCCCCAACATAGTTTCATGTAATGTGTGAGTCTGCTTAAACTAGTACTTGTAGTTATGACTTATAATTTTCAAGACACATCTAGAATACAAGATGATGTATGAATATATGTGGTCCCAAGTAACTGTTTCTGTTTTTGCACTGTGCTATTGCCAAAATGTACACAACAGACAAATCATATGCTATTAACAAACCAGTAATTTCTCTTCCCTCACAGGGACAAAAAAACCCTGACTGTTCTGAAGGTGTGAATATTTTGCACAGACCTTATCTAAGTTTTCCTCTAAGCCAGTAAAACCCTGTGGCAAAGTGCATCAATGTCACAGGGTGTGTGTAAATGACAAGGAAAAATGTGATTTCCCTTGTGCTTTGCTGTTACGGTAAGCGCTAGATAGGAGAGGGACATCTGCTCTCGCCAAGCTATTATCACACTGCTGGTTCACCTGACATTTGAGAATGTTCTCCTTTTTTATGCAAATGCTGTATTTTTCTCTCTTTTAATCATTTTCCAAGAAGAAAGTGTGATGAGAAGCAACTGTGTGATGAGCAGTGGTGTCTATCAGACTTATGAGGCAGGTCCTCCTGAAGGTCATCTCCCATGGCTAGTGTTCGCACCCTGTTGCTTCCGCACCTCACTGTGTCATTACTTTCTGTGCACAGCTAATTATGTTCTCGCACAGACGGGTTTGTGTAGATAGCGTGGGCTCTGAATGTTTAGGTCGAGCTGCAATTTGATGCTCAAATGTCGCTGATGCATTTTATCAGAAATGGTGCCACTGTTTCTCCTAAAACACTCTCTTTGTGGCTTTCACTTGGGTTTCTTCCAAAGAGGCCTGCCAAACGATGTTCTATTGTGCCAAGCTTAGTGTCCATATTGTGAGTTTCCTGAGCCCTTTCTATCAAAGGCAGCATTAAGGTTTATCAATTTGAGCTTTGATAGGTGTTCTATTGGATCTGATAATATAGGCTAACTTTTGCCTTGGCTGCCCATTACCCTGTCTCCGGTTCACCAGTTTTCCTCCTTTTATACCACTTTTGGTAGCTCCTGACCACTGCAGACCGGAAGCATCCCACAAGAGCCGCAGTCAGGTTATTATTAGTAACTAATTCTTACGTGTGCATTTTTTATGGTTCCAACTTTAAGGACAAAATATTAACTTGCTGCGTAATTAATCTCACACACGTTTAGGTGCCATTTTAACTAGGCAATCAGTGACACACAAACAGGACACACTGATCCTGTTGGCCACCAGTTTTCTTTCCTTTGACCACTTTTTGTAGGTCCTGACCAAGAGCATCACACAGGCTGCAGTTTTGGAGATGCTCTGACCCTGTTGTCTAGCTAACATCACAGTTTGGCCCTCGTCACAGTCACTCAAAAACCTATCCCAGTATTGTAATGCTGGGAACATAACTTCAAAGACAAAATGTTCACTTGCTGCCTTAATATACCGTGTATTGCTAGGAGTCATTGTAACCAAGTAATCAGAGTTATTCACTCCGCCTGTGAGTGATCATAATGTTATGGCTGATGCTCAAGGTTGTGCATTTTATGGTATAAGTCTCTGTAAAGCAGCAAAACTTAATTTTACCCTAGTGATTAACTTTAATGGATTTTAGGAACACCTAGATTGTAGATCTGCTTGTTAATGTAATTGTTAATTAGGGAGCTAGAGCAAGGTGGGATAGCATATTGTCTTTCCTAGGTGGTGAAACAAATGCAAATCACCTCTAGATCACTGACTAAAGCAAATTTCATTTAGCTATTGCTTATGTAAGTTGTCGACACCTGAGATTACAATATAGTTTACAGTGCATCATGCTGACATCAAATGTCAGTAGAAATCAGAAGCAAGTTTTTTTGCCAAGGAGGTACAAAATGTACATGGAATCTGCTTCCGGTCAGTGTCGAATCTCTAGTATTCTAGGCAATATAGATACAACGAAACAGACATTGTAAATACTATAAAACAAGGTAATATGTAATACACAATGTACAACAGTAGACAGTATACAATTAGCATTAGCTAGCAGAAACTAGTGTAAGCTAGCAATCTCGTGTCTGTGTTGGCCATGTTTTAGTTGAAGTGTTCCTTTAAATCCTCTGTGGCTGAGGAGTCCTGCTGGCTCCCCTGACTTATTAATGGAAGCCCACCAGTGTGTTTCATGGGACGACATCAGAAGCATCACTCACTGGGCCCCCGTCGGACTCCACACGTCGCACATCGATTTCCATCTCTTGCTGCTGACACTTCCCATCGATCAATACGGTAACAAGTCTTCATCTCTGCTCAGAAAGCAAACTGCCTTGAAACCACCAGGCCATGACCAGGCCACAGTTAAGAGTATGAGGCTTTGTGCGGGTCATGGCTGTGTTTAAATGAACAGATGGGCACAAAAGGTAAAATTGCCATGCTGTCGCTGTTAGTCTGTGGTTAATGCTGAAGTGGTGATGGTGGTAAGGATGGAGCTGTGGTGATGGTGTAATAAAAGGCTTTTAGCGTTGTTTTTGTGGAGGATTGATAGGTTTAATTGCATTTACTGTAGATAAGACTCTCCAATTCAAGTGGGAACCAGAAGACCTGAAAACATAACAAGACAACAATCATTTTAGATCTTTTTATATTTTTTGCTGTAGATATACATATTTATCCACAGTTTCAGAAACCCTGTAAAGTCTTTGATTGTGTAATCCAAGTGCCTCTAGTGTTTGCATGTATAGCCATCCTTTAAGATGCATTTCCATCAGTACTTGGAGTTTGTTAAAAGTAAATAAATAGGCATTATAAACCTTCGGTGCTTTAATTTTTATGCGACTGAAACAGCTATGTGTATGTATAGGGTGAATAACTGAATTTCTGCTGCTTTTTGTGATTTATTTGCAACTGTAATATTGTCCCAATGTCACATTATGTCATGTCCACGTCCTGCCCAGGGTCCCTGTCCACATTCGACAGCGTCATGCTCCTCCTCTGGGCTGGAGCTTCACTGCCTCCAACTCTTCTCGCTTCACTTCTGTCACAGAAATGCACTCCGGCTCTGGACGTGTATGGGAAGTGACTACAACACTGGTGTGTTAAAGAGTTTATCAAGTGAAGTTTGGAACTTAAGGGCTGTCAGGGCTGTCATAGTGCAAACATGAAGGTTATTTTATAAAAACGGTATGGGCAGAAACGCTAACGTGGCTAACTGTGAATTAAAGCCGGTGAGGTGAGGTGGCATTATGCAAACGAGGCGATGCTAACTGCTGATGTTCATGCCCGCTAGCTTTCATTCACCCTTACTTACATTAGCATTTTCCTTGAGTTATTACTGAAGACCATCTGGTTGACTCTGGTTGGTTGGAAAGGTCGTCCGTTGAGTTTGCTAATTTGACTTTTCGAGAATATGCATAAAGTGTATTATTAAAGGTGCAGCCTTCTTAAATATGCTAATTATGCTAACAGTGAATGGAAGCTGTTAGTTGATCACCATTTTAAATTCTACATTAGATTTCATTCATTTTAGTCCATTTCAGCAGAATTCTCTTGTCTTTTGTCTGCAGTTGAATGAAGACAAGAACTATGTACATTAACTAAAGCCCTAACAACCATTTCATATTGTATTTAAATAAGCGAAACATCATTTTAAATATAATTTTTAGCCTCTCAACAACCCTTAATTACAGATTTTTCAGATCTTTTACCACTAAAACACTCAATAAAATAATTAGTTTATAGTTGAATATTTTGAGGAACTAATTTATGCTAATTTAATACATAATTATAGAGAAATGAAGTAAACAGTTTGTCTTTACTGACTACAACATTGCAGATGGAAGGCTGATTTTTCTTCTGGCACACACTTTTTAGTTTGTAGGCCTATTCAGTAGCATTTATGTATTTTTAACACAGCAAAGCTGACTTGTTACTTGTTCCATTATATATAGCAATACTAAAAGATTTTAGTGGTGATGCTACAGCAGTACTGTAAGATTTTAATGGTTCTTTTGTATTATTGGAGAAAAATGAAAAATGCAATGCAGTTTAGTGGTTATATAATTGTTCTTTTTCATAAGGACAAAATTTATTCATGTGATATCTGGTATATTCAGGGTCAGGTGTAGTCATCACCTAAAATGTTGTTTTTTGTGTGTTTAGTGCCGAGAAGCAGTTATTTTTAGGCTTCCTCCTTAGGGAGTATTGTAGAAAGGCCTTCCTTAAATGTTAACACATTAAAATGGAGTGAATCATGTCTATGCCTTTAGGTATCTGCGTTGCATGCAGTAATTTTATAGAGGAATCTGTTTGACTCTACGAGGCCTTTCTTGGGTAGACAGATTTTTTATTTAATGTTTTCCTGCTAATGCCTGAATACCAACTAATCTCATTCGAATTCATTAAAAATGACTGTGCTTAAATGACCTTGCATAAAATTTGAATGCTTGTTTGTGTTAGAAAGTATTATTAGGACATGCTCTGGAACCAATCTCATGCTCATCTTGTTAAAAGCTGCACTCTACAAAGCCTGTTCAGATTTGATGGCTGTAATCTGACAGTGGGGTGGAGAGTGTAAGTGCAATAATAAACTATTTTGGAAATTGAAGCTTGATAGATGATTTATTAATACTTTCTTTGATATAATTCTAAGTCATTCTGGGTAAGTGTGTCTACTAAAGGCTGTTTAAAATAACAAGAGAGTTTGTTGTAGCATAGGCCACATGACCCCTAAGCAAAGAGAGAGCTCCACCGAAGTTCTTCTTACTGAAGACAAAACGTGGACTTGTTGAGAGACTGAGTAAAAAATCAAAATGGGAAAATTTTTGTGAATGTATGGACCGGAGAGTCCAGAGTCATAAGAAGAAATTTGTTCTTAAACCCCGCTTACAGTGTTCACTTCCAAGGTTCATAAAGATACACAATTTACATGACAAAATCTACAGATGTTGAAGAGAACTCTTACACCTGTTCATGTTAAACAAACTATTGGTTTTCCTAAATTCCTCAGTTGTATAATGTACTGTTTATATTAATATTAAACTATTAAAAACATTTAAGAAAGTGGCCTGTTTCGTGCAAAAAAAATGCTTGTGAGTAGCTGGTACCCTACAAAGGCTGTTAATACCAATAAATGCAGTATTTTAAATGTGCAAAGACTGGATAAGGTTGTGGAGTAGGTGGGAAACTGCTTTGTCTATCTGGGTTGAAAAGGCTGAAATGCACAGCTGAACCAGTTATTTAAATGGAAAGGTTGACAGTCCACAGAAGGGGTTGGGATGAGGTATGGTATATTCTGAAACCATTCCAAAGAATGTGGTTTGAAAGAAAAGGGACTAGATCTGACACAGTGTCAAACAAGATGGTAAGTCTATTGAATCTAGGTCTAGGACCTCTCTGCTCTTTCGCATCTTTCATAGCACTTTAAGCAAAGGAAGGAAAATTTGAAGGGGATATAATAAGTCCAAGTGGGAGAGTTTGTGCTCATCCAGACTGGCAGTCATTAAGACCCCAATGGAGCAATGAAGAGAACAGACACACGTAAGAGTTAGTGAACAGCAACTATACACCTGGACTCTTGGAATTCCCTTGGACAAGTGAGGCTCAGGTCACCTCAGCAAAACACAGAAAGAAAAGGAATAAGAAGGAGTGAGCAAGATCAGCAGAAGAGTTAACAAGCTTCTGTTGGAGCTGATTCAGCCTGCTTTCCACGCTTTCCTGGCTGCAGAAAGACCTTGGGTGGGGTAAGGCAGAGAGTGAATATAAGAAACTTTTACAATGCTTATCCCAGCACACAGGACAAAAAAAAAAATAAGTAGAGTAACAAAGTCCTGAAAGTCTTATATAAATACAAATAAGGCCCACAGAGTAAGCAAAAAAATATATACAAAGGGTAGAAAATATAAAGACTCTAAACTGGAGGTACAAAGAGGCAATATATGCATTACAGTTACATGCAGAATTTAAAACTACAATTTTGGGCCTGGAATTATCTTTTTTGCATTGTATGTGCACATGATCTGAGGAATATGAAATTCTAAAAATGCATTTTATTAAGTAAAGTGACAACAGTCAAATATAGAAAACTGCAACCCATAATATGCACAATAATGTTCAATAACGTGCCAGTTGTCATAACAGTCAAGTGGATAGAAATGACAAATGTGCAAATAATCTTTTACTAAATTACAACTAGTAGTATGTGCAAATAGTATTTTGATAATATAGCCAAATATTTTAGCAGCAGTCAAGAGAAGTACAATTTAAATTTTACAATTTCAATCATTGTATACAATTCTACCTTTTGTAGTAAATGTACACAGATTAGCAGCAATGTACTCTGCAGAGTCTGTCTATAAACATAAACAGTATTCCTGGAAAAGTTTCAATGTTTCCAATGTGGCATGGATGAGATTGTCCATATAGCAGCATGTTCATCACAAGACAGTGATGTGTAAAGTGCAGAGGTGTAATAGTCAGTTCACAGGCTGGGTGTGTGGTGAGGGTTGGGTGCGGCAACGTGTTCAGGAGTCCGATGGCTTGTGGGGAAAAAAAAATTGGGTCTGGTGGATGCTGCGATAGCGTCTGCCAGATGGGGGGAGTGTGAAAAAGTCAATGTGAAGAGTGTGAAGGGTCAAGCATGATGCATTTAGAGACCTAATATCACCAAGGATGAGTTTGTGCACTTGGATCTGGATCATGCATTGCAAAGGTGTGATTTTGTGATTGTGAAATTACTGGTGTGCAAACCGTTTTTTGCACAGCGACTCTGACGCACATCTGCAAATTTCTATTTACAAATATACAGAAATTGAATACACTGTTCTCTACAAGCGTACAAAATTAAATGACATGTACAGAGCCTTTTTGAGATCTTGAGAGATGACTCAAATCAAAAATGAAAAATTGAAATAATGCCACAGACATCCATGTGTCTGGACATTTTGTGACCCCACACCTGGCAACAGACACCTAGTAATTATACAGAAAACCATGATTTTTAATATAATAATGTTCAAAATTTTTATTTTTGATTCAAATTGTGTCATTTTGTGGTTTTATGATTTTTGAACTATGCATTTAAAATAAATGATTAACTAATACAATTATAATTAAAGATGACATACCTATGAAGAAAACACACACTGTATGCTTTCATTAGCAAAATATTTAATAATGGCTCTTCCAGTCCAGTTTGACGATAACGAATCAGCATTATGTGACATTAATTACTATATGTGGATCTTCAAGAACATTTTTGTGCAGATCTAATAACAGACTGGTCTTTCTTTGGATGAAAGAAAAATATGCTTCTCTTAAAGGACAATACAGTCAATTATTTCTGCTGAGGTGATTTTCGGCAGAGATTGCCATAGCAACCAGGTACATCTCGCAGATGTTGTGCACTTGGGCGTTGTGCAGTTATCTGGTGACCGTGAGCACGTGTTCATACGAAGATGCGCATGTTTGCTGTCAGATTCCCAAAGATTCATGACAAAGCACAGATGGTATTGTGATTGTGGTGAAGGCTGAATGTAAACAATACAAACCTGTCAATTCTCCTTTTTTTTCTTTTTAAGAGCACTCTTGCACATTTTTTTTGAATGCATGTTTATGCAAAACTTTAGCTTATGCAATTTTACCAATTTTAGAGTGGTATATTATGCTATTTAACTGTGTTAACTGACTTAAGAACAAATTTCAGAGGAAACCTAAACATTGGTGAATTAGGCCCATAAATGGAACTAAGACTCAAAGGGGGGCTAATCCTTCTGTGGGCTACACTGGTTTGAACTTATGCAATTGATGTGTGTGTATGAGTAGTATGAAATATGTGACTATGTGACTATTTGTGACTATGTGACTATGATCATTTAAGCTTCATGAGGTCTCTGCTGGTTTTACAAATCTGAATATCTGAAATATTGTGACACCAAAACAAGAATTCAGTGATTGAATATTTAGGGTTTTCACTGCTTTACTGTGGCAACACCTGACTGTAAAATATCTATATTTGGCTGTAAAAACTGAAAAGCCAAATATAAAAGAGTAAACCAGCAAACTGGTTACATCACCACTAAATCTTTCTCAGACAGCTCACTAATGTAGCAATGGCCTTCAACCAGTTTTTAATATGAGAGATTATGCTATTTTTTGTCTTACCAACTATCCCTGCCCAATTATTTTCTTTCCAGAAAATGAGCACAAGGAAGTGATGGCATAACAGTCCCAAAAATTAAATCACAGTCCATAAGGGTGGGCTTCAACTACGATAAACATTACAAAGCAAGTTTCTGACTTTGCATAAATCCCCTACAGATCTTTGCCCTGCCACACTTAATAATTTACACATACAGGCTGCATGGCTTGGCCGGTGAAGCTTAGACTGTGAGCTAAATGACAAAGCAGAGTGCTTGAGTCAGCAGTCTATGGTGCTGCAGTGACAGAGCAATCTCCCACTGGGGAGAAATGCCGCTCCATAACCCCCTTACCCGCCTTCCTGCCCGCCAAACACATCACATGGATTCATCTTTTTTTCCTGTTGCCCTACAAAATGTAATCCACATTCACATAGAAAGCAGACGAGGGATTTGCAGACTTTCCGTTTTTATTCTGAAACTTAAAGCCTGGTTAGCATTCAGAGCACTGTGTGGTAACCCTAGGCATGCACAGAGAAGAAATCGAAAAATGTAAAGAAAATCTGACACTTTGTGTTAAATAATGTGTAATAAAGTACCTACTATAAACCACTAGAATTTATGGAATGGGGTAAGTCAGATTACGCCCAGACATTTCCATTAGGTACTATAGTATGTGATCCATTATGCAATTTCTTGCATTTCATATAATACAAAGTACCTAATAGTGCTGCAATATACAATTTATGTAATTTCCAATAATAGAAAGTACCAAAAAGATAGGGAACTGACCTAATGCTTTCCACTAATTAGGGTGTAATATACAATTTATGTAACTTCCTGTAATAGAAAGTACCAAAAAAGATTGAAAACTGACCTAGTGGGTTCCATTAGGCACATTCCATCAGATAGCATCACTTAAAATTCATCAGGTTGTACTGGATTTTTCTACCGTATTAGTTATTTTACATGATATTAAAAAAAAAAAAACATTATAAAAATGCATAATTATTGATTGGTGCTGTCATTATAAATTAATGGTTTCAGATCTTTTGTTAATGGACTGGGCTAAATCTGCTGTTTACAGCTACTAACTTGTCCATTTTGTTATGATTATTTTTTTTTCCAGTCACTTCTCTGTCCGTCCTCAGAAAAAAAAAAAAAAAAGTTAAGCCGGATTCAGGATGCTTGTCTTTGGTATGAGCCGCGCCTCCCCACCCCCCGAACATTACCATGGAGATGGTACGCTCTATTCTGAGAAGGTCAAATTACTGCGCGTGCCTGCTACATCGGGCGAAGATGCGACTCTCCTCCGTTTGAGCGGCGCGAGACCTGCGCGAGACCTGCGCGTTCCTGCTCGTCACCCGCTCCGGCGTCAACAGTAAGTAACGACGGTCCCCGGGTTTGGCCCCATCTGTCGCAGTTGATCGGTTCGGACCGTGTCGAGTCCGTTGGAGAAACTCTAAATAATAACAACTGTCACGGGACGGGCGCTTTATATCGTCGCTGACGCGAGGCTGACACCAGATACGGGACGAAGCGACTCAACTTTTAAAAGGGAGCGGAGCGGAGCGGTTGGTTTGCTTTAAAAATATGAGCTTGATGATGTGCAAAACGTTAATTAATCCTGCTAGTTTCTCGTGGATTTGACAACTGCCAGTGGTGATGCCGTCACTTTCGTTACTCGTAAGTGAGAGTGCAAAAACACTGGTGGTATTTACATTTGTTTTTGACGTACAGAACTGTTAAGAAATAGAATGAAAAATAAAAATAGAATAGAATTAAACTTGCTAAATAACTTATTGATCTGTAGATATCAGTATTTCAGCTGCTGCTGCTGCTGCTGCTGCTGCTGCTAATAATAATAATAATAATAATAATAATAATAATAATAATAATAATAATATGTTTAGCATCAAAACATTAAAAAGTGGTTTACAAGCAATTTTTGGTTTATTAATAGTTTATTTAAGAATATAAAGGATTTGTTTTGGTCTGTCTTTCACATAATCCATTATGATTTAGATATTTATTTAGAAGGTGTCTAACATTACTTTGAGCTTAATGCTTAATGTTTAATAAGACCAAGTCTGAACAATGCTTTTTGAAACTAAATAAATCAAGTGGAGTTGATTTGAGTTGAATTATATATGAATTATTTTCACCTAAAATAACTGTGTTTTGATGCAGAGATGTTCCTTATTTAGAAAGATAATAAATAAATGTCTGTTTAAACATGGTAAAACACAGTCTGTTATGATGCCAAGAAATATCACCCGACCGTTGTCAATTTTAATGCATTTTCAATGTTTCTTTGACACTTTCAGCTTATAGATAAATACAATTCTTCTGACTTGCAACAGCGTTTGATTAGAAACACTAGCTGTTCAAAACTCATTACTGCTGTGGGTTAACTTGGCTTGATCTTTTCGTATAAGTGGATATTTGTATGCAGTTTTAGATTCGCAGCGTTGTTGCCCATGTTGGTCGTTATAGTTTTGCGGTGCTAAAAAAGTCAATATTCCTATGATTTAGAACAAAATCTACTAAACCTCTTTAGGTTTCACTGAAGGTGAAAGTCGCTCAGGTCTCATGAAAACAAGATCTTGATCTATGACCACTCGGCCATACCCACACTTCAGTTCACAAGCTTATCTTGTGATAAGTAGTTTTTAGTTTTTTTAATCTAATGACTCATACAGGCTTGAAATTTATATATCAATAGTTCATTAATATGAAGTATTACTTCCACTTTCCCAGCATGACCAATAGGGGCACTGTTTCTACAATGAGCATCTCTGTCCTCTGTAAATATTTAAAGGTGTCACATAACCCTCCAAGTTGTTTCTTGAAATGTTAAGTAATGTAAACCTGTAAGCCTGGCATTGAAAACTAGTGTCTTGTTCATTTAGGTCAAAATGATCAATGTATGCACTTTTAATATATTTTTTAAATATCAAAGAATTTGATATGCTTTAACCCAGTTTAAGCATCTTACAAAGTTCAAACTTTATTTGGGGATGTTCACGCCTCTTTATATGCTAAAAAGCGTATATTGATATTGGTTGCAATATCTTCCTCTGTCTCTTGTTGCTGTAAAAAAAAAAAAAAAAAAAGCTGGGCATAATGAATAATAATATAATTCCAGCTTACCCTCCTGATGTAGGACAGAGCTGTGTTTGTGGGAGACATAATGTTTGCATGTTTCTTCATTTTATAAAGTGAATCACTCACTCAAACATCTTTACTCTTGCCACAGCAGTGTTCAGCTGTGCATCATTTACTGCAGAAAGCGCTTTACTATCACTCGCTACAATGTGGGGCATGTTGGGTGTAGAATAATGCTGTGTGGTGGATCTTTTCTGCTGTGTTTCAGTTTGTGGTTTTGTGAAATTTGAAAGCTTTTAAGTTAGTAGAAGTGTGTTGGCTTTTATGTAGACTGTGTACTGTGTTAAGAAACCTTTCGAAATCTCCAGCTTCTCACTGACCAAGGAAACTTCACAATAAAAACTGAGGCATTAAAGATTTCAAAGGTGTGATGCTTGAATAAAATGGTATGGTAATGCAAGTTTTCAGTGTAAATAGTCGGGAATGAATTTTGAGGAATAATATACCATCTCAATCTCTCCCCCGTCCTTTTTTTCGCTTGCATTAACTGATGAAAATGAGCGTTTTGTTGAGCAGTATTGGCAGAGGTGATGCATCTCATGTTAAGAATTTTCAAGCCTTAAAGCTGTATGTGATACCGTCCCACCATTCAGCTGTATTTAGATTTCTCACTCGATTTCAAAACGCACAAAAGTTGAACAACAGAAGGCATAACCACACATCTAGCCTCAGGCCATTATACTTTTAAAACAGGATATGACACCTCAGTTTTTATTTTTATTTTTATTTTTTGCAAACTGGAGCTAATGCAGCTGTACCTGGCTCTGATATTGTTCATTGCACAATGTTGTTAATTCTGTACTCTCTTTGCTTAGATTATTTAAAATTAGTTACACACGTACTTGTGTAACTATGGAAGTGGCAAATGAAGAATCTTGAAATTGAGAGATGTTGATTTTGGTTACTATGGCAATTCCCACTTCCCACTTCTCTACACATGTGCGCATGAGCTGAAAGTTAATGTTAAATTGCAAAAAAGACTGAGTCATGTGCCATAAGTGGAAACAACATTGTAAAGGAAACAGAATTCCTGATGAATTCATCAGTATTTATTTTTGGAACATATTTCAAGATTTCAGTTCCACAAATTAAACACGATTGATACACAGGAATAAATACATTGCGAAGAACAGACAAATTTCTGGCTTTTGTTTTCAGTCCCGGTGGATAAATGCCAGTTGTGTAGAGTGAGATGCACATGGTGTGGACACCAGTGTGCCTGTAGCGTATCCACAGCAGCAGCATCAGCTCGCCCAGGAGAGTTACATAAGAAGGTAAATCCTCTAAGCTGCGTAGATGATGGTGAATCCTCTGGAGTGGTGCTTACATTCATGCTCAAAAGGCTAGTCCGGTGCACACCTAACTGATTTTATATGTATAATATGTGATAAAATATTGTTATATCAACCAACTGGGAAATTATTTATTAATGTCTTTGAGGCAATGATCTATTTAGAATAAGCTTTTAAAAAGATTCCCGAAATTAGTGCTGTCTTATTTGGCCTTGGTACACCATTCTGTTTAATAGCTTTGGGAGACTTCTAGAATTATTTTATTAAATCTAGTTATAACTCCATCTAGTGGTGATTCTGTGTATGAGTATCTCTCTCTCTCTCTCTCTCTCTCTCTCTCTGTCATGGGCAGATTGTGGTTTTGTAAAATGTATATGCCTGTCTTATGTTAATTAAACTTGGTGAAATATAAGTTTGTATATAATTACTTCAGTAAAGTTTGACTTCATTGATAATCTTTCACTATAATCGTGATATTACATTTTGGGCTATTTTTATCTCTAGTCATCTAGTCTGGAAACACAATGAATCTGTTAATCAATGATGTAAAGGATTAAGCATAATTCCTAAAAATAGATTTATTTTACAAAATGTTAAATGTTAATGTTAAAAAGAATCCGTGTTCTTCTTCAAATGAAACCTTTTTAAAATACACAAATGTTTGATATTTTAAACAAGTTTAAGTAGTGTCTGGCATGTGCTTAGCACTTTAAAGAACCCATTTTGCTTTTAGAAGTGTCCAACACTGTAAAACCCTGTGTCAATGTGTTATATATTTATAACATTTAATTGTATATTTTCTGCATATTGCCATTTAATCTGAAAGTATTTCTTCACTAGTTTTCAGTGACAAAAAGGGGTAGGTACATCCAGTTACATTTGGAGGGTTTTTTAATTAAAAAAAAAAGTTATTTTGTCAAATAGTTTTAAAGCTTTACCATGTCTGGGCCATTGTTGTTTATGCATGGTTAGCTCAGTGTTAACCATATGAACAAGACATGCAATAAAAGCAGAGCTTTGATCCTTAAATAATCAAGCTGTGCACATAAGGGCTACTCCAGAAAATGCTGTGTGCAACACAATACTGGACAAAAATTGACATCCACAACTACATCCCTAGTTAGCTTATTTCCCACAGTTGTGAATCCCTCTGAGCTGTTTTCCTTGCTAATGACTGAGCCATTTGTTTTTATTTTTCTAAAACTGAGTCATCAGGTATGTTTTCTTTTTTCCATCCCCACACTAACAGCATCGCTCTCTGTTTGTCGTATCTGTCTCTTTTCCTTATGAAGGCAGAAATGGCCAGTTTGTTGGAGAGAAGATTTTTTATCTCCACACCGTAAACAGAACCACAACGCTGTCTCGGGATTAGAGAGGGATTTGCCCCACTAAGCTTCTGTGAACCAACCCCTTAACCCCTTTGGGGTCATTGCATCCTAACGGCCTCAGATATATTAATAGACCCACTGGGATAACACGTGAAAACGTGAATGTGAGGTGAAGTTTTTTCAGGAACTCAAGCTAAATTGAATAGGTTCTTCTGGGCTTATTAAACTATTTTATCATTCACTATGAGACTTTCAATTTATACATAATACAATATTTGAATAATAAATAGAATCATATGCTTTTAAAAAATAGAACCTAAATAAAGTAAATGCATTATCAAAAAAATGCCTGAATGTTTACGTGAACGTTTGCTAATGTTGCAATATCTATCCAAACACGTTATAAAGCAACAAGGGTGGCTCAAGGCTTTTTCGCATTATTGTATATGGGTATGTGAAGAGAATATGTGCATGTGTTTGTCTGTATGTGTATACAAAGATATAATAGGCAGCAAGTAAACATTGTGTCTTTGAACGAGATGTCGGAAACAAAAATGGGTAAACGTAAGAATTAAAGCAACTTTGGAAAAACCAACTGCAGCTCTTGTAGGATGTTTCTGACCTGCAGTGGTCAGGACTTACCAAAAGTGGTTCACAAAATATACAGTAGAATATACAAGACAATATCCAATACAAAATTTACAATAGAATATATAATATAAAATATACAACACAACACAATAAGAACTAACGAATTGAAAGATTTTTAAAATTAAAATAACTAAAATAAAATGCATATTTAAAATACTGTTATAAAATATTTTTGCTTTGTGACCTTTTTTCTTCTTCTTAGAAAAAGAAGTAAACTCAGATGTCATTTATCCTGCAGTTTGGTCTAATTCACTTCAGCTAGCTTAATACCCCAAAACTCAGGCTCTGGTTATGGAGGAAAGAAGAAGTAGGAGCTCTGAGGAGAGCACAGATGCTGCAGGGATTCCAGAACCAGGGATGTTAGGCATTGATTTAGCTTCATGACTGCAACCTTATGTTCTGACTTCCTGACGGAGTGTCTACAGTAGCTCTTCAAAGTGAAAAACGCCAATGCTGCTGCTGCTGCTAATGAAAGCTGTGCTGTCACCATGCCCTGGCCTCCCTCTGAACCCTTTGTTTGCCTTCCCAGCTTCTTGTTAATGTCAGCTCTGTTGTAATTGTTGTCTTGCATCTGTGCTTTTAGGATGTCTGGTTTTGCTGGCTTTACTGTTTCTGATTTGTCTCTGCATTTCCTGATGAGTTAGGCTGTGATCTGTGTGGTGTATTTTTTATCCTACTGGAGTGTGTTTATGTGTGAGGGGCACAATTGATAAAAGCTGTTTTTAATCAAACAGATCAAATTTGAAAATAAAGAACATTTTTGAAGGAGGTGTTTTGTACTGGAAAGTGCCTCAGTATAGACCAAAAAATAAATACAAAAGGTGAAAAAGACCCCTTAAAAATCCACCAGTTCCGTCTGTAGTATTGGTCCAGAATACCAGCAAATTTATTGTGAGAAACTTGTAGATGTCTACCCAGAAGCCTATCTTCTGTCTAAGCTTGTTGAAGTTTGAAGACTTTGAAGTCATTGTACAGATTTTTTACTGTAAATCCGTTAGATTTCTTTCCAAGCTTAAATCAGAGTAAAGTATGTGCAACATAGTCACAGAAAATGAGAACTGCTTTTGTGTTAATTAGCTAACAAAGCTTTATTTGCCGTAATATGTCGAAGTGACCACACGGAAACAGTGTATTGTGCACATATCACGTTCTTGTGATATCAATCCCTATACCATAGGGGAATATATTTGACATCTGTGCAGGTCAGTGACCATGGCTGCAATTTGATAGGGCTGCATTATTTATGTAAGCTTTTGTCCGCTATCTGAATCAGCATTTTTGCTAGTATCAATCCAGGATTGGGCATTCTAACAAATACTTTTAGATACTGTACATGACATTTGGTAGATGTTCTTATCCTGAATACAAGCACAGTATTCTTTTAGACCATAATGACAAAGTGAAAAAAGTTTATTTGAAACTTTTGCAAATTTATTAAAAATAAAAAACAAAAATCAAACATTTACATAAGTATTCACAGCATTTGCCTAATACTTTGTCGACGCACCTTTGGCAACAATTACAGCCTCAAGTCTTTTTGAGTATGATGCCACAAGCTTGGCACACCTATTTTTGGGCAGTTTCCCCGATTCTTCTTTGCAGAACCTCTCAATCTCCATCAGGTTGGATGGAGAGCATCAGTGCCCAGCCATTTTCAGATCTCTCCAGAGATGTTCAATCGGGTTCAAATCTAGGCTCTGGCTGGGCCACTCAAGGACATTCACAGAGTTGTCCTGAAGCCACAGCTTTGTTATCTTGGCTGTGTGCTTAGGGTCGCTGTCCTGTTGGAAGATGAACCATCGCCCCAGTCAGAGGTCCAGAGCGCTCTGAAGCAGGTTATCATCGATCAGGCCAAAGAGTTCAATCTTTGTTTCATCAGACCAGAGAATTTTATTTCTCATGGTCTGAGAGTCTTTTAGGTGCCTTTTGGCAAACTCCAGGCGGGCTGTCATGTGCCTTTTACTGAGGAGTGGCTTCCGTCTGGCCGCTCTACCATACAGGCCTGGTTGGTGGAGTGCTGCAGAAATGGTTGTCCTTCTGGAAGTTTCTCCTCTCTCCACCGAGCAATGCTGGAGCTCTGTCAGAGTGACCATAGGGTTCTTGGTCACCTCCCTGACTAAGGCCCCTCTAATTCGATCGCTCAGAGTGGAGGGGTGGCCAGCTCTAGGAAGAGTCCTGGTGGTTCCAAACTTCCATTTACGGATGGTGGAGGCCACTGTGCTCTTTGGGATTTTCAATGCTGCAGCAATTTTTCTGTAGCCTTCCCCAGATCTGTGCCTCGACACAATCCTGTCTTGGAGGTCTACAGAAAATTCCTTGGACTTCATGGCTTGGTTTGTGTTCTGACATGCACTGTCAACTATGGGACCTTTTATAGAAGGGTGTGTGCCTTTCCAAATCATGCCCAATCAACCCAATTTACCACAGGTGGACTGCAATCAAGTTGTAGAAACTTTTGAAGGATAATCAGTGGAAACAGGATGCATCTGAGCTCACTTTTGAGGGTCATGGCAAACGCTATGAATGCTTATGTAAATGTTTGGTTTTTGCTTTTTATTGTTAATAAATTTGCAAAAGTTTCAAATAAACTTTTTTCACTTTGTCATTATGGGGTATTATGTGTAGAATTTTGAGGTAAAAGATGAATTTAATGTATTTGGGAATAAGGCTGTAATATAGGATATTGTGGAAAAAGTGGAGCGCTGTGAATACTTTCCAGATGCACTGTATACATGTATATGCATTACATATATATTCTAATACCCAGCATTCCCCTGGTATGTCCTCTGCCTTGTGATTTGCTAAAACAAAGTTCTCCATTCTCACCAACGTTCAGGATAAAATTAAGCCTTGGAACAAAGTCACGTTAGAGAACAGCGCCCCAAGAAGCATTTGTCTCTGTCAACAAAATATCATTTGGTGGAATGAGTCAGCAGAACGAATCCCAGCCCTTGTCTCTTCGTGTTTCTCTCGAGCTGACCGTGTCCCACGTAGCTAGGCCCGTAGCTTAGCCTGAGCTCGGCAAACTTTGCTGCCATTTCGCTGAACCTCCAGACCCTGTCTCTGAAAACACCTCCACCCGGTTTATGACTGGCTTGACTGCTTCCTCTCACTTTGTATCGCTAAACTCCAGGAGCAGGTTACATAATCAAAGTCATCTCGGTTCATAGTTTCTTTACAGGATAACAACTTACAGAAAGAAAACAAGTGACTTGTAGCTCACAGCTTGATAGTTGCCCCAAGTCTGATGAAACGTGCAAATGTAATAGTATAAAATTCATTGTACATAAAAATTTATATACATCTGCCATAAATGGCAGGTGTAAAAAGTTAGACCTGTCATTTTGGGTGTGGTCATAATCTTTGTTTTATTTTTGGAGGATATACAGACCTGATAGTTCACTAACATACAGAAAACCTAATTTTGCTGTTTGTCGTGAATCTTTTTTTGTTTGTGGTAAGCAGTTATCTTAATCAAAAATTCTTTTGTAGAAAGCAGGTGGTTTCTGCTGGTACTCCCAGGAAATTTGACTGGAAATGCATATATTAAAGGGTCTTTAATTTCAGAATCACTTCATCAGTAAGCAACCTGCTGAAAACACCAACAGTAACCAACACAGCCTTTAGGCTGGTTCATGCTTAATGTTGGTTTGGCACTGTTGAAGTTCAAGGGGTTAAAATGCAGCTTAAAGTGGTTGCCAAGCTGGTTTAGTTCCAAAACTCATCTAATGCTTAAGTCCCACTCTCGCATCGGCTTGTAGGGGTTAACCCTGGCTACTTCAGGTGGCTAATAATAAAACAGAACTTTAAGCCAGTGACCTTTGAAATTCTGCAGTTTGGCATCACTGGGCCTTAATTTCGAGGGCTACAGGCCCCCAAATTAATGTGCATTAACATACATTTTCATCATTCTCTTTTTCATTACTAAAATTCAAATCTGGCATTGCACCTCCAACATAATGAATTTTGAAAGTGAGCAAAAGGAAAACTCTCATCACACCATAGCATCAAACAGCCAAAACAAACATTCATTATCTTTACTGGTTATGTTCAACTTCTTTAAATGTAATGAAAAAGCAAAATTAGAGGTAACCGTAAGAGTGTGTGTGTGGATGTGTTTGTAAAGTCACTACCCTGTTACCACACTGTTGTGAATAATGTTTCAGTGTGTGGTTGAGTATTGGTCTGAAAACTAGAGGTAACATGAGCTTGCCTGTCTATGCTGCTTCTTTTAGCTGGCCACAGGAACCCGTTGGCTTCTCAGTGGAAGTCCCTCTGGTCTGCTTTATTCCCCAACTGTATGGCTCAGCACATGGATTAAGAGCATGACTCATTAATTAATTGCACCCAGTGTGTGTGCTCAGGGGTGACGAGGTTTTGTAATGCATATCCTACCAACTCTTACCCACTACAGCTCCCTCCATCCATCCTGTAAAGCTTTTGCAAGGGAAACCGTTTAATGAGAATCCCAACTGGGGGGGAGTGCGTGCTTGGGCCCTGTAATGTGGTTTTAGCTGTCCATTTTGAGCTGTGTTTTGGAACCATGAGGAGCTCAACCTACATCGAACAAGCAATAATTATCACATGGCAAGAATTAGATTGAAATCAATAATGCATTTCTTAACAGGGTTAGGGTTGAAATTGTTCTAAGAAAAATCCTTTTCAAGTTTAAACCCAGAAGAAAAGATAAACACACAATAAACACTGAACTAAACCTTTAACCCTGATGGCAAAACAATAATTCAGTATAACCGATGCATTGATTAGTGTTGGCAGACCTTTGCTGTTGGATGTTTCTCAGCAGAGACTTTTCTGTTAAAAATAAACACAATCGCAAGAACATTTTTTTGGTTAGGGTTATTACCCTCTGTGGGAATTCGGATTTTCACAAAAAAGGATAAACTACTTCTTACGTCTCTAGCCGACTCTGCAGATGCTGTGCCTCGAGACCTGAAGTTATTAAAAATGATGCCAATTAATTGGGAGCAAAGTATGTAAAAAAAAATTAATTTGGGGCTTGGGAGACATAAAAATCCAAATTGTTGTTCTTGAATGCATGAGTTAGCAAAGCCAGTGATCTATGCAGCAGAACATCAGAATTGTGGGTAGTCCGTGAACCTTGATGATTGAATTAGGTCCAGTTTTGTGCATGATGGGTGTTGCTAATGTGGAGAGAGAACTTTTTTTAGTCTTTTTTTCTGTGTTGGATTCTTACTATCCTTTTGACCTTGTTACTGTCACAAACTCCACTCCACCAAATAGGGTTATTAATAATGTTGCTGAAAAAGACTTGCAGCCATGCTTTAGAGCTCCAAAACTTCAAGGTACGTGAGGATAGATGTTTGTAGAGCGGCACAATAAAATGGCACTATTTTAGGATTGGCCAATGTTTGTTTAAAATTCAGTCAGATGGAATGTTCCAGCAAAGGTCTAGATTATATGTTGAATATATTCAATGTTTTGTGGTTTGTTCAATGGGTTATGTGCATACTTGTGACTGTTGTAATGCAGACAGTAGAATCATGTTCATGTTGCTGTATGCATTTGAGCATTGATGAGGTGTTTTAGAGGGGATTCTTTAAAATGTCAAGATAAGGGATGCACCAAATTCTATTAGATATCGGGGCCATGTTGACTCAGACATCTGTATTTGGTATCTGTATTGATGGGCTGATCTATTCCAGTTATTTGTTTATGATTCTTTTTTGAATTGTGATTAGCTTTGTTTGTGACTGGTGATTTAATGTTTACATTTTATTGTCATTTGGTAACAGAATCCACTTTTACTGGAATTTTAATTCCAGACCCTTTTTAATATTTTGAAATAATAATTCCTGTTGATTTGGCAGGTAGGTCCTTGACTCTACCCAATACTGAGGAAAACAGTTACTTTACTTTACTTTTCCATATTTCAACATTTCAAACATCACGTCCTTCTCAGGCAAAAAATAATAATTGCACCACTCTACCACGTGGTGGCGCTAATAAGCTATTATGCGTTTTCCGTAATAACTTTTGAATCGTAGCTCCGATTCTTAAAAGTCATATATTATCTTATTTCTTAGGTCAAGACGAATCTTGATAAACCCTCATATCTGTTTTTCCCATATTGGATTTTTCTTTAATCGGCATAACTAGTCAACTAGATCCTGGATTTTTATCCAATCTGCATGTAACTGGTATTATTTGAATCCCAAGACATTCTTCTTTAATTGTTAGTATATTTTTAATTTAGGTTTTCATTTGGCTGTATTTTTTTAAATAAATGTGCTCAGCTTCATATAGTAATGCAATGCCACACACTGAAAATCATAGAAATCTAGCTCTGAGTGAGCTACAGCTAATTTTCATAATATGAAATCGTATTATTTAAATCTCACCATATTCTTCTTTAATAGTTATTGAGCACATTTTTCATTTACCTATTCATATGGTTATATTATGCCAAACAGTACTTTGAAACAAATTCAGCAAGACTTATGTTTTTAGACGCTCTTATAGTAATTATTAAGCACATTTTCAGGTATTTCTTTATATGGCTGCAAAGCTTCACTTCAAAGTCGATATCCCACTTGTTGGCACCATAATAAACTATTTTAAAGTTAGCCGAATAAGTTTTGAACCTTAAATACGTAGAAAAAAAGATGAAAGATATCAAATCTCAACATATATATACTTCAATTCGTAAAAAACTGATAAAGCTGCAAACTGCATGGCCCCCGTAATCACTGCTTGCAGTTATATTTCTTCAAATAATTTTATTCCATCATACTGCAGTGCTTCACCGTGTTCATTCGAACTGTGCCCAAATAGTAGAGTCCTCGTTCTTTCAGGTGAACCACCAGAGGTACTGATGTAAAATAGTTGTCAGCAAAAACCTTGTGATATTTTCCTGCTTGAAGGGTTGAGGTCAATTTCAGGACAACATCTTCGGAAACACCAACATCAGATTTCTGGCAGAAACTAAAATCATAAAGGAACCCTCTTTGTCCAGCACGTGCCCACATCTTGAACCCCCATTTGTGAGGTTGAGGGCATGTAAACACGCAGGTTAGACTTGCCTTTGAAAGGTACCATTACTTCATCCACCGCATGAAATTCTTCAGGAGGAATGAGAAAAACTGTTGTCGCAGTTTTTCTAACCATGGTCTGATTTTCCACAGTTTGTCTTTCTTCTGGTCATCAGACACACTGAGGGTGTCTTGAAAATGAATCAGTGTCGACAATTTAAGGAATCATTCTCGAGACATCACATCACACACTGTGGGGTACCTTGTCTCCATTTCCCAATAGGCTCTTACATTGGGCATCTGTACCAACCCCATGTGCATGCACATGCCAAGAACCTGTTCTATTTCTTTGGGTGTTGTGTTAACTGATGTTCCCAGTTTCTGTACACTGTACAAGTTAGTTTGTTGTGCTCCTGAATCATTTCATCAGTAACAAACTGCTTAAATACATGTATGGTGTCCATTCTGACCTTTCTATATAGACATCATCAATAAGTCTATCAAAATCAACATTTGGAATTTCAAATGGCACTTTTCTCCATCTGTACTTTTTCTTTTTTACTTTGCCCCTTGCTGACTGCTTTCTTGTGCTTTGTTTTGATGTTACTGGTGTGTCTGTTTCATCTACAGGTTCATCTTCTTCATAACTACTATATGATTCCTCTGTAGCAGCCATTCCCTTAGGAGTCCATTCCTCATCACTACCATTGTCATCTTCCTCCCCAAACTGTTCTATTTCGCTTGAATTTCCATCAATTATCATCAGTGATGGGAATAACGGCGCTATAAGTAACCGCCGTTACTAATGGCGATACTTTTTTCAGTAAGAAGTAATCAAACAAATTACTGTTTCCCCCGTTACAACGCCGTTACCGTTACTGACAATAAAATGTGCGTTACTATAACTGAGAACACTGAAGCGGTTTTCATGCAAGCAGCGTCTCTCTCAGCCATAGGACCTCTCTTTCTCTGGGGTGTGTGTGTTTGTGTGTGTTTGGGGCCGGGGTGGGACACATAAGTCAAGTCAAGTCAACTTTATTGTCATATACATATATACTGTACAGATACATAGAGAGACGAGACGACGTGGCTCCAGGTTATTTCCAGTGCAAACAAACAACCAGTGATGATTGGTGTGTCTGTAATTGTGGTGTAACTGAGAACGCGATGATTGGCTTAGATTGAGTAAATTTCCATTGTTTGCTAATCAGAGGCAGAGTAGTGTGGCGTTGACACACAAGCACAAGCACGGTCAGTCGCACACACCAACATCCAGGAGTCACAACGATGGCCAGTCCAACAAGTTCAAAGGTAGCTTTTGCAAACTGGAAGTATAAGCACTACTTTTCCCTCGCTGAGGTGAAAGGCAGAAATACAATGTTTTATATTTATTTTATAGTTATATTAAATTAGATTTTTTAAAGTAACGCAATAGTTACTTTGCCTGGTAATTAGTTACTTTTATAATGATGTAACTCAGTTACTAACTCAGTTACTATTTGTGAGAAGTAACTAGTAACAATAACTAATTACTTTTTTAAAGGTACGTGCCCAACACTGATTATCATATTCAAGATGTCTTCTACACTGTACTTTTTCACCATCTAAATATTCAAATCATAATCACACAAACAATACATTGTTACATTTACAAATTATATATTGACTATTTACAACTGACATAAATGTAAAATTCTACTCAAAATATGTACTGAAATATTCAAATTAAATAATATATTTAGTGCAGTTTTAATTACTATACATATAACACAAATTTAATCAAGAAATGCACTAAAACAACAATTGATGCACTGACCCACAAAATACATTTATATACCCATGGCATCATATTTGATTCACAGCTTTTCACCACAGTTTTTCTATAAAATATTTTATGAAAAATTAAGTTATTATGAGCTGTTTCACCTTAGTAAAGACTTATTTTGAAATATAATCACTTTTTTTATTCACTTACTGTACCTGTTCCAAAATTAGAGCATCTTATCACTTGAAAACCATTCTAACTTCCACCTTGCATGCAGCCATCTTGGATTCTTGAAAAAAAGTGGCCTTTGCCACCTGTGGTGCATAGATCATTCACCAGGGGGAGAAGACATGTATAGGATTGTATACAATTGCTTTTTGAGGAAAATGGTAATCCTGTTACTGAGGTAGAGGCCTTAGAAATATATGTATCCAATTTAATACATATGGAGTTATGGGTTAATCCCTATAGGGGTCGTGGTGACCTGAGCCTATCCCGGGACAACCCTGGGCGGGCGCCAACAAATCCACACAATCACACTTCTATTCACACCTTACGGGGCCAATTAGAGTCGCCAGTTAACCTGTATTGCATGCTTTTGGACTGTGGAAGGAAACCAGAAAACCCGGAGGAAACCCATGCAAACACGTGGAGAGCATGCAAACTCCACACAGAAAGGTCCTACAGCCGTCCCCGGGGTTCGAAGCCGGGACCTTCTCGCTGTGAAGCGGCAGCGCTAACCACTGCGCCACTGCGCCAACCTATAATAAAAAATATATACTGTATATATTAAAAAAATAAAATACTACTACAACTACTACTACTAATAATAATAATTTTTATTTTTATTATTTTTTTGTAATTTCCTCTCTGTATGCCCCCACAGTGGATTTGAAATTAAGCAATCAAGACATGAATCAAAACTTTTAACCTTTATTAAATAGTTTTAACAAAGTTTTTTGTGTTAAGCATTCGGTCCCTCCAAAGGCAGAAAAGTAATTGGACACGTGACTCACAAGCAGTTCAATGGCCCGTTACCTCATTATTCATGACATATTAAGCAGATAAGTGTTGAATTTGCATTTGGTAGCTGTTCACTGGAACTCAACGTGAGGTGCAAAGAGGAACATGGGACACAAGATGAACATGTTTGGGACATGAAAATATTTAGGGAGAGTGTTATTGTAGCAGGGAGCTGCTCAGGCATCCAGAGTGTCACCGCTTCAAATCCTAGACCTGTGAAGGTACTACTGAGGTACCAGTGGGTAAGACTCTTAAGCCCAGGGTGCTCCAGGGAGACAAACTGTAGTAACAAAGTAGAAGACACTCTGTCTGGAAAGTGATGTAAGTTCAGAAGTGTAAGTCAAGGGTGATGTTGCCTTACACATAAACAATTGATCCCAAATATACATACGATTAGAAACCCAGTCCAGCTCAAACCTTCAACAGTTAAATACAGAAAATATCTGCCAATGGTGCAACAGAAGTCTGAGTCACGCTTTTTCCTGCTCGACATACTTGTGACTTGGCTACTGTTTACTTTACCGATTTAGAGCCACTTCATTAATCTTGCGTCTTGTCAGTCACGAATCAATGCTCGGTGGAATTGAAGCGACCGACTGGAGTTTTATGGACGGATCGGTACAAATCTGATTAGACTGATATTTCCTTTGATTTTCTTGGTACATATCCACGCTGGATTTTTACAGTACAGGCTGGTGACCCACCTTTTTTGTGACTCACCGGCCCTGTATGTGCGTGTTTGTGTGTGTGCTGCATGCTGATTGCCTTGGCTCCCACTTTTCTATGTGATACGTAAATAGCTCTGCGTTTATTACTGTAGCCCGCCTCCGAGTGTACCAACCTGGAGTTTTGCATACATTAACTTGAAAAGCTTTTATACCACATAACCCCCCCTCCCCCTTTATAACTTCATTAAGTGGAGGACTTCCAAGATTGCAAGCTTGAGGTTGGTCTAAAAGAAGCTGAGGTATTTACGTCAGCAGGGTGACATCATTCATTTTTATTTATTTATTTTTTGGATGACTGGGTGTGTAGAGTAATTTGCCTCATTGTAAGGTCTATTCATGACACATATGTGGGCTTTAGGGCGTCAAGTGCTGCTTAAATGAGGACTGTGGAATGTATTATTTTTAATCATTATCATAATGATTGGTGATGCAATATTTACGTCACAGGATGCAAGGTTAGAAAAATTAACCTGTTGGATGAAAGCCCAGATCATGCAATTGAAGCTGATTCGTGATGCTAGTTGGTTAATGCTTGTTTGATGCTAATTTCAGGTCAGTTTTATGGTGTTCCTATTTAATATATCTCTTTTTTTAATACTACAGTTAACTCAAAGGCTTACAAAAACTTCAAAATAGCAAAATGGAGCATCAGTTAGTTTGGCACCAAAAGCAAATAGCAGATTTCCAAAATAACCAGTCAAGTTTGTGTTTTAAGTTTTGCTTTCTTTCCTTTCCTCATTTTAGGGGTTTTGTCCTACCAGTATCTCGAACCCCCTCTTTCAGCATTTGGTGAGTATTTCCATGTATCGAGGCATTCCAGCAAACATGTCAATGCTAATTCTATACATGCAGTATTGCAACTCCAGCTTAGAAGCACTAAAATAAGGCTCAGCTCTCATGTGGTGCTACAGATATTCACAATAAGAATATTCACAGGCATTGCGTCATGTGTTATTTTTGTGTATGTAACATGAAAGTGACCAGAAGCACCGACCTCGTGTGTTATTGCTCCAGGCTCACATTATGTAATGTAACAGTCACGTAAGCCGTCTTGGCAAGCAGTTGTTCTGTACGTACAGGCTTCTAAGACATGAACAAATAAACGGCATCTCATATTCTGGGAAGCTGGGAAATTTGTATGCATTCAAAAGCAGGGACCTTTGCATTCTGCTTCAGATTTTCTGATCTGTATGCAGCACAAACCCTAGTGAATATAAGCATGAGAAACTTTAGAGCAGTGTAAAGTGCTGTTGTTGAACAAAGGGGTTTAGGACGGCCTTCCTTCGTCACAGAAAGCAGAGTTATATTTTGAAACCACATGTATGTTTCACCAAATAGTCGAATAGCCATTTCACCTTCCACCCACAAGTCAACCTTAATAGTAAGAGTTAAACGTAAACGGTTAGGTGAAGAAGGAAGTAGGGGCAGGACTAAATGGAGATGGGGTAGCACTGAGTGGAATAGCTTATTGTGCACCATGGTAGATTGTCACAAAGCTTATTTATTTTAAAGAAAAGTCATCTACACTAGGGCTGGGCGATAAAACGATAACGATATGTATCGCGATAGACACGTGATCAATATCAATAAAAATGTGTTCGATAAAACGTTCGATATTTTTTATTTTTCGTCGGAAGAAAACAGAGGTTGCGAAGCTAGTTTGGTTGCATTAAAGGGATCCCCGACTAGTAAGACATGTTGGCCTCAGAAGATTAACGTTGGTGTCAGCTATGTAAATGCGATATAAAAACACTCTATCTTTTTATTTTTAATAAAAGTTTTAGAAAATGTTGTCACTCGTAGGCTGCCATTGTTTACGTTTCAATGCATTCTGGGTAGTGACGTCACATGGTTGCTCCGTCCTCGGCCTAATTCGCTTGACAGTACAGCAAGATGAACGCGTCTTCCGTTCAGCCTTTTCAGTTCGAGCCCGAGCGCATTGTAAATCAGGAGGACACCAACGTTAATCTTCTGAGGCCAACATGTCTTACTAGTCGGGGATCCCTTTAAGCATTTCTTACATTTTGCACCTTAAATGTTAAGAGATAATTGTTAAGTGTTCATTGTGACTTTAGACTTATGTTTACATTTTAATTATTTGAGTTTTCCATGGTTGTTGACATTTCTGTCTTAATAACTGAGGGGATTATGATCAGAGGAAGGTTAAGTTTAAAATAAAAATGTTTAAATGTAATATATTTTTCTCCTGGTCCTTATTTTAAATGGGTCATGAAAATATCAATAATTATTGATATCGACCGATATGAAACACTGATATCGTGATACAGTTTTCAGCCATATCGCCCAGCCCTAATCTACACTGTAAAAATTACTTAATCAAAAAGTCACACTTTTTCATTTGCTTCAACAATATATTGTGGTTCTTCCCAGTAATATATGTTACAGGTAAATATTTGTCTGCAGAAGTATTTTAACTAGATCTCTCTTCTAAAGCAGTTTAGGAGTGGATTGGAGGGGTAGGATTTTAATGGCAATATTGGAGTATTGTAGGAGTGACACTAGGGTAAAACTACACTGCTATAAAAATTGTCATCAAAGGATGAGGTCAAAAGCCCACAGATGTACATGCTGACATTTACAGCCACAATAACTACAAGAAGGTACAGACACTCCAGTTGGCTCCACAGGAAAAACTAAGTTTATGTTTAAAGTCAGTTTAAACATGTCAAACTTGGCTGTTCCGCAGGCCTTAGCCTTCATTTCCAGATGGTAGTTTCTATGTAGCTGTTCTCCATTGCTGTATTTCATTTCAGTCTTGAAAGGTTTGAGGATACCAGTTAAGTAATCACCATAGAGTTACTAGATAGGCTTTAGCAGACTAAGTTTTGCCCTTTATCATGCTGCTGAAATGCCGAATATAACTAGCAGGAAAGACTTTTGGCAGTCGAATGTCCAAAACATCTTCAAATTTCAAAACATGTTTATATGGTTTGTTGTCCAGTCTTAGCAGTTCTCTTATAATTTTATTTCCTAAAACCTTCATTCGCTGTGTTTGAAACAGCATTTAAGTGTTCAACCTGCCATTAATGTCTTACTCTGTTCTCCCTCCCTTGCCCTTTCACGGTTCATCAAGTCCTAATACTGCATTTATTGATCGCAGAGTGGAAGAGAAGCGGGATGGTTAGGCGCATTGCAAGATGATAAATATCTTCTAACAGAGCGAATGCCAACAGAGAAGAGTTCAGGAGTCACGCTAGGGCTAGGGCACGCATCGGCACGCATCTGCAATAATTGAGAGAAAATTTCCATATTTCCTTGAGTCTTTTTTTCTTTTTGGCCGGGCTAATGTGGTCTTGTAATCTCTTATCGTCAGAGATGTGGCCTACTTCAGTGGCGGGTGGAATGAGGAGAGGAGGGGGATTGAGACGCAAACAATAGATCTGCAGAATATCCACAAATTGAGAGAGAGAGAGAGAGAGAGAGAGAGGGATGACTCATACCACCACAGCCGTTCCGTCCGTGATTAAAACCTGTTCCAACTGTCCCAATTAGTCCCGACTTCTGAGACCAAATGCATGATCACGGTCTTTGTCTTTTCCTTTTTCTTCTTCTTCCACCCTCCTTTTTTAAATTGCATTCTGCGTATGATGAGCACTGAGACTTTCCATTAGACCGTCCTTCCAGCCCAGTCATGAGCAGGTGCATCTGATTGAAATGTCGCATGTGTCTGCAGCCAGATGATGATGACGAGGTCTCTTAATCAGAATCTGATTCTATTTACCAAGTAGGTTAAAAAATTTACAACGAATCTGCTTTCAGTCGTGGTGACTCTCTACTACACCAGACAATATAGATGCAATGAAACAGACAGTATTGATCATATGAAACAAATAAGTATATAAGGAGCGCTATACAATGGACAATATACAATACCCAATATACAATATACAATCAATGTGCATGTTAGATAAGGTATGTGGTGAAAAAATATACATATATAATATATATATATGGTTATGGTACAGATGATAGTGATGATATTATGAAAGTGATGTCATGAGGAAATAAACAGTTCCTTAAGGTTGTTACAATACATGTTTGTTCACAGTGAGATACAAATAACCATTTTCATGCTACAATATGTTTCATTTTTACAGAAGAATTGAATCAAAATGCTTGAACTGTATAATGATTTGTTTATGCATTTATTAACTTTGATTTACATCTGTAGTAGTGGGGAGTAAAGCCTCCTCCAAGATTTGTAAGTTAGTAAAATTATTTTAAGTTTCTGCACTGGGTCTTCTTTGCTCTTTTAAGTGTATTACTTTTGAGTTTGTAGATAATGTTCTGGTTTAGACACATTAAAAAAAAAAAACCACACACACACAATCAGAGCATCATTTTAGCTTTACAGCAAAACATTTTTCCTCCACAACTTTGGCAAGAGCATATATTGCTTTTGTCTTACTAGTTTTAGTGTTTAAATTAAAAAAAACCCAAAAACAATTACAAGTCTGACTACTAAAATAAACACAGTATAAACAAGTAAAAAGTTTCCCAAAAAATACTAATCAAGTAAATTACTTAAGTACAATACTCAAATGTACTTTGTTATTGTCCACCTCTGCCTAGCACTGAGTATCCATCATAATAATAATAATAATAATAATAATAATGATAATGATAATGATAATAATAATAATAATAATAATAATACACATATTATAGATCATGAAATATTAACTTTCCAGTATAAGATTAGAGGCCTAGTTTTTAGTACAATATGTTTGCAACCGTACATGTTAGCGCAGTTAGAGCAGGTATTTAGGGAGGGTCACATGCTTCTTGAAGTCTGGCCTGGCCATAATGTAGTGCTTCACTTCTTACCACAGTGGTGTGGATGCTAATTGTGTTTGTCAGAGGGCTTTCGGAGTGTGCCAAGACAATTAGGGTTTCAAACAGGAAGGCGGCCTTAATGACTGTCTTTCTCTCTCTCTATCTCTGTTTTTTATAACACACTTTACGTGTACATGACTTTTGACATTGTTCTCAGTCTTACCTGCAGCATTCTGCAAAGAAAAATGCATGTTTTTTTGATCTTATTCAAGAGGTGGGCGGTTTTGGACCGTGGAGGGCCGCTAACTAGAGAGAGGTTGTTCCTTCCATCCAAGCTGTTTGAAGAAAATTCGTTTGATGGATTGGGGAAGTGACTGTTTCACGACCTGAGTGGGGGAAGAAAAAAGCCCCTCTCTGTTTTTGTAGGCCAGTCAGGCTTCTTACTGAAATCAAATTTCTCATGCTGACTTTACCCTCTTTTTTTCTCCCCCTTTAAGTGTAATTTTTTCTACATTTGTGGAGTTTGTAGGTAATTTCCTGGTTTTATTAGACCACAGAAAGACATTTTAACGTTTGGAAAAGCCACATACACCTAATGCATCCTTTCAACTTTATTATAATGGTACATAAGGTCAGCTTTTTTAATCTCCCCAACCAGTGCCAAAGCCCTTATTAGTTTAGCCTTTCTTTTCTAGGGTTTATTTCATTTCCCCCCCCGTTCCTCCCTCGCATCCCTCTTACTCTTAAAAAACCAGACATGGAAAAAAACAGCTACAAAAAGTCCTGCTGAAAGAAATTAGCATTGCTGGATTTTTTAAGGCATCCAAGCCTAAAACTGGCTCAGATACAGAAGGCGCTGTAGACCTTATTTGTTTGCTTTTTTTGTCTGTTCCTCTCCCCAGCCTCCTCTTAGGGGACGTGAAGATAATCAGAATCGTGTTCTGAGTTAGAATCGAACCCTGGTGGTTTCAGTAGTCAGCAGCATATCATGCTTGATGCGGCTTTTGATCACAGGCTTTTCGCGTTTATTCGTCGCGTGTGTTATGGCAGAAGTGTTTCAAGGCTTGCACAGCAGTGCATGCTGGGTAAATGAGGTGGCACAGGTACAGCGCGAGAGAGAGTGACTCAGTGGGCTGAGTTGGCTAACCAGCACGTGGCTCTGAACCAGCAGCAGAAAGGGAGACAGTCCTGGAAAGCAGAAAGAGCTTTGTCTACTGTTTACCCGACTTCCCTCTCTCCCCTGTTCCTCTGTTTGTCTGTCTCTAGCTGTCTGTCTTTTTCTCTCTCCTGTTTATCTATCTCACTCTCCTCTGCTTGCCTTTTTACTCCCAGATCTTTTCTGTCCCCTCGTCTTTCATTGTCAGTGTGTCTGTCCGTCCATCCATCCATCCATCCATCTCTCTCTCTCTCTCGCCACTGTTTATTCTCCTCCTCTGCTTTTTTCTCTCTTTCTCTTGCTCCCTTTTTAGCAGGCTGTTTGTCTGTTTTCTGTATGTCTCCTGTTTACATTCTCTCTCTCTCTCTCTCTCTCGTCTCTCTGCCCCGACTTTGTCTGTCTGTGCTAACTACTGTTTATCTCCCTTTCTGTCCCCTTCTTCCCTTCCTCTATCTATCTATCTATCTATCTATCTATCTATCTATCTATCTATCTATCTATCTATCTATCTATCTGTCTATACATCTAATCTATCTATCTATCTATCTATCTATCTATCTATCTATCTATCTATCTATCTATCTATCTATCTAGCTTCCCTTTCTTTCCTTCCTTTCTGTTTACATCCTATCTGTCTGTCTGTCTGTCTGTTTCTCTTGATTTGTTTCTATTACTCTCTCCATGTTTCCCTGTCTAATTGTCTCTGTCTATATGTCCACCTACTCTTGTTCATCTCTCTCTATCTCTATCTCTCTCTCTCTCTCTCTCTCTCACCCTTACACTTGTCTTTTGTTTAGCTTATTGTTTTGCACATACACAGCAGAATGCATTGTAAGACAATTAAAATCCCGCGAACAATTGAACAATCAGGCAAGCTGAAACAGGCCTTATGTTTACATCTCTCTCTCTCTCGCTCTCCCTCTCAACCCTCCCCCATCTCTCCTTCTGCCTTGTCTCTCTTGTTCTCTCTCTCCCTTTCTCTGTGTCTCTGAGGAGCTGCAGGTGGGGGGTTTGTGTGTTGTGGACGATGAGCATTAATAATGCAGGCCAGTTCCTCCTGCTACTGCTGAAACCTTTCCACATACAGAAAGCTGGTTTGCTTTCTCGCCTGGACGCCGTCCCACTGCATGTGAATGTTGCTCCATGAGCTATGGCCTTGTCACGCCGCGTCTCGGCCCTAGTCCGCCAGACACTTTATTCATCCACCCAGCACCACCAGCCCATTAGGAAAAGCGAAGCTGGCCATGCCCAACAATATGGGTCAGAGCAAAAACAAGTTACTTCATAACAAGTGTGTTGTAGGCTGTAAATAAGGAATGGTTCAGTTACTCCCTCGATTACAGAGATAATCTTTTTTTTTTTTAACCATAAAGGTTTGAGCTTGTAATACGCTCTACTTCAATATAAAGCTTGGGAAATATCAATACTCTCTCTCTCTCTCTCTAATTAGCCTACAGTAGGTACATTTGGTTAATTGTACACCTTACTACAATACTACAAAATACTATACTTTGTGCAAGTGAGAAGAAGTCATGCTGGTCTGAAGGGTAGTCACATCAAATATTGATTTGATTAGGAAATCAATTTGTTATCTCATTGTACCTTTTGTAAATTGATAAACTATCAAAACTTTAATTTGTGAAAGCTTAACCATAACAGATTTTTACACACATACACAGACACACACACACTCATACACACACATATATGTGTGTGTGTGTATAGATAGATTACTATCTATATCTCTGTCTATATATTTGTGTTCTGCATCCTTCTACTGTTTATTTCTCTCTTTTTGTTTCCTCTGTAATTTTTTATTGAACTTTTTTATTTTCCCCCCTGCAACCATCTCTTCTGTTACTTCATAGCAACAATGCTGTAGGCCTTAAATAAGGAATTATTTAGTTTTACTTTCTCTCTAGATTGAGGCAAAAATTTTGTTTTCTACTTCCAGAAATGTTTATGGTTGTTATATGCTTGTCTTTGAAATAAATAGCTCGAAGTTACCAGTAGAGAGACCCTGTAGGTGAATCCTGCTTGGATGTGCACTGATGTGATGTATATCACTAATAAAATCACTCTTGAAATGCACTTTCAAAATTAGCACAGAGTTTGATATCAGCTCTTCCACCTGATCAGATCACCAAGTCTGAGCTGATTCAGACTTGGTGATCCATATGAAGCCAAGCAGGTTTGGGTCTTGGATGAGTGACTAGTAGCTTAGGTGGTTGCTGCTGTTAGAGGTGTTGGTGGGTCCAACAGGGGGCACCATTCTGTGTGGATCTCAAAGCCTCAGTGCAGTGATGGAGACACTGTGCTGTATAAATCTTACTAGCTTCAGATGAAATATAAAAGTGAGGTCCTGACTCTCTGAGCTCATAAAGGATTGTTAAGCATATTTTATTATCCCCGATCTCTTGCTAAAGTGACTCACAAACCTTTCAGCTTTGGCCTTCTAATCAACCCCAAGCTCTAACTGGTGCAGAGTGGTAGCTGCAGCATCATCCAGGTGGTGCTACATATTGTTCTGGTTGAAGACTTCGGTCCAATTTTGGTAGAAGGTATGGGATTGACACCTCTTATTTATACAATGTGTAAGAACCTATAATGATATTATCAATAATAATTATGTTCAGCACTTGCACTTCTCCACGTTTAAAGGCTTTTTAAAATAGAAACTCTTTGAGAGACAGGTCTTATGGCAATGATGTGCTTATTCCATCTTAGAGCATAACATGGGTGCATGAAGATGCTCATGCTTTGGTTAAGTGTTTACTGTGAAAACAACAGAAAATTTGAGTAGTGTGCAAGAAATGTAAGTAGGACGAAAGTGTGGAAGTGTTAGGTTTCACTGCACTCAGCTTTTGGGACTGACCACAATCCAAACAAGAGGTGAAAAAATAGGGGTGGGGATTGAAAACCAGTTCCAACTCAGAACTGGTTCCAATTGATCAATTTCATTCGAATTGTAGACGTCCAACGTTTTTGATTGTTTTTAAAGATTCCATCATTTCCCAGCACAGCGTTTTCCAGTTTTCCCAAAGTTTTGCGCCGCGGTACTTTGCGTCACTCTCTCTGCAAGTTGACCTTCAACCATGAAGAATCATGACGCATAAACGATATTTTTCGCGATGTAAACATGCGCTTCATTTGTTAGTGCGCATGACTCTCATGGGGAAGTCCAGCTTCCACTACAACGTTCCAGTTCAGTTATATTTTAACTGATAAATAACAAAAACAACCAGCGTTCTGCTCTCACTACAGCCATTTACCTGATATTTATTTATTCCCAACGTGTGTCCTCAGCGCTGGTGTGCTGCGGCTCTCAAATGGAACACCCTCATGACAAACATGTACTTCTCTCCCAGAAATGAGTCAAAAACGAGACCACAATGAGTCCAAATGCTTAAAAATTGCCAAAACCTCAGTATTTCGTTTATCAGAAAATATATACTTTTTCCATTCTATAATGTAAAAAGTAAAAATAAATATAGGAAAATGCAGTATTTATTATGAAATAATTTTATTCTGTATCCAGATGTATTCCAAATGGATAAAGAAGTGTGGCACTAACCTTATTTTTCTTCATGATACTAAGCCATAGAATGTCTCTGCATAATAAAATAATAATAAAAACTCTGAATATTAATTAATATGAATGTTCTTATTCACAGTCTTGTGAAGATATTATTTCGGGAAAAATAAAATGGTTGCTTTTGGTGCTGAAGACTGTGTGGAACTACTTTTTCACACTCAAAAACTACTCAGGAATCGATAAGAGAATTGATAAGGAATTGGATTGATATGCAGCAGAATCGACAATGGCATTAATATTGATAAAATCTTATCGATTCCCACCCATATGGAAAATTCAAGCAGGCCATCCAAGATAGCAAAAATAATGACCATAACAGTAAAATGGACCAGATAGGAGTTTTAACATCTAGGTTGATACTTTCTACAAACGTTCTCAGTAACTTAAAAAAAGTGCGGGGACAATACAGGCAGGAAACATAAACCAGGTTCCTGAAGGAATAGTGTGAAAGTGCATATGTTGGTGTGACATTATATACCAACATTACCTCAGCATGGCTCTCAGGTTCCCCTTGGAGAGCTGTGAAGCGGAAGCCACATCACCTGCTCACGTTGACTACTGGCATAAAAATGGACTTTTTTATTTGATGGCAAGAACCAGCAATTGTGACCTGCACAGCTGACAAAAAATAGATAAATATTTTTATTTCAGTATCGTATTGTTGAATTTTGATGATCAAATAAAATACCTATTTGGCCTTTACTGGTCAAAGCCTGTCACTTAGTGATTCTTATGCTCTTATCGGTGCACAGAAAAATGATAGGGGGCATTTTTGTTTGAGAACTGTAACTGCAGCCTTGTTGCTGCTGCAATCAAACACTTTTTGGTTTTTGAAGTTTGGAGTTACATAAACCTTGTAGTTTTGCCTGCAGTTGAGTGATTGTGAAAAGCTGGAACTGTAAGCATTGTATATGCAATCACATTGTAGTGCAGTCTGTACCAGCATCCAACTGGTGAACACAATCAGTAATCAGCAGCACACAATCAGCTGCTGCATGGTGGAGATTTTTGGAAACAGCATGAAAGACAGGTGGCTACTTTTTCTTTTCCAAGAAGTTATTTTGAGCTTCTAATCACTGATCATGCGCTTCACTTCAACTTAAAGATAATGTTCATAATTATAAAGTCATGTTGTCATTTTATATATGTTTTGTTGAGCATTTCAGTGGCATTTCAGAACATCTAGGCTTCCTATGAAACCATCCACAAATCATTTATCAATAGATTGGTGCATAAATAGCATAAAAAGGCATATCTGTATTTATTTTTTGTTTGTTTTGCCTCTTTTGGCTTTACAGCATCTTTGTGCTCAACTCTTGTGCCATTTTTAGTATGGAAATTTTTCAAAAAGATTTTAGCTTTATTAATACCAGATTCATCAAAGAAACATTTGATAAATTTGACAATTTTATTTAGATTTACTTGCAGAGTCTTTGAGGGGGAAAAATATGAATTTTGGCATCTCTTAAGATGCTAAAATATAAATATAATGCTAATGCTAAAAATAGCTAAAAAATCACATTAATTGCAAAAAATATAATTATATTATAATTATTTCTATTCATGCACACTCAAAAAATTCATGCTAGAACACCTTTAATGCCACATAAATGCAAATTTATTTTGGGGAACACATTTCCTTCCCCTCACATGTAGCGTGAAATTATATCTGATATGCATCTTCATGCAGAAAAATATTTTCCTGATGGTTTCAAATATGTTTCAAGTATGTTTTGACCCTAAGGAACACATTTCTTGTTGTGTGGGAATTCAGTAGCCTTGAAGAAGCCGCTCGGTTTCTGCACTGCTGCATGGTCTGTTTGGACCCGCGGTGGAGTCAGGTTACCTCTGATGCTCTTTTCACTCTTAATGTCTCACTCTCTCATGTTTCAGGTCTGCTCCCTCTGAGGAAAGGCCCTCTCCCGTCCACTTCTAGAAGCTTCCGCCCAGGACAGCGGAGACGTCTGCAGCATGTTCAGCACCAAAAGGTCAGGGTTACATCGTCTGTTGTCATTTTTGGTGTGTTTCTGTGCGAGAACAACAACAAAAACAAAAAAACGCCACAAGGCTCAACAATGAGCATTTCACAAAAGGCTAATGCAGCCGATCTCAAGTGACATTTGAGGCCGAGGTTTTATTTTCAGGCGTGATTCAGAGTTGGGGAAAGGCAAGATGTCACGGTTGATTTCAGGTCAGCGACGGATGCACTTTTCCACTTGGCTCTCCGGCGCAACACTTTGAACTTGTCCATAAAAAGAAGCAAAAATAGTACTCGGCTTCTCGTCTCATGAGACGAAAAGAAACTTTTGCTGAACCACTCAACGATGTTTGGTACATCATATTGATTCTTTTTTTGGCTGTGGTAGAAAACTTGCCTGTGGACCAAGAGGTCACAGGTTCCAATCCAGCTCCATCCAGCCTCCAGAACGACCAGCATTGGGCCCCTGATAGAGGCCCTTAACACTTTGTTGCTTAATAAAACTTAAGACTTAAGACTAAATAATAGTCTTTCAGTCCTACCAGTTTTTCGTGATTTTGCGATCGTGTCATGTCCCGCGAAGTCAGCAATTTTCCACATATTTTTGCGATGCCACATAATATCACATAATATTTGCAAAAATGACCCCCAAACTTTCCTACTCCCCCTGCTGGTGCCAGTAATTCCCACGCATGGCAACAGAGCAAAACAATATCCTGCAGTTCTTCACAAGAGTGGGGGTAAATTACTTTGCTTTTGTTTCAGCTATATGAAATTTTTAACATGTCTGTTCAGACAGAGGTTTTATTTCTGTCAGTTTGATTCAGGTAACTTTTTTTCTAACACGGTCTTGAAAGAAGTTGTGGAGAGTTTATTGGCTTTGTTGATGTTAGCTGATCTCCACAAATTAAACTTATAACTGTTTTTGGGGCAAATGAGGAAATACACAAGAAGATTTGTCTTTTATGTAGGTCTTTTTTAAAAGATATACTTGGATCACGTTTAGACTGTTTATAAAGAGAACAGTGTGTGCTTTCTAAGGAATCGCAAGGCTGCCAAAATATAATATAAACTTAAACTAAAAGTATGCATATTAGCAGCTGATTTTTAATCACTGTTTGTTTTTGTAATGTTTTTAAAATCCAAATTTTTACGTCTTATGTGGTTTTCATAAATGTTTATATCATAAAATAATCATTTTCTATAAAGCAAACCAAACCTTTCAGTTCAGGTATTCTTATTATTCTTTGACATGTTCCAGTATTTCAAAATTTTGAATAGTAAAACATCTGATAATTATAATAATTAGCTACCATTTTGATTTAATTTGATATCCTGAGTAAGTTTGAAAAGGTATAGTGCCACCTAAAACATCAAGTGGAGGTCAAAATTAGACTGTCTGTGCTGTATAATAGTTCTATCGTCACACTGCACTGATCGGTCTAACTCTTACCATAATATGGGTGCCTTTTAAAATGATGTCAAATGAACCTTTGAAAGAACATTTTCATTATGTGCTTTCTCTCCATTTATTGGTATTCCTTTTATGATCAGAAAACTCATCATTGGAATATAGGAGGGTGATGATATTGCCATCACCAAATTAATAATTTTTATCATGCTCTACCTCTAAATTCCAGACCTGTAGAAAGTCAGACTGAAAGATCATGACTAAAAGTGTCATCGTTAATTCAGTAGTTTGTAATAAGTTGGGTCACAGATATCAGCACTGCTGCTTTTTGAGCTTGTTTAACGAGAGACCTCTGAGGTGTGTGTTAGTCATCAAATAGCTTTGATAAGTGTGTTCATTAAAATGTAATTAGTTGGAAACCCAGTTTTAGGCTCTATTAGAAATGAGAAAATTAGAACTATTTCAAGCATTTTAACATTGTGCTCAACTGAACCTTTGGAACAGAACCTCCTCTCAAAGTACAAGGCAAAAAACACCAGTCAACTGCTAAAAGTAAGATATCACTTCGAAATTACGACGTGCATTTCCACAATTTTTATTATTTATTCCTTCTGCGTTCAGAACAGTTAGATGCTAGAAAGTGCTTTGTTAGTTTAATCCTCCTCCTAATCTATTGCTTGATTTCTGTTCTTTCCTTCTGCCTTCCATTTGAATTCACCCCATCGGGTCACCGGAGCCGTTCCCCAAACACGCAGACTGCACCTTTAATTAAAACCACACCATGAAACTTTAATCAGCTCAGCAGCGGACAGCGCTGTGCCTTCGATTATATTCAAATGAAGGCTGGAACCGAGACAGATTCAATAAATCCTGAAACGCCCTCCCTAACAGAGACAGGAATGAGTTCGAAAGTGCCGGTCTCTACAACCCCACCCCCAACGTAACGTTTTACGGCCGTGCGAAAGGACACCCGTCACCCAGGTTAATCGTTTTATGTTTACACACTCATTAATGGTAACGGCAGCGACGGTAAATTGAACCTTTCGACTCCAGGACCATTTAAGGGAGAATGGAGGGCAATCCAGCCCGGGCAAGTCATTAAAATAAACTTTTGCCTGGACCCCCCTCGCGTAAATCTTCTCATGAACGGAGAATAAAAGGGTCCGATTCTCTACAGGGTTGGAGCAATTTGTAGCCGTCTCTGTGCCTGAGATAAGCCCGGCTCTAATGAGACTCTTCTGTGTTTACGTCTCGAAAATGGCTATGGGCTGTCCGGCGCGCTAAAACCCGGCCCCTTTTTCCCATCCAGCCCCTGGCGCAGGACTCATTAGCGACCCATCATCTTTCAGTCCCTGGAGAACTGAGATTGAGAACCTCTAAAGCTTCTCTGAGTTGACCTACGGCTCCATGTTTCTACCTTTCCCCTCTCTGGTCCTTAACAAGTTTTAATGAGCTGGTTTTGTGTCCAATCTGACTACAGCTGCAACAATATATATTGATCGATATTATAAAAGTTGGCAACATCTAATCAAACAATATTTACTAATTTGTTTAATTTGATGTTAATGTTACGTTGCCTACTTTGTCACTTCATTATGTAAGCTAATGTGGCTGTTGTTTCTCTTCCAGTCAACACACACTTTAAATATAAACATTCTTAAATGGGTCTAAAAAGACACATCTTCTGTGAAACAACAAATACAACTGATAATATTTCGTTAAGTGAGCTCCAGAGTCCAAGCGAATATCCATAATTGGCTTCAATAAACTAGATGTGATGGGAAAACAGGCAGAAATTGTTCTTTACCTTTCCGTAAATTAAATCATTATGTTATGTGATTTAACGTTACCAGAGTGAATTTTAATCAAACTAGTCTTGTAGAATTATACCCAATCCTCAAATCCTCAGCTCAAATGTCTGTCTTTTTGGAAGCAGGTGAGAAAATGTTAACCATGCCAAAGTGAGAATGAATGCCGTCAGACTTGTGACTGGGACGGTTACTGTCATCAAGGGGTTGGAAATGAAAGTAGTCAGAGTTCCTGAGCTACATGGCGCTACAGAGGTTGAGGCTGGTAGAATCGAAGCACATCTGACGTGGAGCCGCGGCGTTCCGGATTTGATTGGCATGTGTGGTAATTGGAGCCAGTGTCGGGGGAGCCCAGGGAGAAAAACTTTGCATGAGTTTGTTCAACTTGTTCTTAGGATCTTACAGAGGCGCTCCATATGATGAATGGCAATTAATAGGTTAGCTTGCGCATTAAGTTTCCAGTAGCTTTTGTTCAAACATTTTGTGACCCTTTAATTAGGATTGAGGATATGACTCAAACTTCTAATCAAAATCTTTTCAGACTTAATGTCGATATACGGTATGCGTCATTTTTCCCATTTATTTTAATCAAAAGGAAGACGTATTTACATTTAATTTGTATTTAATAATTTGGATCAAATTGCACAGACTGTGATGTAGACACATTAACACAAGAAACCCATACACATATAAACATTATTACATGAAAGCCAGTTATCTGATTGTACTTTGGCAGTATAGGAGTATGTTCTTTAACTTCTTTAGTAGATCATTCTTTTCTGCATTTTGCTTTGGAAAAAGTTTTACACTGAATGCTCTTCCTGAAATAACCCTTCCCTTTTATCTGAGCTTGGGTTAGACACCAAAATATACAGACTTTTCCAGCTTAAAACCTGGTTCTACTGGTTCAAAACATATGCAGCTTTTGTTCATTAGAGGCTTGAAATTAGATTGTTACTCCTTCAAGCCATGTAACTGACAAACTGCATAACCTGCCTCACACCTCACTATCAAGAATTCCCCCTACGTAATCCTGACCTTGATGCATAATTATCGAAGCAGAATCCGCCCCTCTAGAGAGCTGCTTGGAGATTGCCATCAAGGACTCTACATCTGATTATTTATGCATGCAAATAGAGGGAGGAAGCCATCACGCCTCCAGGGAGCCCAAGTCCTGCTGGGATAGTTAACCCCCTACAAAGCCATGCCGATCCAATCAGGGATGAGCGATGTGGCGTGGGTTGATGTTCTGTCAGAGTGCTCTGATTGACCTTGAGATGGGGAAGAGACGGAAGAAAGCTCTTCATTTCACACTTTGGACGTGGTTCAGTTTTTCTCACTCTTTGTATGAATCTGAGACCTGTTGGGTCCTTTTTTTGTACCTTGATTGACAACTAGCATCATCTTGATGATGCTTCAGGAGCCAATCTGCACCAGTACCCCTGCCCAAAAATGAGTACCAAAATCCAGTGTTAAATACTATGGTGCCCTTATCTGACCCATCAGCACTTCACAGCAACAAGAAGCTTTCCTTGCTGGTTTTCCATCTAATACAGGTCCAACTTGCACAGAAATCACCAATTTTTATCAGGATGCAATATAATGTTGATTTAGTTCACGGGAGTTCAAAGTCCACTACAACACAATTTTGGCTGGATTCCGTTCAGGAGCGTGTGATTAACATGAGACAATGTTATGAGCTGATTTAACACCGTCATTTCTATTCATATAAACTCACAAAACTATCATTTGACATTTTTATTCCTGAACCTAGTTAGCTTTGTTAATCAAAAACAATATCTTCTATTGAACAAAAGGCCTCCTGTTCAATTAATAGTGATGTAACGGTGTTTATGATGTCAGATCTTTTTGGATCAATGCTATGAGCTGGATCACTGAACTGACGTATCAGAGTAGATTGATGTATCATTATTCACCTAGTCTGAACCTGCTTATCTTCTGAGGGATTCCCTCGTCTTTTTCTCCGAGTTTAGAATATTCTCAGGGGATTTTTTGATAACACATTTGCTTTCTGTGATAATGTTTTGGTACTACTATAGTATAATCTTATGAAACTTATCATTTAATCAGACTCTTACTCTTTCATGAAAATTTGACATGTTTACTGTTACATAAGAGAGAGAGAGAGTGATGCAGGAGAGAGACTGCAACCCTGATATAGGGGTGAGTCAGAATGCACGGAAGATCCATTTCACAGCCAGAGGTTTGTCAGATGGTATAAATGATGTAGACGGCAAAGACATGACAGATGGCCCGCACTGTGAGAGCTACGCAGCCAACAAACATTACCCTGAGTTAGGTCACGGATCTGCAGGAATTAATTTGATTAAGCACCCTGCATATTCTTTAATCAGTCAAAACTAGTTTCTATCATTGCAATGTTTTCATTACTGCACAAAATTACACATCAGACAGAATCATAACTTCAACACTGTTGCACACAGCAATTCAAGCAGAGCCACTTAGGTTATGGTGCCGGTTCTTGTTGTGTAATCTTGCTAGGGTGTTGCTTAACTCCCCAAAAAGTCAGTATATGTTTATCTATAGCGAGGGTGTATAGTACTTAAGTAACTATAGTTCATTAATACTACACTTGAGTAGTAAGTAGTGAAAAAGCACTTATTTTGAATATTTTAAGTTGAACTTAGTATGAACAATATTTGAAACTTTCACTATTTGTTTACAATTTTGCCATCACACTTAAGAAGACTATAAGGCTAGCACTAGCCTGGAATCTTTACAGCACTAGCACTGGTTTTCCTAGCATTAGTAGTCCAATATTATTACTATTAATACTGAGTAATTGTACTTTAATTGCTGTACTTAAGTAGTTGAGTTCCTTGTACTTGTACTAAGTATCATCAATATTCCGTGTTGGGGAGTAACAGAATCCATGCAGAATACATGAGTACAGTTGCATTGTTAAAATAATGGATTACTTCACTGTATTTTTCTTTTTCACATGGTTACCTTCTCTAATAAATTTCAGCAATTTCACACAATGAAGGAGTCAGAGCTGGAGCCAGGACACCAGAGCCAGGGCAGAAACACATTCTGTCTTCGAAATTTAGACAACACCTAACATTAAAAGAAAAAAGAGGGTGGAATATAAAGTGTGAGATTGCCACATTGATACAATTGAAAAAAGCAAGACAGTGTGGAAGTAATCCAAAATATTCAGAATATGTTACTTTGAGTAATCTAACGGAATTACAAGTTACATTTTAGGGCATGTATTCTGTAGTGGAATACATTTTAAAAGTAACTTTCCAAATACTTGTGACTTTAACTCTCTTCTTGACTACAGTTAGTTGAAAGTAATATTCTTAATGAAAAGGAATCAAAGTAGCATATATTTTTTTTTATTTTTTTGCATTTCTACTGTTGTTGCGTTTTGTATTATTATTTTGTCTGCAATGACAGAAAACACAATTTATTTTTTGAAACTACTACTGAAGGAGAGATCTGACCACTCATGGGCTTTTCAACTTTGAAATGATACAATATGCCCAACTATTCCACTTGCCTCACGCAAATATGATTTTTGGAATAAAGGAATTGCAGTCATAGTTTGAAAACAACCTAACTAAAGCACTTAACTTTACTGTTCAATCAAGAACATTTTGAACATTTAATGATACCAGCAGAATACTTTTAATACCTAAATTCTGTTCAGATACTTTAGTACCCTTTTACCCTGGTGGTATTCTTTTGGGTCATTTAATTTTTAGGTTTTGTCATTTCTTTGTCAGGAACCTTTACTTTTACTTAAGTACAGGTTTTAGTTACATACAATTGCTAGTCAAGGAAAAATGCATGGTATCAAATGAACTGTAGTCCCTAACTTTACACCAAAGATACAATACAAACCTGAGGTTTATAATAAAGTGGCCTGCAACTGTGATTTTCTCTGGGCAAGAACTGTTTCCCAAACCTGAGTGTTAACACCAAAATGAGCAGCATATTGCACTGCCGAAGAAACCAAACTGATGGTGGACAACAGCTGTTACAAATTGAGAATGGTGATAGAGCTTTTCTTTTCTTTTTTTTATTATAATTCAATTAACAAGTTCATGAACACAAACAGAACCCATTTGTGGCTGTTGTAAAAGTGTATATCCAGCTCTGTTACTACAGATTTAGATAGCGTTCTAACTTTGTATATTTATGCCTCAACAGACCCACAGGTTTGATGGTTGCACAAACCTAAGGATAGTGATTGTATCATCATTTTTTGTTTACAGCTTAATGTCCTTGTTACACGTGTGCGGCAAAGTCTAATGTGCTTTCACGGTGTTCAGGTACAAGAAGTGTCCTCATTGAATGCACAGCCTCGTTTGGAGACACGTTGTCACGTCATTGACTGAGATCTCTTGGGGGCTGTAACTAGGCGATGCAATGGGTATGTTTTCCACTCCGAGCCACCAAGGTGGGCAATAGGAGGTGTTGGAAAATAACAAAAGATGTTTGCCATCCCGCTTCATTATTCTGAGGATGGTTTCATCTTGACCTCTTTATCTCCCCCAAGAAACTGGAATGACCAGCAACTCTTTATTCATTCACTTTGAACTTTCATGAAACCTTCACATCAATTTGGAACATTTTAGGATTTAGAACAATTTTAGAAAAAAGCCAAGGCCACAAGGCTACAGTATATAAAAGTGTAAATGATTAATGGTCATATATTAGATGTGGCGATATGAGAAGTTATTTTTAGCTGGGGCCACAAGGGGGGTCATATGTCCTTTTCAGGGGTCAAATAAAACTATTGCAGTGTTATTCTACACCAGTAGTTGCAGATGTTTTTCCTCCACCCAGCTCAAGCGCACATAATACACAGTGGATGTTAAAGGTACCCATGAACAAGCTACCGTCTCCACACCCTGCTTCCCGGGTGCCCACATCTGCTTCCCACAGCTCCTTCATGAATGGGTCAAATGTAAAGGTTGCATGTCATTGTGGTTTACTGTTATTAGCTATCACTCTCTCGTTACCATTTTAGACACATTAAATAACTATATTAAATAGCAATTGAACTATTAATTATTAAAATATACACTTAAATGTATATTTCAAAATATATACTTATACATTTAAGAGAGGAATAATCTGTTAGCCATAAAGTAACTCAGCTTCCAAAAAAGGCTGAAAATAGGCAATTGTGTAAGTTTCAATTTCAATCCTGCCAATGTCCTATGAGGGATGAAAACTAATAACTAGCAATAAAAAACAATGACCTTAGTTTTGCACAACTGACACGTTTTAAACATTTTTGTTTTTTTACCTTTTTGGGTTTTTTTGCACTAAATCATTATCTTCTTAATCAAATAACTAAATAAATCAATGAAAAAAATATGGTTTATAAACCATGCAATTTTTGAGCTCTTCTAGGTGACTGAGATAGTAGAGAGATGGATTTAGTTACAGAAAAAAGCAACTGTTATGGCTCCCCTGGACTTTGGCCATAAATGGCCCTCATGGATCTGCTGAGCGGCCAGCAGATGCCACTATTCAGTTGGGTTTGGTGTATTTAGTTTGTCCTGTGTGCTCCCTGTCTGTCAAATCCTTGCCCCGCCTTCCCATTGTGTCTGATAAGTTGATCAGTGTGCATTAGTTATCCCACCTGATTCTTGTTTATTTCGGTCCAGCCTCCTGTTTCCTTTGGTTTTCCTTTCTTTGGTTAATTCTGCTTGTTTTCTGGTTTGTTTTCTGATTGGTTTCCCTTGTCTGATTATTCCTGATTGATTGTTTCTGTTTCCCTTTATAAGCTCAGTTTATCCTAGCGTCTTCTGTCGGTCCACCCTCACACTACCCCTCCCGTATTGGCATGGTGGTCATTGTTTGAAGATTCCAGAAGAGTTTGGTTTTGTTTTTGGCCCTCGTGCCTTTTTCTGTTCAAGTTTTGTCAATAAATGGCTTGCAAAGAGACCTTGCCTCATGTCATGCCGACGCACCCCGTGACAGCAACCAGTAGCAGGTGGTGAGTTGTACGTTTGAACAGAATTTAGGATCCTATTCACATATGGCTACATGTGGGTCAGAACAAGCCCAAAAATTAACCAGCAAGCCCAAAAATTAGGCTATATATTTTTGGGAAAAATGGGCCAAAGTCAACTATAACAAGGAATTATGTGGAGATTGATTGACAGGATCAGGGTATTTAAGGATTTGGTAGATTTTGCAGTAAGGAAATTGACCCTGTGGATCAAGTCTTATGTCCCACACTTTAAACTAGTGTATTATGGTTTGTTCTTCATCTAGAGAAAGTTTTGCATTATCAGTTTATGAGCTCTCATTAACTCATTAATTCCCCTGAAGCTAATTACTTTCCTAATTAGAAAAGATACAGGCAGGAAGGAAATGGGCTGTAATTTCCCCCTCCCCCTGCCCCCCTTCTTCCTCTACTTATCCCCTTTCTACCAACTCCACCATGACTATAGTTTCTTAGCAAGATACCTAATTCATTTCAGCTCAAAGAGCTAGGCTAATGTGGCTTAAATTACAAAGATGTCATCTTGGCTGTTTGCGCGTATGACTGATTTTTTTTATCAGCATAAAAAAATAAATAAATAAATAAATGCAAGGGAAAATAGTAAAAAATACATTAGTTATGAGAAGTAGCCTTTAACTGTAAGTTCTATTTGTCTTATTTTTTTAATGGGCAGAAAAATTATAATCATAATATGGAATTTAGCATAAACCTTTTCCAGTAGATGTGCACAGTCCAGACAAAAGTTTGAACACACACGGTTGGGACATAATTCAAATGATGTCCCAAACAAAAGAAAATCAAGCATTTTTGTTCTTGTTCTGTGCCACTGCACATCACTAGGGGGCACAAAGTAATTTTGAGACAGTACGTACACTGTAGACAAAGACCAGTGCAGATATCATGCACCAAAATCCACCCTCTTAAATTTCCTTTTTAGTGGGTAGGATCAGAACAAAAAAATTGCCCCAGAGCGCAACATTTTCCCTAATATCATTTTTATAAAATGATGCAAATTCTGATTTCTGAATAGAAACCACAAATTGGAAATAACAAAAATGGAATTATATAGTAACAAAAATGTTTAAAAAGAAGTCAGACTCCTCTTAAAACTTTTTTAAACTGCAAACATTTGACACACACTCCAGTATCATGTGGAGGCTAAGATGCTTTTCACACCCACTGGATATTGTAATTTGTCAATAACTGTAGTAATTGGGCTGCAGAAACAATATATTGAAAGTGACTTCCAGCATTTTAGTGTAAGCCATTAAACCAAAATGTTAATACAACACATTTAATATGAATTCATTGATTTATTGTAGGGCTTGCACTCTCTTTAAAAAAAGATCTGTTTTAAATTGTACATTGTTAGATCCAATTTATGTCAATATGTATTTCAATAGATCTCCATCCTCAATGTGCCATTAGTCTATGGCTGTGGCAAAAATATAGAATTCATGCTAGCTGCATTAAATTCAAGCTCACGCTTAAATGTATTAGCTCTATTGGATCTGATCAGTCTCTTTAAGGGTTTTAGTGTGTTGGAAAGAAGTGAAGTTTGGGTGGAGTTGCGGTCACTGACCGGCTTCTGGATGTCTGGCAGGCGGACAGTGACGTTGGCAGCTAACGCCAATGGCAGCTGAAGGCTAATCAGCTTCCCATTTAAGATGTTTACTCGCCCTCTCGGCACTCACCTCAACGTCTCTGAGGCTCTTGACGCAAGTCGGGATGTTCGCTGCACTGTTTACCTCTTAGACGATTTCCTCGGTTGCCTCCGAGGTCAAGTTGTGACATCATTCCCTCAAGCCAGTAATCCAGAATATGGAGTGTTAATTTGCTTATTTGTAGAGATGGTTAAAACTTGCTTATTTTACTCTACTAACAGGACAAGGTGACTGTGACAGTTCTTACCTTTCCATCAGTTCATCATTTCAGCTGCAAACTGAACTGAGATGTATCAGACTTTCTGCGGGCCTGAAGTGAGGGAGAGAGTCGGACACTGAATTCTGAGAGCTTGGTAAAGATGTTAGAGAGTTCATGTGTGAATAGATTGGATGCTTGAATTCTGAAACAATCAGCTTAAGGTTTAAACTATTGATTTCTGATGTCTGGTTATCAGTGGCTTAATACTGGCCTGTAACAGCTAAAACATAAACCCTAAACATTCTCTCCCATTTTAACATCTCTCATCACTAAAGAGGAATGAAACTTCACCGTTTTGGTAAAGCTCATCCCTCACCTTAATTGGATTGGCGGTGGCGCAGTGGTAAAATTGGAGTTTTGAATCTCTGAAGAGTATAAAATCAGTGTTGGAACACTCAGCCAGACCCTTAACCCCAGGTTGCTCAAGATTCATTTTCCCTGTAATTAGGAAGTGCAAGTTGCTCTAGACAAGAGCTTCAGACAAATGTTATAAATGTAATATCTGAAAGTTGCTTCAAATTGGGCTAAATTGTGATTCCAAGGGAGACCGATGGGGATAGAGAAATGAAGAAACCCATCCAATCTCAAATGAGTGAGTAATTATTTGTCATTGTGAACACACAACAGCACAGCAACCACAAGGAAATGTGACTTCTGCATTTGACCCACCATACCTTTGGGGGCCATACCTTGCTCATGAATACCTTAGTGCCACCTTTACTGGTTCAGGACTTTGCCAAAGCGGCGACCTTCCGATCACGGGGCCAACTCCCTAACCGCTATACTACCAACTGCCCCCATTACTCATATAAGAAATGTCTTAAAGGTAAACTGTTAACATGCTAAAATAGCCATTTTCCCTTGACTTCTGTTGACTACTGCTCTTGTTTTCAGTCAGAGAAACCTACTGTTACTGAATATCTCAAATGATTTCATGTCCCTTGAATGTGTATCATAGGTTGAGTCCCTTTCATCTGAACATATGCAGGTATCAGCAGCACAGCTTCAGCCTCCATCACAGCTCCATCCTCCATCTTAAAGCATGAAAATGACTAAAGAATCGGCTCTTATTCATGCGTAATGGACCGAACTGATATCCCAAATGTGGCTTCTTCCTTTTCTGAACATTAACAGAATGATTCCGGGTTCGGTCTCAACCCAGCGCCTGGCAGAGCGGCCGGAGGCTAATGCTGTTTTCCGCTCCAGTGTTTAGCGCTCCATTTGTACAGGAATTACTTTGCAGGGGAGAGCTCTGACTTCAAAGGGAGCCCTCGCCCATTGCTGGAGGTCCTGCCAAACCAAACCGAATCGTCCACTGTTTATCCTAAATAGATTTTTTAACCGATGCTTCTTTATCCGTCTCAGTATAATTTTTGTCTTCTGCTAAATCCCTCTCGCCTACTCACCTGCTGGGGCTTATGGGTAGACTGTCAAAAACATTTTTGTATAGTTCTTTATCAATATTAATTCTTCCCCATTTTCTTTAACTTTTTTGATTCACAAATAATTTATTAGCCAGACCCTTACCATATCCAGTTTTGTAATTAATAATCATCTCAATTTGTTTATTTTAACATGAAAACTCATTTCTCAGTATGCTTCTTCTGGTTTACATGTGTAGGAAGCCTCATTGCAATCCTAAACAGAAGTGTGACATCTATGATGGTTCTGCTGTTATGAGAAATCCTATTGGATATGGACTATCCTGGGTCAAAACTGTTTGGTCTGCATGTTTTGTGATTTTAAAAAATGGATGGGGAAAATTGTAAATGTGCATTGCCTCTCTAAATCTTTTTTTCCTGTTCCAAATTATTCTATACTTCTAAGTAGAAGTATTGGCTAGTAGTCTTTCTTTAGTAACATTTGTGCAGTAGATGCCACAGAAACAACAGATCGGTTGAATGGATAATTGTGATACAGGAACATTGATAAAATTGATGAGTGGCAGACCCAATACAATTTCTTTAGAGAATTTTTATTTGGACAAAAAGATGTCCATGCACTGTTAATGTTGCCTCTGGGGCCTCTTTTACTGAAAAAGATTCTTTCAAGTGGGCAAGTTCAGATTGATATTAAGTTTCACTTTTGAACATCTGTGTACTGTAGTTGGATAAACTCACTTACATTCATTTTGTCACATTACATTCAAACTGGGTCTTTATTTGAATTGCTTATCACATGGACATTTTCAAGGGTAAACCAGCTGAATGTTTTTATTCATTTATTTTTACAGTGCAGCCATGTTCCTACGCTCCTTCGCTGCGAAATACTATAGAGGTAGAAAAAATCAATAAGGCTTTCTGTGTTCTTTGCAATGCTCTGTTCCTTTGAGATTGTTGTTCCTTAATGGCGGCATAGCTGCTTGGCGATGTGTGGCAGCATGTTTGCCAAGCGTGATAATTGGTGGTGTCAAAAGAAGGCAAAGCATGCATCAGTAAGGCAGAAGCCACTCTTTTATGCATGTGCTTTCAACCTGTATCAAATCTATGGAAGCCCGTTTCCACCACTAAACAAAAAAAATAAAAATAAAAATATTGTGACTTTTTATCTCACAATTCTGACTTTTTTTCTCAGAATTCCGAGATACAAACTCGCAATTCTGACTTTTTTTCCTCAGAATTGTGAGATATAAAGTCGCAATTGCGAGATATAAAGTCGCAATTGCGAGATATAAAGTCAGAATTGCGAGATATAAAGTCAGAATTGCGAGATATAAAGTCAGAATTGCGACTTTTTATCCCGCAGTTCTGACTTTTTATCCCGCAGTTCTGACTTTTTATCTCAGAATTCTTACTTTTTTAGCTCTGACTCTGATTGGTTGCTTCAGTGAGACTTGAACTTCCTGCCGAAGGAACCGTGAAAGTGGACGAGGCTGAAGTTCGCTACTCATTCGCAGCTTACGATTCGTTTGGCTTCTTATTCGGCAGCGTCTCGTTCTGCGACTGAAGTTAGCTCCTTATTCGCCGCTTTACTAGCAGGAATGTTCACTGTGGCAATGTTTCCATTTGATTTTATAGTATTAAATCAGCCTGGGCCAGGACAATTGGACTTTTTCCATATAGTTGGGTACTTGACGTGTACTGAAAAGGTTATATTTGCCTGGCCCAGAGAAGTTTAAGTTATTAAAATGATCATATAAATCTGGCTTCTTATTCACATCATTATGCACAATTGTATGGATTGTTTCCATTTGATTTTAAAGTATCAAATCAGTCTGGGCCAGGACAATGTCACTTTATCTATTTAGTTGAGTACCTGAGGTGTACTGAAAAGTTCACATTTGCCTGGAACAGAGAAGTTTAGGATTTATTTAGGATTCATATTCCAAGAGAGGTTTATTGTCAATACAACAATATACACAGCATACAGTGCTCTGAAGAGCCATATCACGCAGGCCGCCCATGGCACATTTACATAGAATATCAAAATATACCAAATAAAGAACATGAAATTACACATAAATAGTACATCTAACTACATTTAGTAATATTCACTTAATCCTAATTAGGACTTATAACGTTAACGCGTGGATTGCGTAGTTTGTAAAGCTACATATGGCAAAAAAAATTATCAATAATTTTCCTGAAAATCATTTTCATTATATGTGTCCCTTCCAGCATTTAAATACAATTAGAAAATGTCTCAATGATAAACTGCACAGCTTTTGCCACAGTGAACATTCCCGCTAGTAAAGCGGCGAATAAGGAGCTAACTTCAGTCGCAGAACGAGACGCTGCCGAATAAGAAGCCAAACGAATCGTAAGCTGCGAATGAGTAGCCAACTTCAGCCTTGTCCACTTTCACGGTTCCTTTGGCAGGAAGTTCAAGTCTCACCGAAGCAACCAATCAGAGTCACAGCTAAAAAGTCAGAATTCCGAGATACCTATCGCATACCTAGCTTTCCTTCATTGTGCTGCATCTATGAGCATCTGCCGTCTTCAGAGGACGAGAGAGGGAGCATATATCCTCCATCGAATCTCTGATTCAAGCGAATCCATTGTTGTTTTTGCTGTTTATGGCTAATTCAAGCAGAGCTTCATGTGGTGAACTGATGCATGTAATGCATTTATGACTTCAGATGCATTATGTGTCTTGAGCCCCATTCAAACTGAATTGCAGAGCTGTGGGTTTATTTGAACATTTACAGATGCTGTTCCATTATTGTGCCTTGATGATTTTTTTATTCTGCTTTTGCCCAAATCTTCTTTTTCATGCAACTGAGGGAGTATTAGAAAAGTTTCTTCTCTACCACCTCAAAGAATATGGATTACTTGATGATGCACCTCTGTTGGCAACCTAATGTTGGACATGTCACATTTTCTATAGCGCTGTCAAATTTTAGCAAATGTTAGTGTGCTATTTAGAATTGAGTACCATTTCCTTCCTTTCATGGCACTCAGTTCCAAATTATATTTATGCAGTTTTTTATGTTAATGCAATTTAGCAGACACTCTAATCCAGAGCGGCTTTAATTTACTAGTTTTGGGGATACTCTCACTGGAGCAACTTGGGGTTAAGGGTCTTGCTTAGAGATCCAGTAATAGTGCTGGATGTAGGATTCAAACCCGCAGCCTGTTAGTTCTGAGGCAGCTAAAAACATAGACAGTGATAAAAGGGTGAAAAAACTAAAAGGCAGAAATGATAAAGGCTGTTTATAGACGTTTATGCTAATTATAGTAAACCTAGCCTCATGACGGGTGTTGAAGTTTTTATAATGCTGTGTTGAATTTTTCCAAATAAATTCATTGTGTGATGCAAGAGAAGTCTGAATCTCCCACATCTGAAAACTGTCCTGTGCTCAATCTAGAATAATTCTGAGTGAACTCAGAAAGAAGTCAAGTGAACAAATTCGTAGAACTGGAACATTTAAAGGCCGAGCTTTGAGGTAACTACAAGAACAGTGTGCTGGTTTATCTGAAGGCAGATCGCACAGCCTATTAGGTCTGGGAGAGTAATAATAGGCATGGAACAGAGTGCACTTTTGGTGAGGGGATGAGAGACAATTCCTTCACTTCAGGCCCCAGATCCCAGCTTGTTGCTTCTAGATTGGTGTCTGAATCTGAGGCCATGTTTAATCCGAGGGTTTTTGACCATATTTTGTGCATCATGGCTCACTGGATCAGAAATAAGCTACAGCATTATTTATCTATATACTGTAAATGTATAGTCTAGTCATCACTATTTATAACATCCAGGTTTGTGTGCCATGGGAGATTCATATCTAAAGAAACAACCTTAGACACATGGCAGCTCTCGATGTGCCACAGAACCCGAAGGTGTCTAGGTCCTGAACATCATGGTAATTCTCTTTAGTATCCCTGCTATCCAGAAGCCTGTCCGCCTCTGTGTTGTTCACCCACTGTTGTGTCATTTCATATTTTAAAAGATGTGTTTTCACTCTGTGTTTTCCTGCCCGCTGTTTGAGGACCGTTTCATGGTTTGCATGTTGCGAACTAATTACGGGTGGAGCAAAAAAGAAACAATCCAGTATATAAGAACCTGAAGGGTGCTGTAGGGCTGCTAATGGCTTCTCCTGGGAGGCGATAATAAGGATTAATGTTGTGGAGAAAAAAAAATGTGGCCATAAAGATTACGTCTCTTGGTGACATAATGAGGGCCAGGTTACTGTTTTAAATAAACACAGATACAGAATGTATTCTATGGAAACACTGTGGCCCAGTGTTCCTGGTTCATGAAGTGTTTACAGTTAGCAAATATGAACTAGAGTGCAGCCTTGATAGCTCCTTTTATCTAGAATATGAATATCAAACTGTCTGTTTTGGTCTGCTAAAACCTTTCAGGAGCTATCAACTTAGCAAGCCATTTAGCTCAGTAGCAAGCTAGTGTCTAAGTTTGCATTTGAAGTAGCATTGCTTCAGCAAAAATGATTTTGTCTCATAAGAAAAAATTTGCTATTATCTTAAAAATAGCTAATAATTTAGCAGCTTTTGCTAGCACAGCACGGTCAACTGGCAAGCAAGTAAATAGGCAAGACTTCATAGTGGCTCAAACTGCTAAACTGTAGTCTTGGGATTGTGTATTTCAGACAGCTCTAGTTGCCAATCATGAAAACATTTTAGACCTTCACCTTTTAAGAGAGTAGAACTAGGACACAAATCTCTTTCTTATTGGAGTGTCAATACATTAGCATTATCCGCCTGCTGGTTAGCAATATTTAGTTTTGGAAGTCCATTTCCAAACAGGTTTGTAGTGCAGTTTTGGGTTATAGATAACTATAAATTCTTATTCTAGCTATCAAATATAGGGCAGTGTCATGACTTTTACCTAGTTACCATCCTATTTTGTGGTATTTATGACTCTGAACACATTGTACGCACCACCTCCCATCTTGTGAAGGTTGTAAACGTGAGCTTTCATGACTGTATTTCATTAACAAGGATGGGTATAAAAGCAAACTCAGGATAAAGACGCAGTAGTGTGTGACAACTTTAATATTAAGCATATTAAAAGCCATGTCAGTGTTGGAGTGCTGTTTTCATATATGTGACTCTGCACGGTGAAACCAGTCACTTGTCGCAGTGGAGGTTTCCAAAAAAAATGACCGTTTATGTTGCGTGGGGTAAAATTTTGAATTTTTTGTTTTTAGTGGTTTGAAACAGTGGAAGGTCTATACTGTACTGTTGTGAATAAATTTCGCTGAAAAACTTACCCTCGCCATCCTAAAAACGTGACTTTCTTGAGGCGAGGAATTCAATTCCAGCGGAATGTTAAAAGTTTCTGTTTTGACCGCTCTACTTCAATATTTACGGTAAATCCACTCATTGACCAGCGTGAAGATATTTCTCTGGAATCCATCTCCGTCTCCCGACTTCAGTTAACCTAACGCAGGTAGGCTATCCGTGTGGCTGTGAATGCAGCATAGGCTGCTGTAGCTGCGACCGCACCAAGCGTCTCAGTCATATGTTGTCTGATTCATTCGATATAGGTATCGTTTTGAAGGTTGATTTATGCCCTTTCATGAAAACATAAGTTAATTTTGAAAATTTGAGAGAAGCAACTGGTTTTGCCATGGGGGGTCACATAAGCAGGTTACTGAAGACTTTTTGCCAGCAGCAGCAACACACAGACATACACACACATAAGCTAATGAAAAGAATATATGTATTTTTATATCTCCTGCAGGTCCCTTGCTGAGCAGTTGATTAATCTTCAGGCTTGATTTAAGATGCGACAAGGCGAGGCTAAATGCTTCCTGACAGGCCAGCCCCACCGGTCTGAAATGCTTGTAATAAAATAAAACCAACCTCTACCTCCTTCCACTTTTCTCCTTGACCAAGACCTAGTTAGAATCGCAAGCGGAAACGTGAGCAGACAAGTCATCTCTCAGCCGGAGAAAGAAAAACAGAGAACTGCACGGATGCACCTTGCAAACAAATTGACGTACACAGAAGAATGCAGTAGAGGTATCGAAGCTACAGTAGCTTTTCAAGTAACCATGATTAAAAGTAGTAATTACTGCCACTTCTGCCAATTCAACACCAATCAGAAACACTTGGTAGTTGAAAACACCCATCTTTACAGATTTTTTGTACCAATGTAGCCTGTAAGTGAATTTAAGTGAGTGAATGTATGAGAGTGACTGTCATTGTGTCCATCACAGTATACAGTGCATCGCAACAAAATGTGACCTCTGCTTTTGTCCCTTCTGTGATGGAGCAATGGGCAGCTTTTTGGCGGTGCCCAGTGAGCAGAAATTAGAGACGGCACCTTGCTCAGTGCTCTCAGAACATGAAATGGCGACCCTCCGATCATGAAGCCAACTCCCTAACCATTTTTCTACCAACTGCCAGTTGCCACACTATATCATTATTATTTTTGTTTAATAGTTGCCTGAAAATCTTCAGCATTTTAAAAGTAAAAACTGATTGTTAGTAGTGCTAATTTTAGTTAGCTACTCCTCAACCAACCTCTAAATGAAAAACAAAGTTTGACATATTGCTTTTTATCACCCATTCAGGTTCTGAGTCAGCAGAAGTCAGGGGCGTGGCATTGCGTCAGACTCACATCTCGTCCACCGCACACACCTACACACACACACACCGCTTCATTTCACACACTGAGAGGCATAAGCTTTGAGACGGATCTGTGGATGGCTTTGCCAGAGAAGAAATGAAAGCATCCATATTTGATGTGCATCATCGTAGCTCACACCTGCATAGCCATCTCTCTTTCCCCCCTTTCTATCTCTGTCTCTCTCTTTCCACCTCTCAGACACACACACAGCTCTTTACTCCAATATAGATGATCTTTTTTAATAATGCATGCATTCAAGTTGAGGCGATGAGCAACTTTCAAAAAATTAGTGAATTTTATTTAAAGCAATATTAGTGACAAACAGAGAGGAAACCTTTCTTGAATACCATATTGTGTTTATCTTCGTGGTATGTTATAAACCATATTTATGTTTACATTATGTAAATAGACCATGACCCTCTGAGGTTGTTTGATTTTTAATTAAATGCCAGTCTTGTAATTTTTCTATTTACTGTATAACAGAGTAACATGTGAAACATCGTAGAACATCACGCATCTAGAACAAAGTTAAAGCACCATCACTGGGTTGTTAACTAAATCTCATTTTCACTAACTAACTAACTAACGATCTACTTTTTCATTTCCAGTTCACTTGTTTTATTAATTATTCATTTCAGGGGTGGCAGAATTTCTACTGGCATTTGAAATGATCTAATGCTAATTTCTACTAGTTCTTGTTGCTAACATAACATCTGTTAGATATGCAAGTGGAAATTGGTGTTGGCTTATAATTCATGCCATATATATGATGTCATATCTGTTATTTTCACTTGCATTTACAATTAGCTAACACTAGTAAAAACTGTCAAATCTATCTATGGAGCTTTACGTAACAATCAAACAGTGCCTTTCCTGTGAACAACTGTATGTATTAACATTATTTATCCCATTACGCTAAACACTATTTCTTAGGAATAAGCTATATTTTGACTTTCACTTTTGGACAAGAATAATAGATGCATCACTTTTATTCAAAATTAATTCTACAGCTTTTTTATTGTTAGTTTTGGGGATGATGAAATGTTTCTTAATTTTATTGCTCATAAATCATCTGGCAGATCAACAAAAACAATTGAAAGATGCGCTTGAAAAGAAAACTAAAGCTATTCAATGTCGTGCACTTTTGAAGTGATAATGAAACTAATTAGCACCAAATTTTTAAAGACAGTCATTTGGGTAATAACAAGATCTATTTACTCTGCAAACTCCAAAGACCAGATTTTTTAAATAACGTGGGACAAAATATGTCAGCTGAAGTATAGGATGGGAGTATCATTTGCTAGAGCTAAAGTCTTCTTACAGAGAAGGACAGGGAGGCTGTGAGCAGGATTCTCAATTACACACATGAAAGTGATCACCTGCTCGCATTGCTCGGGGCACCGACCGCCTGCACTAATGAGTTCTCTTCATCTCCACAAGTCACTGATAAGCTTGACTAATTCCTATAAAGTTTGATGGTCACAGAATCAAAGTTTAAAATATTCACCTGGCTACAGTATGGCAGTAAGCATCAGAGGTAAAATAAGTAGAACAGCCATGCAAGTGTGAAGATGTTTTATTATTTAAAGGAAACTTCCTGGAAAAACATTCAGTTTTAAATATTGTTAATGACTCAACTAAGTGATTTTTGATTCAGTAGAATCAGTTGCATTCAAGATTAGTATCAGTTGAAAATGAAATGTGACCCGATCTGCCGTAATGAGTCGGAAGTCGGCGTTCTATTTATTTAGATACGGGCCGATTATGTTGACAAACATCAAAAATATTGATTTTTCTTTTTTGGTCTTATATGAAAGAAAAGATCTTCAAAATTAATCTGGTCTCCAAAAAAGAAAAATCGATATTTTTGTGATGTTTTTCAACATAATCGGCCCGTATCCAAATAAATAGAACGCCGACTTCCGACTCATTACGGCAGATCGGGTCACATATGTAAGAGATTGTACCCCACAGATGATGTTAAGAAGCTTTGAACATCACCACAACACAGTAGTTTTAGACAGTTTTTGAATTTACATTAAGATTTTCCCCATTATTTTCAGACTCTTTTAACACTAGAAATGCCAGTTTCTTAACTTTCCCAACTATATATTTTGACTGAACTAAAACTGAAAATGCTGAATTTCTCTGTTCCTTTGAATATTACGTAATTTTACCATAGAATGTCAGGTATTTGTCAAAGTCTAATTTATTTTCTACAAATGGTGCAAGGATTTTTACAGAAACCAGTTCTGTTCCTAATATACGGTCTGTAAAAACATGATATGGGGTGGTGTTGGAGCAGTGTTTGGATACTAACATATGGACCAGTCCAGGCTATATCCTAGTGCCAGAATTACTGCCATTGGGCTCCTGAGCAAGACCCTTAACTCCAAGTTTTAAGAGTGTGAGGAGCAGGAGCAGTTTTTTGCAGCACTCAGGGAACAGTGCTTGGAGATGCAACCTTGCTCATGAGTACCTCTGGTCTGGGAAATGAACCGCTGACCCGCCGATCACAGGGCCATTCTTCATAATTCTATCACATATAGGTCACATGGTATTCTTTCATTTATTTGTAAAACACCTGAAGTCCCCTGTTGAGGACGGCAGAATCTGAGAGCCAGCGTTCAGAACAATGGTGGGTGGGAGATTAGGTTCAGGGCTCAGCTGGATTTCTTAGTGCTGGTGGTAGAGCAGCATCAGATGTGACGTGAAGGCCGGAGGCCACTGGAGGTCAGACTGCTGGGACCAAACTTGTTAGAGAGCTTATTAACCCCACTGCTATAGTGCTAGCTTTTAGCCTTCACTTCCTTCAATGAGAGTGGATGAGCGACAAATAGGAAGTGTGTTTCTGGACTATCGATTCTACATTTTGATGTTTTTCTATCTTTGTAATTTGATACATGATCTATTGTTAATAATTTGCTGCAATCACAACTCTGTAATAAAAATAGTATATAGCAAAAAAGTTGCAAATGTGCAAAAATTATCAAAATAAAATGATCTAATGGGGGCAGTTGGTAAGGTTGCCGGTTTGAATCCCGGTACTGATGAGCAAGGTACCCTCCCCAAGTACTGTTCCCTGGGCGCTGCCCATCTCAGCTGCCCACTGCTTCTTCATGGATGGGTCAAATGCAGAAGTCATTTCGTTGTGGTGCACTGTGTACTGTGCTTTGGTGTGTTCACAACAAATAATCACTCAATTTCACTTTCAGTAATAGGCAGATGGGCAGATTAAACAATCACCAATATTGAATCAAAAGGTAAAACTTACCTAGATCATCATCTGTTTTTAAAAAGCCTTTGCTCACATAAATCTCTTGTTGCAGTATTCCTGTAGAGTCCAAACAAAAACTCCTTCAGTCTGGGTAATGTGACCTTCAGAGACATCATTTGCCAGAAGTTCTACTCTAATTGGAGGCATGTTTGAAAGACGGCATCAATTGACATCATGTCATTTTGCTTTTAACCGGAAGGTGGTTTGGCGAGCGATCTTGGTCCAATGAAAACTTCCCCAGTGCCTGTCAAGACGTCAGCACTTTGCTATATTCTGTCCACCCCCCTCTCTCTCCCTTATCAGACGCAGAGAAAAAAGCCCCTTCTTTTCTTGTCTAGACCTTTAGCATGACATGAAAATGCTATGCCCTTTTTGTTGGACAGATAAAAGTTTAAAGCGAGAGTTTAGCTACATTTTTACTCAACAAAATATCACCTTGTTGTTGAAAAGATTAACATTAACTACAAAATAAAAATATTTGGAATATGTGCAAGCATCCATAAATTGTGTTTTATATCATGTCTTTCTACGTAATTCCACCTTCAGAACTTACCATATCACTCTGTGTATCAAAAGGTGTTGACCTGCTGCTTGTTCATGTTATAGATCAGCAATTAATTTGATCTCTTTTTGAGATTTTTCCAGCTCATGATGCTATATGCATCGCTATATGTTTCCATTGCCATTGTGGCATTTTTAGCTGGTGTTCTAAAACTAAAATGTTTTAGGTCATCAGGTTCCAACCTGTCTCATATATAGCTGTAGCAAAGCACACCCAATATTTGAGTTTCTATCTCAAGTTAACATGCTTGTCAAGTGTAGGGGTTAAGTTGCCATTGGTTAGTTTAAACAAAGAACTGTTTGTGAATTGGTAGCTTTGTCCACATTTTCTGGACATTCTGTGAGACAAATGTCCACCTTATTGCCAATTATGGTCTCATCTCACATGGACTGAGAGTAGACACTGTTCAGCCATACCATTATGACCACTGAAAGGTGAAGTGAATAACACTAATTACTTTGTTAAAGTGTCACTTACATGTTAGGCATCAAATGAAGTTGATGTGTGTGAAGCATTAAAACTGGCCAAATGTAAGGATTTGACAAGGGACAAGCTTTGATAGTGGTTAGATGACTGGATCAGATCCAAATGCAGCTCTTGTGGAATGTTCCCAGTCTGCAGTGGTCAGGACTAACTAAAAGTGGACCAAGGAAGGCTATAGCTATAAGCTAACTCAGCATTAGGTGAGTGATCACAATTCTAAGGCATTATCCCCTGAGATATGTTTTGGTCATCTATGTTGGATAATATATTTGTGGCAGTTCACAAAAGGAGAGAGCCGTAAGTGAGTCTGTGTTCTAACAGAAAACATGCAGCATTTGCAAGCAGCGGTCTTGAGTCTCATCCCCTCTCACATGTTTATCAGCGGTCCTTTTTCACAAGACTGCGTTGTTCAAACCTCACTACACTAAATATTCAATTGAAAACTTAAGAGGTTTGCATGAGTAAAAATTAGGTAAATGAGTATGACCATATGTAAGTATAATGTGTGATGTTCCTGTATTTCATCATTGTAATTGCTGGGTGCCTCCTCCTCCTCCTCCTCCTTGTTTTTAGTCTTCTTCTTTTTCTTCTTCATCATCATCATCATCTTACTCCTCCTCCGACTCTGAGGTACTGTATTTGTCAATAACCCAACTGCAACTCTCTTTTTCCGGTCAAATAAATTGTAGTTGCCTATTTTGGCCATTACGGTTGTCATTCCCTTTTTCGCTCACAAGGGGACAGAAGAAGGACTGTGCTATTACTTTTCTTGAGGTTTACCCATTTCCGACATGAGCTTAACCTTAATTCAGCAGTGTATGGTTTAAATGCTCAGCAGAAACATCTATGAGCAGTCCTTATTATCTGTTTTTTTCTTTTTCATCCTTTTATTCATTTCTGTAATTTTAGAACACAGCAATTGTGTAATTTCTGTATGAATTGCGCATCTAATTTATATTATGGTTTATGTGGAGATCTTGGTGCCAATACCCAGCAGTGACTAAAGTGTAAGAAAAAGTGTTTTTTACAAGTGACTGTCTAACCGTCTTGTAAAAAAAAACAAAAGGCTGCACTGATTTACATAATAATGTATGCATTAAAGAAAGGTAAAAAAAGGAGAAAAAAAAAAGCAAAAGGTGCCAGAGGAAGTCTAGTGGCGAAGGCTAGTTAGCAGAGGACAAGGCTGACATTTGAAAGTAAACAGGGGCTGTAGTCATCGTTGGGTTGCATAATAGAGCCGCATGAGTAGCTGAGCCCCGGGACAGCACTCTGACTATAATTAATATGAAAGGTCATTTAGAGCTGCGTCCAGTTTACTGAACATGCACGGTTTTGCAGTACACAGCTGGAGGCCAGAGTGAGAGCGAGTTACTTCTCCACCAATGTTTCGAGTCATTTTGCTCATGTCTCGATGAAATCAGGAATTACGCACAGATGCATTTGTAGCTTGGAATTCTTTATTCTTTTCAAGCATTTTGAATGACCTTTATGTATGAAAATGGGCCTACTTTGACTATTATTTTTGCTGAGCCCGGAAAGCTTTTGTAATGGTGTTCGCAAAAATAATTGTACTGTGAAAACATTGTGGCATAGGGTAATTTAAATAAAGGAACAGGCAGTTTTTGATGAAAAAGTGCCAATGTTTGCTTTAACTTATATTTTTATTTCTTATGACAGGAAATAACTATAGAAATTCAGGCAAATTCTTTAGCAGTTGACTTTGAGATTTATATATAAGTATTATATTAAATTATTAATATTGAGTCCATATTGTTATCAGCCATGTATATCTTATCGAGAGTATGTCATGAATAAAATAATAATCATTTTATAGTATCTCCATCCCATGACTCTCCTTGATAGGCTGCTGTTGTGACACTCCCACTGCTGTGTATGTGCATAACCTTCAGGTGCCTTACTAAACAGACTAATTAGTAATTAATTGTTCACCTGTTCCCACTAATGAAGATCCACAAGTTTGTTTTTCCTCCCAGACCCAGTAGACCTGATTGCCAACACTGTAATATTGTCTGAACACCTCAGTGCAACATGCAGGCAATAGCAACCATGGATCCTGGTGCTAATTCCCATGTAATTACTAGTTTCATCATGGCATGAATTTAAGTTTAAGTGAGACTTTCTGCTGCTAGTTTACATGATGACCTTGTTCACCCCTCAATGGCCTCGTTCTACCTTTCCCAAAACAATCCCTGTCAAAAAAATAACACAGCCAAATAGCAAAAAACTCAATGCTCCACACTGCCGGAAACATCAGGTTAGAAACAGCCATACATTAATATCTGCAGCATTCATCAGACGTTCTTATCCACAACAACTTCCTTTTGCCCTAATTTCAGGGGCAGTCTTCCTAGATCAATTGTGGGTTAAGGGTCTTCCTCAGGGGCCCAATGGTGGTAGTGGTGCTAGTTTGTAACAACTGGATACCACCCATGCAGTCTTTACTTACTTAGGTTAGGTAAGCAGGTTTGGGATTGACCAGTGCTTGGATGGAAGACCAATTAAAAAAAAGCTTGGGTTGCAGCTGAAAAGTGTTAGTTGCCTGGTTGGGTTACTTAGGAGCTCTTATCCATATTTTCTTACTACAGAATATCCGATCTTGCTCAGGGGCTAAAAGATAGTAGTTGTGCCAGTAGGATGAAACATAAAACTGAGAACTGAAAAAAGGTAAAAGGTTGTTCTTGATTTTCATTATGAATACAGATTGTTGGAGTGGGACCTCACTATCCTTTCAGAATCGTGACCAAGCTTTCATAAAGATGTCTTTGTTTGACCCTTCGATTTTGGCCCTTTTTGTCATTTTGAGGTAGAATTCAGTAGAGGTAGAATGTGAGCTTGGATTAGACCGTCTTGAGACAGGTTAGTTAAACCCTTCTGCTGTTATGTTGTTGCAATAATAAAGTAAACTAACTCTTTGAAGTCAGAAAGGCTGTTTGAAGTGTTAAAAGTGGAACTCTGGTACGTGGCTGTAATTGCCCACAATGAACCTTTCTAATCTCTTCCCTCAACATTTGGTAACTACTAGTTAACTCTCTTTGCGTGATGAGCATTCTGGAGCAGAATGAGTGCCAGCGCATCATCTGGATTGATGCAGCTCATTGTTAGTGGTTGCAGTGGCCACCCATTGTCTCTTAAGCACTTGCACTTCTAAGCATTTCCAAAAGGGCTATATAAATAACATTCATTAATTCAAATGCAGTACAGGCTAAAAGAGGTGCCAAGTGTAGAGGAAAAGCAACTCTGAGGGTGCAGTACGGTTTCATTCAACACCTATACCACCTCTTTTCAGTCCAGGATTTGCTCTTTATTGTACTGGTGCCATCTTTACGTTCAAGCATCAAGAGTGAGAAATCTTGAAAAGTGAAGATGGAGAAGCTGAGAGACACCTCTCACAAGGACTTGCATTCAACATGAAACAAAAATAGAGCATCAAGAATGCAAAACACTTGTTTTGTAAATAGCTGTTCAGGTGCTTTGAATGTAGCTTGAACATGTTTGTTGCTGCCTGCCTTCTATATGGGCTGCAGAGATATAGACCGTGGCCTGCCTTACGCTCGTGGTCACGTTACGGATATTCACTGATGTAAAATGAAATTTTTTTGAGACGGGGCAGATTCTTACTGAACAGCAGCAGGCCAAGCTGTTATATAAAGATTGAAAGAGAAGGGAAGTGAGAATGAACAGCCAGATCTTGTACTCTAGGTTTTTACCCTCAGGCTTGACTTTTCTGTTGCATTCATCTGGGTCACTCCGGTGTGGCTGACTTTTTTTTGAGAGAGAGAGAGAGAGAGAAATAATTTAGTCCCAACAACAAACATTTTCAGCCCATCTTGGATCAGAAGCATTCAAATCCACGCAAAATATTCCCCCTGAACCCACTGGCTTTTGCAAATGATTATTTCGAGCTTCAATAGATAAACAGCATATCGGAGTCGGATGGTTGCTTATTCCTCCACCGCTTAAATTGACACATAAACACTTTTTTTTACAAAACTCTGATCATGTCATTCACCCTTCACCACCATTTTGTCCTCTCTACAGTTCAAGCCAGCTTCTTTGTATGGTATGAGCCATATTTATTTTATTGATCTAATAAAATAGTGACTGAGAAAAAGTCGCTAGGCATGATGGTTTTACGCTTTATCTTGTGCATGACAGATCATTGGAGCCAGGAAATGTGGATTAACATTGCAGTAGTTAATATGTGGAGTATTTGCATGTCCAGCTTTGTTAATCCTCTCTATACATGCCATAAAAGATCTAACAAATGAGAAAACAGTTTGATTGCCTTTGACAAGTCATTTTTAGTGGGTGTGGATTGCTTCCACATCGGTTGTCTCCCTTCACTCCCAGATACCTTCATAGCACTTCTTTAAATGAAAGCCTCCCACTATCACAAACACCAGTCAACACATTGCATAGACCAGATATCACAAGCAGAAAAATGTACACAGGCTCAAGGGCACGAAAGACCGAATTTCAATTTACCACCTGCGAGTAAGCCACTTTACCCCCTGCTGGGAACTTCAAGGGACGTTTGGGAGAGGGAGGGCCAAAGAGGAAGTGGGGAACAAACAAGGTTCTGTTAAAAATAAACACACAGCCTGTGAAATATGGTATAACACGTAACAGGCCATTTAGATGGCCATGTTACGTGGAACTTTGATCGGACTGCATACTGTTGCCCTGTGGAACTATAAATGGTAAAAGGGAAAAGTCCTCAATTTAAAAGTGCTAAAGTACTAGCTGATATAAACAGTACTTAAGTATTTAAAGTATTTAGATACTCAACGGATGTACACCACTGCAAACAAACACCAGTTTGGGTATATTTAATCATGTTTAATTGCTCATAATTCCCATTTCCTTTTGATATATAATACACATTATTTTTCATGTTGATGTAGCAGTTGTGTCTATAATGGTGCATGTGTGTATATTTGGCTGGGTTGCACTAGACAGACTCATGGGGTGGAGGAGGAAGGGGGGAGTTGGATTGATTTGTATTCGGCTCCTCCGTAGTCAGTAAGCCATTTTGGAGCAGGCCCATTTTTCAAGCCCAGCCCAGAACTATCATCCCTTGCGCAGGGCAAGCAGACCACAATACAGATGTTCCACAGAGATCCATTTGTTATTGAAATCTATCTGCAGCAAAGGTCTTTTTCATGTGGACAAATGGCTCAACATGCGCCCATGGGGCCTTTCTTTTAGTGGCTGGAAGTTCTATGGACACACCCCTCTTCATTTCATGCATGGCCATTTATGACATTTCGAATTAGGTGCAATATAGAGGTGGCATGTGATAAGATTCTGTTGATAATGCCGTCTTTTACTTTAACAAATGATTTACAGCAAATAACTGGCAGTTTTGCAATTTGAATCTTTGTCCAAGTGCAAATCTGGCACAGATATTGCAATTGGACAAACCCAAGCATCACCCAGTGAGGAACAGAACAGGCAGAACAACATTGTCATCCCATATGTAGTGGGATTGTCTGAGAAGCTTAGAACATTTTCTCCAATCATGACATCTCAGTGCGCTTAAGACTCTGAACCCCCCTCAGATAGAGACTGGTTCATCCTGAGGACAAAACTCCTAAGCAAAGCTGTACAGTGTGGTGTGTGCTATACAATGCAGTGAGGAATGCTCAGGCTTATACATAGGAGAGACCAAGTAACCACTCCATAGACGTGTGTCGTAACACAGGAGTTGCCAGCACAAGACTTGGTTCTGCACTTAAAGAAGAAGTGACACTCTTATGGGAATACAAATGTGCATTTTTTGGACAGAGAAGATGGTTGGTTTGGAGGTGGAGGTTTAAGACACCAGCCACCTATAATGCACTCTTGAGATCACTTCCCATGCGATTTAAATGTGAGGGGAACCCACCTGTAAATGGTTCACATCTTGCTCAGAGGAAAACAATGATTCATGTCTTGATCCACGCCCTGCCCTGTGTGACCCTAGCGACCCGTTGAAAGCAGGGTGTGTCAACGACCACTTTGAAGGGAGCAGCCCCACTAGAGGATAAGTGGTGCCATTTGTATGAAAGGTGAAACGTTTTCAAGAAATTGGAAAGTCATCCAGTTGTCTTTGATTCAAGCCTCTAAGATGATCATGTCCTGGACGACTGAGAACCTACACAGATAGAATTGAATGAACATTCTACTAAAAAACACAGTTAATGTTGCAGTTGGACAAACATTGCACTTGAAAAGCTGACAGATAATATTGCAACTGGGCAAACATATGGGTTGCAAATCTGCCACTGCAATTAGTATATCAATTGCACAGATTTTTTTATTGCATTTGGACAAACACTGCAAAACCAACAGAATTAGTATTATACCTTTTCAATCACCAGACTGGCCATTAGTATTTCAGTTTGACAAACTTAAGGGTTGCAAAACTGACACAGTTAGTATTTAAATTGTACAAACAATTTAAAGTTGCAAGCCTTTTCCAGTTAGTATTACAGCTGGACAAACAGTTAAATTGCAAAACTGCCACAATTAGTATTGCAATCAGACACATTCCAGTTGCAAATCTGCCACACTTCGTATTCCAGTTGTTACATTGGCAGTTGCTTTTTACTAGCTATATGATAATTTATTTCTTTGGTTCATGCAGAAACTTATGAACCGTCTTTCAAAGCTGAATTAACCTGGCCCACTTTTAGAGCAATCACAGATTTTCTCACTTAACCCTATCAGCTTCTGTCATCCAGCGGAAGAGCTCCTTCCAATTTTGGAGTCTTGACTCGTCTGCTTACAGCCAGTAGGGATTAACCCCTATTTAAGTATAGTGGTGTGGAGCTGCTCCTTGTCCCCCAGCCAAACCAAACTGTGTCAGCCAACAGGATTTACCTCGGGAGGAACCGCTGCCTAAACCTTGCCTCCCCTGTTTACCTCTATACAGTGCTTTTAAATTAGGTCAGTGTCTAACTTAAGCTTAAAATCAGGAGTAAAGTTCACTAATGCTCCAGCACAAAGAATCGTCATTTTAAAGAGCCAATTGGGTGAAAAGCGTCCTTGGTTTGTTATAATGTGAAATGTCAGAAAAGTGTCTGATATTCAATAATACGACGTGGAGTTATACAGTTGAACAGCTTTTCACTGCTTTTTAAGGTAAGTCTAAGCAGGGTGGGACTAAAACGCATCCTGCTTACGTGTAGAGGTTATGTTTAGCATAGCCCTGCACAGATCTACTGCTCTGGCCCTGCCCACCTGCATAGCATCAAAAGCCTACCTGCTAGCCTCTGGGCAAATTTGCTAAAAGAGTCTGTCATATGCTAAGTCCGATGTGGTCTCTAATATCTCCATTCCCTCACTGCTGATGGCTGCCATTAAACCACAAAGTATAAGTTTACCTATTTTGTATCATAAACGGTAAAAAATTTTTTAACAGTCCATGTGCATGCATGTGTTTTACAGTCGATGAGTAAGGGCTCTGTTATAGTAGGCGGTGCTTCAGAACCCTGAGCCGAAACGCCTACAGCAACCGAGCATAGAAAGTACCCCCTGTATTTTACCACTTCGAGACTTAATTTTACCTATGTAGCAATGTTCAAATTTGCTCAAAATTGACGAGGTGATTAGTGACACCTGTTTCTTTGATATGAGGAATTTAGAGCCAACATTCTTTTGACCTTACCGAATCTTTAAGCTCATCTAAAGAAAACACGGCTAGCAATTAATTAAATTATTACGCTTTGAATTGATACACACCCAAACATGTTTCAGTTATTGAAAGCAACATGATTTGTGCCACAGTCCCCATTATTTCTGGAATCTGAGAATTGCAAATACAAACTAGCAAATGGAAGCACTTTGTTTCCTTGTAATCCCCAATACCAGTAAAATAATTGTAAAACTTTAATACTATCAGACACTTTATTGCTCAATTCGTATTCTGTTAAGCAGCGTTAATCTTTTACTGGATTCAGTTTCTTTGTAGAATATTTCTTTTTTACTCGCTTCAGAACTTACATACTCCACCATCCGAGAAGTGATGAATTATTCTTCTTCTTAAGCCTTTTACCCCCTGTGTAGCTTTGGCCACTGACAAAACTCTTCCATCTGACTCTGTCTTGGGATGTCTTACTTACTTCTAACCAGTTGGTCCTCTGTCTCTTCAGCTAATTAATAACATGGAGTAATTTTTTCCACATTATTTTTCATTTGCTGCCTTATCCAAAGTAAAATTTTGTTTAGGTTTGTTTCATTAAAAAAAATCACATGCCTATGGAATGCTTGTCTGTAATGAGTTTGTTCACCTTTCCATTCAATCTCTCCTTCTATGACTCTTGATTTGTATTGATGGCTTTACCTTTGGGAGACGAGTTACAAACATAGCGAAAGTTCAAACAAGCCAGCATCAACGTAATCAGTACACGCTGTGCTAGCTCCATATAACAAGCCTTTGCACTAATTTACAACATGCTTTGACGTCAACCAAAGAGCTGCACAAATAAATGGACAGATATGGAATGGGACGCGGTGACGTCTGAGCCAGCTTAGCTCTCTCATGGGCGAATGTGCACAAAGGATGAATAATGCTTTGTGATGACTGTACCTACATGTACCTCAATGTACGCTTAAGTCAGAAAGTGGATGCTATAGGGCCGTAAAGCACAGTTTTTATACACGTTTTATACATGTTGGTGTGACTGCAATCAACGAGAGCAATCAACGAGCCCATAAATATCTAACCAAGATGGTTTCTGGGGTCAAGAACAATTTTGGACTAGGACAGGACTTGCACAAACTGTACATGCATACAACATAGATGTTAAACTGTGTATCTTATATAGCTTATTAATATATTGTATTCTATAGCAAATATGTGTGTATCTATCTAAAAATATTGGCTGTAGTTCATCATGCCTCATTGACCATATTTGATGTGGCCCACCGATATCACATGACATTAGGACTGCTTATGGACAACGGTAGCAGTACCGGGGTGCTTGTATATGTTTGTGTGTGTGTGCTGGATATGGGTCACGGTTGCTTGCGGTTGTTTCACCGTTTGAGTGTGAGGCCATGTGCAGTGCACTGTTTTCTCTCTTAGTCATTGCTGGTGCTGGGGAGATAAGTGTGTGTGTGTGTGTGTGTGTGTGTGTGCACACTTGCAGGCATTTGTTGTTTGTAGAAAAAAAAAACATACTTGAAACCATTTTAGGGCTGTGCATTTGCAATGCAGACACATGTCATGCCACAACTTCTCTACTATATAAAAAAGGAAGCTGACCCGGGTGTATTTTCAGGACTAATCTACAGGAGTCTACCTGTCTCTCTAATAGATCATTTGATCATTACCTAATTTAAGAGCTCTTGGATACAGCTTAATGAAGCATGTTTCACACTCAGTAAAATATATATTTTACCTATATTATTTTTGTTTTTCAATGAAGATGTACTCCACTAGAAAATCACCACAATTGTATTAGAATGTTTAATTAATTTTAAATTTTACATTTTTAAAAAAGTATTTAACTAAATTGTTAATATCTAAATTTCTTTAAATCGTCTTTACAAACACGGTATATTCCATTACATGCTGTACTTATATAACAATGTATGTGACGGTGTATGAGAGAATCTTGGAATTGATTTCAAGCTATTTGTTTAAAAACACTGCATTCCTATTAGGAAAAAATATAGAGGTGAGAATTTTCCCTTATCCTGCATTCTTAAATATTTCATTAGTGAAAGATGGCATGAGGTAGAATTGTACAATGTTTTACTACATCCAGGACCAAAATGAATAAAACTGAGACAGACACACAGAGAGACAGACAGACAGACAGTGATATAAGCTTGGATGGGGACAGGCCTGGGCAGATGGCCGCGGGGCTCCTGCACCAGCGGGAAACTTCAACTCTCCTTCCTGTAGAAGTTTGGAACATGCCCAAACACTACACACCCCAGCATCCTACTGCACACAGCCCCCAGGGTTTTTTCCCTCATCACAAAAACACACACACAGTTATATCTCATATTCTTACAAATTAACCTCAACCTCACTTCTAGCTTACGTAAGCTATAACTTTTCTTACTTCTGTTACTCTCTTCTCTCTCTCCCTCTTCCTCCCTTCCTCCCTCTATCTCTCTCTCACTTCTCTCTACTTTGGCACTTGGGCTCTTGGCCTGGCCCCACATCACACTGCTTACAGGCTCAGATTGGCTCTGACGGCCCTGAACGGCTCCTACTCTTTCTGCATCGTTGCTCGCTGTGTAACTACGGATAAACACATTAACCCAGTGGCCTACTCTCTTTAGGGCTGGTCACATGGCTCAGTTTTCCCTTAGTTTGACCCAAGTGCTGAATCAGATTGATTGCGGTAGTCGCTTAGATCGCTCGAACCCAATGGAGCCTTTGATGCAGTCGCCACGGTATGTATGGAACTTTTCAAATCAATTTTCCGCAAGTGAGGTTTATTTGTGATATGAAAGCTGTTTCTGAAATTGTAAGGAAGCAAAAGGAATGTTTGATGCTAACACGTTAAAAGTGAAAAAAAGATTTTGTGTATATATATATATACATAGGAAGTGGAGGATGTGCACGATGGATTTCAAAATAACTGTACAAACTGGATTGTAAAGCTAGTTCCCAAGAATTCAAGTCAAGGCTGCTCTAATTGTTTTTAAGCCGTGGTGTTTGTAGAGACACAACATAGCTATGTGCACATGCTGCTCTTTTTTCGCTAGGATCAGAATCATTTAAAGTCCCCATCACCGAAATGAAAGCAAGAGCAGTGTCATTTTTGTGAAAGATGCTCTTTTCCTAAAGCCTCGGCTTTGAACAGGAATTAGCCGCCAATCTCTTCGAGTGCAGCGTCTTCGCTTTTGTAAAAAGAAAAAGGAAAAAATCCCTTTTCTGTCTAGACAAGAAAATGCCCTTAAATGCTTTATTCACCTTAAGCCCTTAAATCAATAGCAGACACGTGGATGCCCCGGCGCCAAACGGCCATTTGGCTTCAAGACGGGAAACTTGGAAGCTCAGCTTCCGTCACTGCAGAGAATAAAGAGACTCGGGCAGATTGAGAGATCTCCCAGGCGTCTGTTTGCTGAATCGAAAGAAAGACATGATGTCTGATGGGAACTTACAAGCCTAGACCTTGAAGTCAAGATGTGTGGATACTCAGTCAAGTGCTTGCTGCATTTGGCTGGGTGTGGGAGTGTTGTTTGGGTTGTGTGTCTGCTTTTTGTCTACTGGATGTCAGTAGCATGGGAATGACGAGGAATAGAAAGGTTGCTAAAGGTTGTTGAACTGAAAATCTAATTTACTTTATCCTTTTAGATAGACTTTAAATGTGAGCTTTATTTTAAATGGATTTTTGGAATCAATTGTTTAAAATTTATAACAGAATCAGCTATAAAACAGACTCACAGTAAGGGATGAAAATCACAAGTTTCATCACAATGGCCAACAATTTAATGTCCGCCCGTGTCATAAAGGCCACTACAATATTATTTTGATTGGATTCAGTTCAGCAGCCAGCTGTCAATATGAGACATCATTTGCTAATTTAAGACGTCCATTAAAATCAAATCACTAAAATTCCTAAGTTCAACCAGACGTGTAAATAAAAAACAGACCTCCTGTTTAATATAATGTGATGTTATAATATGTAAGATCAATATTGTCATTTTGGATCGATGCTGTGGGCTGGTTAATAATTGATGTATCAAACTAGTGTATCTAGTGTACACCCTTAAATCAAAAATGTGTAACAGTGTGTTGTGCATCTCTGTGTTTGTGTGTTAGTGGCCATTGGTCCAAGTTTCAGAACATGACTCTAAATTGTCAGCCAAGTTAATCTCACTTGTTTAGGAAAAGTGGATTTGTCCGTCATGACCCTGACGTCCTAGATTGGCTTGTTCAAGACCCAGGGACCCTCTACTTCAAGATCCTCTACTCCTCGTCCATCTATCTATTCTTCCTTTTGCCCATCCATCAAAGTAACCCACATTTCAGATTCCATTTATTATTATATTTGCCACCTGTTCTTTCCAATCTGTCCATTGATTCATTCATCCAAATATCCATACTCCTGTCCATCCTACCATCCAATCTATCTACCAGTCCAAATATCCAGCTTTCCATTGGATCCATACAACTAGGCCTATAAACCCATCCATCCATCCATCCATCCATCCATCCATCCATCCATCCACCAATTTATGCATTTTCTCATCCACTCACTTCTTCCTGCTAGCATCAATCTGATTCTGCTTCTTTAGATATTGCACTGTATTTTCAAAAGCCTGTGAGCACTGAAATCATTTCCTTTTCCATGTTGTGGACAGACAGTGACAGATAATGTGGAAACTCAGTGTGCAGCAAAGTTAGGTTGAAAAACCAAGAACGACAAAAGCGCTTCTTCTGAAGTCAGTGCAGTTCTTTCCTCATACATCTGTCATGTGTGGACACAGCAGTTGGCTCTGTGCTGAGATTCAATATGGCACTTTTATTCCCTGAAATGGCCTGAAAAGATGAGTGTAACCCAGCAGGCCAGACTTGTACAGATGGGGATAAGCTTACTGTACTCTACTCTAGCACCTGGCAGTGTCTTGATGCATATGTGTACATCCACATTCTTGTGCCTTTGACATCCATATATAACTGAGTTTTCACCCAACAGTAATGTCTGGTTTTATGTCTGGATTAGGATCAGTGTGCAGTTTTCCCATGTGTCACTTTTGTGCTTGGTCACAAATTCCTTTTAAGGTTGGTAATTGAGTAAGTCTGAAATCTCCTAAGTTATGCTGTATTCAGCTCCCCCAAAATTAAAAAAACATTTGTACAATGCATTCGATTTTACATAAGGCCCTGTTCTCAGAATGAACTTGTAAAGAAGGCCTTTTTCCAATTCCTTCTTTCAGGAAAGGTCTCATGGTGCAACTCAGTGTTAAGGGCCTTGCTCCAATGGTGGTGGCATTGGAGGCAGGATAAACTTAACGCTAGAACCTCTTGCTCTTCCAAAACATTAAGGTCCATAGCCAAGTATTCTTTAGTTCCAAAACACTGAGGAACACACTCTGTCAGTTACACAAGTATTTTTTCTGTCACTTTGCCCAACATTAGGGTGCAAAATGAAATGAATAATCAGAAATGAGTTATTAGAAATGTCACTTGAGTAAAAAGAATTAAACGTTATTTGTAGTCAAGTACAGTATGAAGTAATGTTGTTACTCAAGAAACGATAAAGGACAGTAATGAAGTACTTTATCCCTTTACTAGTAGGCATTGTTGTGAAAAGGTCTCCCGTTGTAGATGATTTTCTGTAAAGTTTAATATTTGAGTCCAACTTGAGACCTTTTTAAATACCTTCCCATTCTCCATCAATAAGTTTGTTTCATTTAGTGGACTAAACATCAATAACAAACCAGTCTAACGATCTGGCATTTAAATGAAGGTTCTCACAATATACCATGGTTGTACTTAGCATATGCACATGGCCTGTGCCCATTTTAATTTGGTCTTTGTGCTAGTGATGAATGTAGAGAGATACTTACATTTCCATATAAAACTGCATCTTTTTTGGTGCACTGCAAAATTTAAATGTCGCATGAAATTCATCCCCTTTCTGTCATTATTGTTGACAAGGGGACCAAATTTTGGATTGCAATGTTGCAATGTTCCAATGAATTGTTGAGTACATAGCCACACTAAACATTTTTATTAGCATATCCTCTTACGCTAAACAGGATCAGATTTCATCCCCTATGATGTGCTTTGGTAGGTCAGACAAAAGTCTGGTTAATCATAAATTTTAAGGTTCTCACCATTAATTGAAAGCAAATGAGACTGGACATTAGCCATTCTGTTTTGGGAATATATTATTTCAAGCTGTATCCAAATTTCCAGGCATGACCTTTTACAATGTAATATCAGGAAGTTTAGTATAGGTCAGAAACATGTGTGTGATATTAGACATTTTATATTTAGAATCTTCTTTACCTCAGGGTTGCTTCCATAGTTCTGAGACTCTTTGTGAAAGAGCCTGACCTTTATTTCTCCAGCCATTCCACTCCTATAATCATATTCACACATAATTAGTTAATTAAGGACTCTGACACCCCCGCAGTAAAGTCCTGCCCTCATAATCCACATCCTAACCATCTCTGTTTCTTACTTATTTTTGAGACATTCATGGACAAAACAATCAGCCTTGCAAATGAATCAGGGTGCCTTTGAAAAGTGGCCTCTCTTCCCTTCTGTGCTTAAGCCCCTACGCTGTCGTTAATGGCTCCATTTGTCTCCTCCCTCTTTTTGTAATTGTTTCATCTCTTTGATGAAGGCTCTGAAGACCACCATTTGGGACTGGTGCATGCAAATTGCAGTTCTGAATTGAGGGGTTCCTTTTTTTCTTTCTTTCCTTTTTTAAAAACAGAAATTAGCCACTAAAATGTCTTTGGCTTGTAGGGGCTGAGCAGGAGGTGATGGGATGAGATGTAAACTGAAATTCAAAAAGCAGAAGAATAGCAGAATTGGCCTAACATTTTTGGAGAGTTCCACATTCTATATCAAGTCAAGTCATGAAAAACATTTAAAGCAGCAATTGCACCAAAGTGCTGAACAATAATAAGTTATATGAAAAATAATAATAACAGCATTAATAGTATTAACTTTAAAAATATATGGAAATAGTAATGACGCACAGAGTATAATGGAATCAAATTTGGTTGGTGAAAAGACAGAGTCAAGCATATGCTGGATTAGTGCATTTTGCTGCAAATAAGTATCTAATAATTATATCCACCTGTTGTATAGACTGTCATTCATTTAGCAGCAACTGTCCTATTAACTGTTAACTCTCATGTAAGCTGCTTAATGATGAACTAGATATTTTATGACTTATTTGATGGAATGAGAATAAAGGAGAACAAAGTGAATAAAAAAGAACTCGTCTAATGTCTGTTGGGCTAGTAAAGAAATTCTGAAATTGCTGATCCAAGAATATGAAGCAAAAACATACATAATACCATTTAGAATTATTTGCTCTATTGGCCCAAAATTTCATTCATTCATTATCTGAACCGCTTAACCCCAACTGGGGTCGCGGGGGACCGGAGCTTATCCTGGGAATTTACGGGAAACAAATCTGGGCAGGTGCCAATACACCACAGGGCACACACACTCACACAATCATTCACACCTTACGGGGGCAATTTAGTGTTGCCAATTAACCTATATTGCATGGCTTTGGACTGTGGGAGGAAACCAGAGCACCCAGAGGAAACATGGGGAGAGCATGCAAACTTCACACAGAAAGGCCCTACGGCCGTCCCTGGGGTTCGGACCCATGACCTTTTCGCTGTGAGGCGGCAGCGCTAACCACTGTGCCAACGTACTGTCCAGGCCCAAAATTTGAATTTATTCAAAATAAGCTGCTCTATTAGAGCTTAGACAAGAATATAAAAGTGTGAGAACTAACTGAAGAAAATATTGTTTTACAATCCAAAAGCTGTTGTCATGGTCTATGTACATTTGCAAATATGCTTTTGTTGTTGTGTCCAGTTGTCCAGAACTTGTGCATTTGAACGCTTCCCTGAGTCTCAAGGTCTCAGCAGTTAAGTGTGTGTGTGTGTGTGTGTGTGTGTGTGTGTCTCTGATGAATTCATGGTGGCAGAGTGCTGACACAGTCTCTCAGTCTGACAGACAGTACCAAGAGACCACACACACACACACACACACACACAGCCATGCCAGTACCAAACATCAATCCACCTTAGACTTTAACAGTAATTACTACATAATTACGAATAAATTGCTTTACCTAGCTGGCCAATTTACTGCCAAGGCACAAAACCTCCTCAAAGATCTTTTCAGCATTCTGTTTCCCCACCACTCTGCCAACTAGTTTTTGGTTTATTCAAAATAAATGCTAAGTTAAGACAGCTGCTGAAGAGACACAGCATCAACATTTGCTAACATAGCTAACTATGAATGAAAGTGAATCATCATTTAGCTAGGGGTGGGTATTGGCAAGGACCCCATGATACAATACGTATCAAGATAGATGGGTTACTATATGATTATATCACGATACATTGCAATACTATACATATTGCGATATATTGTGATATTGTACAGTTCACTGAACATGTAAAAACAGAGCTGAATGCAAGTTGCTGTGTACGATCTGGGTGGTCTTAATGAACCACATTACATTAATAATTCAGCCAAAACAACTAGTGAACACCAAAACGTTAAGATAAAGTACATAAGATTGAAAATAAGAAATTAAAGTGTCCAGCTAGTTATCTGAGGCTGCTTATGGTGCATTATTCTCACCCTCAGAAATATCGATTTTTGGAGCTAAAAATCAATATAGTATATTGTAAAAGGAAATATTGCGATTATATTGGTTTATGGATTTTTTTTGCACGGCCCTACATTTAGGCTTGAATTTTTAACAAAAGAAAGTAGTTTGCAAAAGCAGTGTTAGGGTAAATGTCCTATTTTTACTCATAGATTTCAATAATGGACCACAGTGGCCTCATAAAGGCAATCAGCCAAGGAGATTGGCACAAATGAGAGGCATCTACTATGGTCAAAAATCACAATAAATATAGCATTTGTATATTTCCACAAATAAGGTTAAAAAGACACACTCAGTGTGAAAATAACCTTCCAAGCTAATCCTAGGAAAATATTGAATATGAAGATTTAAGGCTAAACACCTAGCAGCGAAGCCTCAGCCCGGGCGTCTTATTTCCAAATAACTCAGACTCTTCTTGCTCTATTGTGTACTATCTAGCGGAGGATTTTACTTAGTCTGTCATATTTACGAGCACTCGACTTAATCTCTTTCTGAAAAAGAAATCCTGCTGTTTTCTGGGCTAAATCGGCAGCAAAGTCTGGAGATGTTAACTGCTTTATAAATCGGGGCTAATGGCGATGGCATAATCTCTGCGGATGCTAATCCTGTCCACTGACCGGGCCGCGGGTCTTGGAGGAGCCCCGTTGGTCTGAGTGTATAAACTGATGACATAAACGTCTTACCCACTGTGGCAGGTCGCTCACGTGGCCCAGTGTTTACCACCAGATTAAAGATGGAGGCGGGTTCTAACTGAGCTCTGATTCTCAAAGGTGAAAGACTTACATGCCTTTTTGCTTTTGAAAGTAAATGCAATGATTTTGGTCTCAAATGTAGAAATTATTGGTTTTAAGCCTAAATGCTACGTTTCAGTACTCTGAATTAGAACAGAAGTTATTTGAGGCGATGTAATCTGATTACATCATGCTAAATCATCCCTGACGTCCATTTTTGCCACCCTGCGGATGAGCAGCATGGAAGATGATGTTAGTTGAGACTAAATGTGTTTTCTGCTTCTTCTCAGCGCTAAATCGTTACTATTTAATTCCAAAGACCAAGCCAAATCTAAAATTACCCAGTCCCGAAGAAGACTTTTTGGAGTTCAGACCTCAAGCTGGATTTGAACATGCAATCTCTTGATGCATAGTTGAGTATTCTACCACTGGAACATCACCATCTAACATGAAAACACAATGCATGAGTAACATGGAACTATACTATTACATGGCATTCTTTTCATTTTTGTCTTATAGCCCCAGCTTTGTCTGCGCATATGAGTTGAAACTCTCATATCTGTAGAACTAGCTCAACAGACTAGCTCACTTACTGTCTTTGGTAAAGTAAGCTTCTGCTCGTTTGTACCTTCTCTGTAATGTTTTTCATTGTTTCATATTTTTGGGTCTTTTCTGTCTTTTTTTCTGCCCTTGTGCCAGGTGATGTCAGCAACCTTCCTGCTTTCACCTATGCCTTTTTAAAGATTGAAATGCTCTAAAGACTGTTTTATAATATGCAGACAGAACTGTAGTAATGAAAGTGTATGAGTTTGGTCAACATTATCTTCTTCATTAGATGGGAAGGACAAATAATATTTGGGCATTAGGCAGTTCAAAGCCATTAGATCCTCTGAATCCATAACTCGATAGCGCTTGTCCAGCTTGGCCTGTCCTTATTTCTTTGTAGCCAGTTTTTAAGGTACCGAACATCCGGCAGTGATCTCATCCACTGGTCTTCCACCATCTGCTGCACCCAGATGGATGGAAGCAGTGCCGACACTGTTTGAGAAGAGGTGAAAGCTTTCTCCAAATCAAACACATCCAACAGTTGGCCTTCAAAGGCCAGGGAAAGAGGGAAAAAGAGAGAACGAGAGTGAAAGCGAGAAGAAACTCAGACAGCAATACAGAGAGAGAGAGAGGAGAGTGAGAGTGAGTGATGGAGTGCATGGGTTTTTCGTCTGTGTTCCGCACCCTGTGTGCATCGATTGAACTCGTACATGGGAGGGGGAGTAAATGATAGACTCTCGGCTGATTCAGAAAGCCATTGAATCTCAGCGAGTGGCCCCACTTTCCCCCATTCAGAGCTCTGTTATTTCCACTAATCATAAGCTTCCAGCTTCCATCTACTCAGATTTACTCCCTCTCTATGCTGTTTCGTGCCTGATTGTGGCTGCTGTTCGTGACAAGAAGGACTCAAAAGAAAACCATTGATGGCTTGACTTTCTGACTTTGGCTTTCCCTTCAGAACACTCCTGCATGGCAGGCAGACCTGACCACCGTAGCATGTCACGTCCACTTGATTGTCAGAAGCCTATGAAGGAACAAAAGGACCTGGTTTGAGCTGTGTTTTGAAAGCTTTTCTTATGAAGGTCTGACCATTGGAACTGGAAGCAAAATGTTCTCTCATCTAGAGAAAGATTCAATGGTTCAATGGTTATTCAGTTGTTCAAGAATATACTGCAAATGTTGCAGTTCATGAACAAATTTCCATTCAGTTTTTCTTCTAGAGCTATACAATATGACACAGAAATATTTTTGTACATATTTTTTCAAACTAAATGATAATTTTTAATTTGGAGAGAATTAAATATTACATAATTTGAGGGATTTTGTAGAGGACTGCATGTGCATAGAAAATACTAGCAAGACTTAAATGATACATTATAGAGCAAATTGTGGAATTTGTAGAATAATACAATTTTTTAATTTGTTGAAGGGCGACACGGTGGCGCAAGGGTTAGCGCTGCTGCCTCACAGTGAGCACGTCCTGGGTTTGATCCCCGGGTCGGCCATAGGGCCTTTCGGAGTTTGTATGTTCTCCCCGTGTTCGCATGGGTTTCTGCCAGGGACTCTGGTATCCGGTTTGGACCGTGGGTTTCCTATGTGCCCTGTGGTGCGTTGGCGCCTGCCTGCACCCATCGGTCTCCGGTTCCCACTGCAACCCCGATTGGGATTAAGCAGTTGGGATAATGAATGAGTTAATTTGTTGAATTAAAGACAAAATTTTATCACACTAGAACAGCAATGGAAAATGAGCAGCAAAAAAGTTGTACCATGATGTGTTAGATTAAATTCGCCTTAACACTGTCGATCTGATATGACTGTTGCACATACAAAAACTTTGCAATGATGAGGCTGAAAAGCTATACTGTGAAATATTGTGTAGTTGCATTGGGTAGATTGGGACTGTGCAGATGACGTGGACGCATCTGTGTTCTGCAGTCGCAGTGAATCGAAAGTGTCACGAGAAACGAGAGATTTCTCTCTCTCACTCTCACACTCACTTTTACCCCCTCCACTCTCCTCTCAGTGTCTGTGAGCACAGATTGTGCCGAGTCATGCCAACATGGTGCCCGCTGTTGCTGAGCGGCAGCTGGTGAGATGTTAGAATGATGCATTCGTGCCAGCCTGGCATGCTGGGAAGGGGTATTGTCTGTGTGTGTGTCTGTGTATATGCTGGCATAGTACAAATCCAGTGGTCAGTCCAGAGAAAAACTGCCCCAAGTCTGAGCCGCCATCTGATGGTTTGCTAGTCACTGTAAGCGCTGAACAGCCGTCCTCACTCCCTCGAACACATATTCAAGATCCGGGCGCCTTCTTGACACCTTTGCCCATTAGCTCCTGGCATTGAAAGCACAAATGGTGTGTGAACAACGCTAAACCCCACCACCATCCACCACATGCCCTCTGAGGCTGGTACCATGGAGCCTCCCTGTGCAGATGTTGGATTCAGTCTGTGTTTGCTGGTTCTTGCCTTTAACAGATGACTAGTAAGGCTGGTGCTGACTTTGAGTCAATTTTAAAACATTTTAAGACACAAACAGATAGGCAGATTATGAAACATATTTAAAAATATGATTTTTGCATTTCATTTTTTTTGTAGAAAAATATTGAATTGCAATTTTCAATACAGAAGATTCTAAGACTAAGTCCACCAAAGCAAACCTTGCCTTGAGTCTCTTTAATGGACATTCTTAAAGTTTGTTGTTGTGCTTTATGGGAGAAGGAGTGAGTTGTGTCTGTCTGACCTCTAAGTCATATTAGCATGTTCAATTAGTCTGAAGGTTGAAAGTTAAACAGGACGTTCAACCTCACTCAGGTAGAGGTGTAATCTCATAAAGGAACAGAGCATGAAGCTGCACATGTGCTTAATTTGTTTTATATATTAATTTTATGGGCAGAATATTTTTGGAGACTGTAGACTTTAAGGAAATACTCAGATATTATTCGGATTTGCATAGTCTGTCTTGACTTGTAATTTGAACTTGGCCAAACCGTCTAAGTGACTAAGGAGTATAGTCTTCTGAATGATACATGACAAAATTAAAGACTAGTAATGTTCCATAGTCTGATAATTTAATAGGTTAGTCTGATAGGTGGTTCTGTGAGAAGACAACAGCCTAACTTTTTGTGTGCATATTTTGTGTGCCTCATCCATCAAAAACTGCAAATGCAGTCTGAGGTCATTATTTATAAATGAGAGTCTTTATTTGTCCATACAGGACAGCGCCATAATTCAGGTGGCTTTGGAGGTGTACTGTGCGTGTGTATCCTCTCTTCCCCTGCACTCAATCTTGCCTCTGCTCTGTGCTGAATTCAGTTGAGGGCTCGTCCAATCACGTTACTCCATTTCCTTCACTCTCCACCAATCAGAGGGCAGGAGAGCGACAATGTGGCTAGCAACTGGAGAGGAGGCTGGGGGGCTGGGCCCAAGGACACGCTTGTGTGCGTGTATACTGTATATAATGGAGTTGATGCATTGTGTGAGGGAGGTTTTCACGTCTTTTATGCACTTTAGGTCTTGCAGCATGTATTATGTCAAGATCGTACAGCCATGGTGTGTGTCTTCATGCAAACCTCTCATACTGTATAGATTGGAGTTGATGCATTGTGTGTGATGGAGGTATTCACATCGTCACTACACTTGAGGTATTGCACATTAGGGCTGGGCAGTTAATTGAAAATTAATCAAGACTGACATTCAGAATGCCTTAATCTTGCCTTTTTCGGTTATTCCAATTATTTTAAAATGTCTTTAGTACTTTTTTGAATTTTTCCCTGTCTGTGTTCATGTATTGTCACCTTAAAAATGTACTACTGTAGTTGTTGTCATGTGAATCTGCTCTGCCCAGTCTGCCACTACATATGTATATTCCCTTATTTCAAAATCACAAGGAAAAGATATACACTCTTTCATTAATGCAATGGAAGAGTCCAGAATAGTTGATCATATTTATACTACAAAGTTTGTCAGAGAGCTACGAGGACAAATAACAAAATAATTTGTCATTAATTGTAATCAAGGTAAAAATGATCAGTTAATTGTGATATTGATTTGAGGTCATATTGCCCAGCCCTACTGCACATATGTATATACCATATCTCATGGATGGCACAGCCATAATGTGTGTGTGTGTGTGTGTGTCCTTTTGAGTGTGTGTGAGGCACACAGACAATGTCAGGAAGAAATATACCCCACTGTCACATCCATAACACAAGACATATTCCCTCAGCTCCTCAAGCCGCCTCATCTCCGCTCTCTTATCAGACCGTTAGAACCGGTCTGCCTCTGCCGTATTGATATGTTTGCCAGAATGAATAGCGACTGCGGTGGCGAGCTCATTCTGTTCACGGCTGATTTATGAAGGGACTCCTGATAAAGAACGAGTTGTCCCGCCCGCTCTCCTGCCCTGCCTGCCTTCCCTGGTGCTGCCAAGCAGCCGCTATAATCCCTGGGGTCAGCAGTGTGGCATAACAATGCTCTGGCAGGGCATTTTTGTCTCTTAGTGTGGAAACCGATGATGTCCAGACCTGGTGGGCTCCAAACTTAAAGCTAAGAGAAAGCTCCAAATCCCAAAAAGTTGGTCGTGAACAGATGCTAACAGTTTTATTAGGAACACACACCATTGCAGAAGCAACACCACCTTGTCCCATGTCCTGTTTGTGTTAGTCCTTTACTAGCCTTACTTCAGTCAGTTTTTAGACCACAGAAACCTTTTTGTTTGGATAGTTCTGATTTTGACTATCTCAGCCTAGCCGTGATATTGGCATGTATCAAGAAGTTCAGCAGTGCTGCTGCCTTATACACTCATCGCAGCACAACACACACCCATGTCACCCCTATGTATGTCAGCGTGTTGAGAACAAGCTCAAACCTCAGCTCCACTAGGCTCGTGTTGTCACAAACTGCACCGTTGTCACCTTGTTCCAGAAAAAACGATCATGTGTAGATGTAAAAAGGTTCAAACTCTGAACCATATGTATGTTTTAACCCTTGCTTCCCTTCATTGTGAATTACATGTATGGACATGTTCATAAGATCCATAAGCATCTTTAAATATCTTTAAAGATATTCACATCTATTACAATCTGACACTTGACAAGCCCGCTCCAAAAAGGCAAGCCGGTGTCTCTTCCATCTGACGTTTGGGTTCTCTCCATTGATCCTAAAACCTTGCACTCTGGTGCTGTGGAGAGCATCCTGACTTATGACCTTCTGGTTTGGGAGCAGCTGAATCCAGAACAGTAAACTTTTGTAAACACAGATTGTCTCTTACATCTCTGTACATATGAAAGTTAATGTTGACACGTATCCTGTATTGACTTCCTTCTAACTAAGACCAACACTCTGGCCATTAAATCACACCCCCATTGTGTCCACCAACATATTTTTTAACAGCAGTCCAAACTTTCCAACTTTGGTATAATGTCCAAAAACTGATTGAGCCTTATCCTCCTTAACTTTCCATTGGATAAAGTATCCTAAAGTGTGAGTAGCACGGCTGCTGACTCATTCGTCTCAACTGAAGGAACATCAAAATCTGAAGAGAGAAACACATGGTGAGAGGGATTAAAATGACGGCCAGGCAAAACGCCTGAGAAAACAAGCTTGTTTTTTTTCCGAGTGACAGCCGAAGTTAAAGCTCTGTCTAGAATGAATGATTCCATCAGTGTATTGAGAGAACAATGGCCGCCTACTCACTAAAAGATTTGTTTTCCCCCCCATTCCCTCAGGAAAGAGTGGTCCTTTTTAATGTGTTATGAAACAAGAGGCAGATTTAGTTACCGTGCTGGATTTCAGCAGTGCTTTCTGTAGTCAAATGTCTACAGACCTTAGGTTTTCCATGTTGCTTCGTTGTTATTTTTCAGGCTGTAGCTGGTGGTTTTTTGTTAAAGAAAAAAATCCTGGAATTACTCAAATTACTGTTTCATTCACCCTGAATGTGCTATTCATGAAAAACGTAACAGGCTAAATGGAATCTCTTCCTATCAAAAATCTTTTCACAAAGTGAATGAAAAAGTCACTGAGGCCATAATAGTGTCAGCCACCTTTCATAATAATTATGGGATAGTGTACCTCTTTCAACAGACATCCATGAGACTCTGTAGTAGTCTTAAACATGATTACAAGCGTATAGTTCACGTCATTTTTTTGTTATCTGTCTGTATTTTTGGAACCTTGGAGTAAATTGGGAATTACTGGAATAAATTGACCTTAAAAGTCTCAGGCTTAAGATCTTTTTTGGCGCATTAGCGCTTTTAAACTTATATATGTATAATAAACTCAATGTAGAGGGGCAGCACAGTGGTGCAGTGGTTAGCACTGCAGCTTCACAGCGAGAAGGTCCAGTGTTTGATCCCCAGGTCGGCCGTAGAACCTTTCTGTGTGGAGTTTGCATGCTCTCCCTGTGTTTGTGTGGGTTTCCTCTGGGTGCTCCGGTCTCCTCCCACAGACCCAAAAAAGCATGCACTGTAGGTTAATTGGCAACTTTAAATTGGCCCTGTAAGGTGTAACTGAGAGTGTTATTGTGTGAGTGTGTGCCCTGCAATGTGTTGCTGCCTGCCCAGGGCTGGTCCCTGCTTTGTGCCTGTAAGTTCCTGGGATAGGCTCCGGTCGACCCCCCACCCCCACCCCGCCGCGGCCCTGGTTGGAATTAAATGGAATTGGTATGGATAATGAATGAATAAATGAACTCAATAGAGAAAGAAAATATAGATATGAGATTAAATATAACCCTCAAAACGAATGTTTTTTGGAATATTTTTGATCCATCTGATGGTGCATTAATAATTCTCAGCACCATTTCAAATTTTAAGCTATGTCTCGAAACTACAGGGTTATTGTACTCATTTGCTTCCTTCTTCAATGCTGTGAGTCTCTTTGTCTTTATTTTCAGCATGTACTTGCTTCGTAATTAGAAATCCCCTCCAGATCATTCATATTGATAGCTCAGTGTCCAGCTGCCCCCTGAGCTGAGCCATTTAACAGAACAATGGCCACCTTGGCATTTTGGCAGGGCAGACGTTGGGGTCGATCTTTCTGGATGAGTTGTGCGTGTGGGTGTATGTGTGTGTGTCACCGTTTCTTCATCAGCCAACACATCAGTTTAAAGATCTGTTAAAAAGAGCCGGAGAGATGCCTCTTTCCCTGTCTGTGTCCAAACCTCCAAACTTAATCATATTTTAAAGTGAGGACCAAAGCAGATTGTCCTCAGACCATTTCTCTGGAGATGCCATGTATTTTTTCCCCATTATTTTCACCAGAATTCATCAATATTCCAACTTCCTTTACAATGTGAAAGCATAAAACTTATTCATTCTGATTCATTCTCCAACAACTGGTGCTCATTGCATTATTAATGGAATTTTAGTTATAAAGGTGGACAGTGGAATTTGACAAACTGCCATAAATGCGACGATAAAACAATCGGACACGGTTGCAACGTAATAGATCCCCCAGCACTTTTTACACGTCTCTTCAATGGCACTTTAAAAATGCGTATTGATTGGAATGAATATGATCTGCGTTGCTAAAGAGCTCTTCCGTGGACACATTACTGCAGTGATGAATACTTATCAGCCTGTATTAGATTCCCATCCCTCGCTGACTCGATTAAGCCATCAAGCGTTTGAAGGTCTCCATGCGCCTGCCTGACAAGGCCAGCCTCCTATAACTCTCTCCTCAGAACCTCGTCTTTACATGCCACAAGGACACTGAGATGATGAAAACGTCCCTGGGACAAAACAGCATGCCCTTCCTCGTCCTTTTCTCTCAACGTCATCATCCTACCCCTGACTGTGGCAATAGGACTCAAGGGCATAATTCCCATCCCATTTGCCCTGAAGTTCATGTTGATCTGTGTCCCTGATGTCAGTTGCTGTCTTCTCCATAAAGGCATATTTGGAATTTATACTTGGTCCCCACGGTCTTTTTTGTCATGCTCTTCAATGGCCCTAATCTTTTTTATTGGATCAGAGATAAACACATTTTGACTGGGCCTTAATTCTCTTTTTATGTTTTTTTTCCGCAAACTGGACAGATCCCACAATCTCCTTTTGCTGTGAGGTCAAAAGCAGAGGAAGGAGGAACAAATTGTCCTCCTTTAACTTGTCGCTCCGAGATAGGGATCAGTACTGGCAGCTGGCATCATTTTCTCACATACAACAAGCTCACCCTTCCCTCCCTCTGTCTCTCCAAAGAAAAGAAAAAAATGCATCTAGTCTTGTTCTGGTGTCTCCAGTGGTTTATATCGAGCTCTCATTGAGGTCGGCTATTGGTGCCTCCCCTGGAGGATGAAGCGTAGTTGGCAAAAGCTCTCAGTCCTTCCATCTGCACTGTTTTACTCCCTGATTAGCCATGGTACTGGGAATGAGAAGTGCTAGTGAGATGGCGTTGAGTGGATCCTGCTTCACCATGCAGCTGATGCCCCTATGGATTTGAGTGAAAAAAAGAAAGATGGTCATGTACATTGGACCACATCTGTCTGTTATGTAATGTGAGTGAGCCAACGCTTGTTGTTGTGTTGCATTATTTGTCTCGCTCAACTAATCTGCTTAGTAATTGTGAGGGAGATTCTGTCTGTGTACCCAGGCGAGCTTTTGCTTATGTGGATAGGGAGGGTGATGCCTTTAGCTCATGTTAATTAGAGCGCATGCTGGGTGGTAGCTGGTTTCTGGTGCTGTTATTGTCATGTGGAGTTTGAGCTGTTGCTTTTGTTTACTTCTGGTGTGGAAGAGGTTGGAGACTAGCCAGACTTTTCATCCCCTCTTCTCTCCTCTCTTCTTATTTGTGCCACCCTACCAGGAAGTAACAGGATGTTGGCATCTTTGACTTGCTTCACTTCCATCTTTCAGACTGACCACCAGTTAAAGGAGAACTCCAGCACGTTTGAATTTATATTCTACGGTTAGAGGTCTTTGAGTACTGTCAGTTGTCAAAAAATGAAACAAATGGTAACGGTGCTACCTTGTGGGGATATAGTGGAAGCAGCGAGCCTGGCCAGGCAGCTAATGAGCAAAGTGACCAGGGCAGTTTTCTAACGTCAAAATTAATGCCATTTTTGTATATGTCATCCTGTAAATGGGAATAGAAACAAGTCTGACAATCAACTCTTTTGGATGTGGCAGAAATCCACAGAGGTATGTGACAGCCTGCTTAAACTCTTGTTTCATACAGTTCCTTTACCATGGCTGAGTTAAACAGGTGTAGTGTTATGTCCGTAAGGTCCTAGATATGTTGCACGAGGCTAAGACAGATATGTACAGTCTCATTAGTGGCACAAAAATGGCATTAACTTTGACATTAGTAATCTGCCCTGATCAATTTGCTTATTACCTGTCTGGCCAGGCTCACGTCTACCCCAATATCTCTGCCAAGGTAGCACTGATTTCTTTCATTTTTTGACAACTGACAGTACTCAAAGACCTGTATGTAAGTTCAAACATGCCAATGTTCTCCTTTAAGTTCTGTATCAGATCAGAAATAACTAAGTGTGGATGGAAAATACTGGGAAAGAAGACAGTGAGAGAGAGATGTAGGTCCGATTTAAGGCTTCATCTCTAATTCAACACAACCTGTGTTTATGGCTGCAACAGCTGTGAAGGTGTAAAAACAAGGGTGTGAAAGCGGCGCCTGGCCACAGGTGCACAGCCGAGCTGTCTGCACACATGATGGAGCCAGCTATCTGATCGTGGGTTTGATTTAATGCTTCCATCACCATGAGCGCAGGCCTTCAGGATAATCTGCTGGTGTTTGATGTGTAGCGTGATCTGAACGGTCATTATTAGATGCAAGAATTTCTGTCCCTGTGGAAGCAGGACAGTGATTCTGGCCTGGTGGTCACTTCGCATAAGGTTGTCCTGAATTGTCCTGCTAGACTTGGTGCAGTCTGGCAAACTAGTTCACACTTGTGTATCAGGAACCAACGTAATTGCATAATGTTGTTCATGGTGGCAAGCTGGTGTGGAGAGATAGAGGGTGTTGTAATGACAAGGGGGAAGGGTTTGCATCTGTGCTCTGGTAGTAACAATTCTGGAAGAAGGTGCTAAGAAGTCTACCTTATAGCTGATTTTTGAGTGTGCAATCACAGAATGTAACGTATTTCAGCTGTCCTACTCTGTACACAGGACAGTTTCTGACCACAGAAGACCACTGTCTGCTGATATCATTTGGTTGTATCCTCATTCTCAACACAGAGGTCACATTGCCATGGTAGAGTTTACTGTGTGTTACTGGGGCATTGTGATCAAATTTCCAATGCCCTCTGCATAACAAGAAGTCATGGCATGAGCAGAGTGATTACGGGAAAATGCTGCAGCTGTTTACACAGAGCAACAATCATGATAAATAGCAGCCACAGTAATTTCTGCACTGTGGCAAGGCATTGTGGGATAAAGATTTCACATGCTTGACAAGCTCTGTTGTAATGCAGACATTTGATGGATCTCTATCTCCATCTCTCACTCTTTTCCTTTCTCTTTCATTTCTCTCCCTCGCCCCCGCGTACCACTTTGCTAAGATCATCCTCTACAAAGTACACTAGGCACATTGTTTGGACACGTGAATCAGAAATGTCACAATAAACATCTTGTTCTTGACAAAGGCTCTAGGGAAGACTTTGTGTCCAGGTTCTAGTCTGTGTGCTTCTTGTACTCTCCTTTACAAGGCCAGAAAGACTACGCCCATTTTGCTGAGTCGTAAAGCCAGACACCGCCGTCTTCGCCACTGCCGATGCATAACATTTCGGCTAGCGGCTGCAAAAAGCGGTTCACTCAATCACTGCAACATCTACGTCCCAGGAAAACTGCATTTACTGCAATGGCCTGCACATCTTATGTGGAATAGCTTTCTACATTCATTTGCTCTGGTAGTCTCTTCGTTCCTGCAACCATCAGCGCTTTCAAGATTGGCTGGAAGAGGTCGGGAGCAAAGAGAATTGCCAGAATATCGTTCTGCCGCTTTTCTCCCCAGCCTTGACTGAGAACCATGGACCTAACGAGAAAGGGAATGGCCGAGGGTGACGCATGAAAGAGCAACCTTGTCTTCCATCCTTCAGAGCACGCATTAGATGTGCCTTGTAAGAGGAAGTGCAGTGCAGTCGCTTTGGCTAAACTAACAATCCCATCAGTATTTTGTGCCATGCCCCAAGAACCGTGTACTTAATATTTTCTGTCACATCAGTTTTTCTTCTCTTGGGAGATATCAGAAGGCAGTGGCAGAATAAGGAAGGCGTCTGAATGTGCCATAACTCACATTGTAGCTTTGATAGTGAGGGTCTTTAATGTTCTAAACTAATACCATCTGGGAGATGGAATGGTTCTCCTTCAGGGGCATTTGTGTAGATCATAGTGTCTGTGTAGTTTTATTATCCAAAATTTACACAAATCTTAGTTGTAGCCCCACCACATTAAAGGAGCGTTCCACCCAAAGGTGCTTATGTGGCTATGTGAATTAAAAACCAATGAAGAACATATTCTCCTGTGCCTAATACTGAAAGTGAGTGATTATTTGTCATTGTGAACACACCACAGCACAGCACAAGGTGCACCACAACGAAATGTGACCTCTGCATTTAACCCATTCGTGAAGGAGCAGTGGGCAGCTAACAAGCGCCCTGGGAGCAGTGCTTGGGGACGGTACCTTGCTCATGACTACCTCAGTGGTAACTTTACCAGCCCTGGATTCGAACATGCAACCTTCTGATCACAGGGCAAACACCCTACCGTTACGCCACCAACTGCCCCAATAGGGCATTGCTAGCCACACGCACTGGAGAAAGATTAAGCTTAATGAATGACACTTTTCAGCATAATGAACCACTGCAGCCAATATTGCATTGCTTTTCCACTATGGTGCCCATCCTTAAACTCTAAAATAGTTACATAGAGCAAAAATGGCTTCAATAAATGGCTTATTCACCTGTTACGGTGTTAATTGAGAAACCGTAATTGAAATAATATCTTGAGTGCATCAAGATACATCAATTGAAAATGTGATATTAAATCTGTGTGGGGGGCAGCACGGTGGCGCAGTGGTTAGTGCTGCCGCCTCACAGCGAGAAGGTCCTGTCTTCAATCCTTGGGTCAGCTGTAGGACTTTGCTGTGTGAAGTTTGCATGCTCTCCCCGTGTTCCCCGTGGGTTTCCTCCGGGTGCTCCGCTTTCCTCCCACAGTCCAAAAAAAGCATGCACTATAGGTTAATTGGCGACTCTAAGTAAAGCTCACAGAAAACTGTAATTAGGGCTAAGTGAAGGGGTGAAGGACCAACAATGAAGGGCTAGTTATACGTATGCAAGGTTGGCAGCCCACAACCTGCATAGCATAATAATCACTTTTATAACCCCTTTTGTAAAAATATTCATATTTTAGAATTAGATTTCAGCCACTTCTGCCTGTTTGCGCTTCATACAGCTGTTATCTTGCAGCACGTCCACCATATTGACTTATCAGACATCTCACTGTTTAGTCAGGTAAGCAATGATTGAATTTAGACACACACCGGCCCGTTTTATCTCAGCAATTTGGCGACGAGGCCAGAGACCGCATGGTGCCTCACTAAAGCCCATCTTCGCGCCTCACTATCTCATCGGGCTGCTAATGGTTTCCTTTTGCAAATGGCACGTATCAGATCGAGCGGTGCTCCTTCCTGTCAGCGACCCATAACAAACCGGCCTCCGCGTTCTCCCAAGTAATCAAGGAGTGTCGTGGATGGCGTGCGAGCTCTTGTCAGATGTACACACAGGATAGATAGCCAGTAATATGTTTGCATTAGCTGAGCACCACGTTTTTTTTTTGCATTGTGCAAACACACAAATTAGCCTGAAAACAACATCGGCTGACTGCCCCGTGACAGATGATAGTGTCAGTTGGGCCGAAATGTCACTAGCCTACTCTCTTTGCTTTTTTCAAGCTGCAGCGATGTGACCCATCTTAAACAAGAATATGATTAAGTTATTGATTTCCACTTTCAATGCTACAAATGAAAGAGGGTGCGTTGCAGTGGCATAAACATACTCTATACAGAAAACAAACAAATAGCAGATGTTCATATCCAGAGAGACTCCCATTTCCTAATAACAGGAACAGTCTCCATAAAACAATTTGTGGTTAGGAGCCTTGCTAAGGGGCCTAATGCATGTTTTTTTTCAGGCTATCCTGAGATTTAAACTTCTTATTTTATCATCACCAGCGTGGGTGTTTGTGCTTAGACCACTGCACCCTCACCCTTACACTGGTAAAAAAGTGGCTCTGAGTTTACTGGGTCACAACTAGGTTTGGGCACCTTTCACATTTGATCCGATATCAGTATCTGTAACTGGTGTTTGGTGCGTATACTCAACAGTGCTTCATTTCGATACTTGCTCTGAATCTGTAATACCTGGGTTGCATCAACATAAAAATACAGTAATAAGTAAGCCCCAAATGAATTTCAAACGTTTCTTACATTACAACTACAATATACATTTATTACAGTTTTTATGAAAACATCCCAGAACAATAACTTAAACACATAGATCACTAATTACCAAAAACTGCAGTTGACGGCGTAAATTCGACATTCTCGATGTCAGTGCTGGCTGCAGGAGTGATTGTCGGGGAGACAAGTGACATTGACGAGCCCAGCGCTTTTCTAATAGTTTGAACGGATTTCAATGTGAAACCCACCTGCGTTTCTTTTGCCACTGAAGAAAAAGAAATATATTGAAGAAAAAAATTTATGGCTAGTCCAATTGTCTGCGTCAATTTTACTAAAGTGCAGTCACACAGTCAAATGCTTTCGGCTTGTCGCCATGTTTTAAGATTTTCACGCAGTTTCTCCACGCATGTGCTTTCTTCCCCTGGCAACTGTTGTCATGGTAAACAAAACTAACATTACGGCTTAAATAGCAAATGGAAATTTAACTGCAGTAAATATCTGTTTATATCCTATTGCAGCTGTAAATGTAAATTGCATTGAAACTCTGAGATAACTGTTTATTAATTTAAACCTTTCACCCAGTTTCGTATGTCCTGCTCAGCTTGTTCGCACCGCTGCTGATGAGCGTGTAAATGGAGCGAAATTAGGCACCCTTTGATTTAACATGAACCAATACCCGGTAGTACCAACATCATTCGGTCAGTACCTTTAAAAGTACCAACCTTCGTTCCCAACCGCATTTAAACTTTTTATAAAACTAAGATCGACGTAATATACTTATGAAGACACCCTGGTCATAGGGAATCAGGTCTCAGAACTACCATCATTGGGTGCCTAAGCAAGACCCCAAGTACCTTTCAGGGAGACTGCCCCTGTGGTAAATGTATTATTTGTAGGGGCAACTGAGATTCAAGCCACCAATATTATGGTTACCAATGCAAGTTTTCAGTTAAAAGTTTAAATGTAGTCACACCACATTCATTGCATCATAACCCTCATTTTACAGATGCGCTAATTCCAAACAACTTCCATTTGCAAATTACAGGGACAGTTCCCTGGTGCATGGGTTCGGGGTCTTGCTCATGAGCTTATCAGTGTTTTTTTCAGGCTTAACTCAATGTCAAACTCCCAATCTCATGGTAACCAACCGCACATCTAGACCAAAATAAATGTGTCCCTGAGTTTTTTGGCTCACGCTGCCTCCTTTTACATTTTGTATAACACTGTGTGTTTTTTTCCTATCCTCATTTTAGCAGATGCTATAGTCCCAAGAACTTACATTTACTTTTTACAGGGAGTTAAAGGAGTTGAAGGAGTTAATATGTAAGAAATATATGGAAAGTAATCATAAAATGAACTTAATATGTCACCAGAGATTAAGGAATCATGTTAATTTGAAATATTGATCTTACTGACAAAATTAGTTGAGCCAGAATATTCACATTTAAATATTTAATTTGTAGCACGCAAATCATGTTTGTTTTGATTTTGTGTTTTGGCTTTTAGCACCACCCACTGCTAACGGCCAATCACGAATCAGTAGCATTTTGGCCTCCAGGTTACCAGTTACCACTGAGCTACAGCTACAAGATTACAAATTACAAATGATTACAAATGTCTGACACTACTAAAAGCTAGGGTTAGAAGGCCTCGCTATGACTCTCTGAAACGTCTTGACAAAAGCAGAAACAACACAAGGATCTGCATAGGAGATGCTCTGAATGCACATTAATATCAGAGCTCTCTTAAAATACCTCACACCTGCACTTGACATACCTACTGTCTACTGTTTACATCAGGCACACTCAGATACACTAGAGTTAATAAAATAACAGTATACTCCTCCCTCAATTGATGTCCTCAATTCTACATCTAACCTGTGCAGTATAATAATCATGTGCAATATCAGTCTTTAAGGTTTACATCCCCACCTTCATTAGTACTGGAGTTGTGTATTTATTGTTCTGTCTATTTATTTATTGTGATTGTTTTTGTATTGTGATGTCTGTCATAAGCTGCTTGGATGCTGATGCTGCCAATGTGCCTTAAATCATTACTAAGCAATACTTGTTTAAACTAAGCAATACTCGTTCACATTCCATCTCTTCACTAAATGGATCTGCCAACCTATCTATCAACCTCCAGTCTAGGGTGAAGTGGGAGGGGAAACAACACGCTACAGTATTTTTCATTTGACTGCAGTACCAATTTTGGCCACAATCTTACATATAGCTCCTTTAAAGATCATTTGGATCATAATAGCCTTTTTCAGGGGCATAACTGTGACTTTTTAGGTTCTCCCTTGTTAGGTTACCACAAGTCATCATTGACTCAGACCACTGTGGCAAGCAATCTTGTGGTCACAAATCTTGTTTTTTTTTTTTACCTTGCATAACAAACACAGCTTCCCTAAATACAACGACAGTCTTCTTTAAGTAACTTAATGTCCTTGTTTAGTGGACCAGCTCAAAGTTCAATGTGCCCAATCTTATGGTTACCCACGCATACCTCAGCACCATCTCTCCTTTATAGATGTGAACTATTTTAACTTTATATAACACTCAGATTTGACTTCTTCCTCTCACAATTTTAGCTGACACACCTGTCTAGAGCAGCTTGCATTTCATAACTGCATAGACAGTCTTCCTGGAGTGTATGTGGGTTATGAGTCTTGCATAGGGGCCTGAGTGTTTTGAGGCTCTTCTGGAATTCAAACCCCCAAGTTCATCATCACCAACACAGACCTATATGACCTTTTTTAAAAGTGTAACAATTGTTTAATAAGAATTGTATTGCATCTACCCCCATCACAGACTGAAGAAGAAGTCCCAGTCGGTGGACATTGGGTCTCAGGGCTTCCCAGCCAGCCTGCTCCCCAGCCTGTCCATAAACAGGTCCTCGCCGCCGGTTGCCAGGACAACAGCATTGGAGGTGCAGGAAAACAACGCCACTAACTCCCAGCGGCGCAGCCCAAGGTGCAGCGAGCTGAAAAGAGGCTACACCATAGGTAAACGAGTGTTATCCGTCTGTCTACAAGTGTGTGTGTGAGATTGTGTGCTCATTCTGGGATCTTTAGGAAGAGATGGGTAGGTGAGTGTGTGTTTGTTCACAGCAAGCAAATGAAATGACTCCAGCCTGCTGCAAGCCAGGGGTGTAAGTTTTATCACAATACAATATTATATTGATTCAGTGGTCAACAATTCAATGTATGTTGATATCCCAAATTTTGCTACGGTATGATTTTGATTTGATTTCATTCCGTGCAGTAGACAGCAATTGTTATGACACAGTATCATATATTAATTTAACAGAATATGTTAATCTAATACTCCCATTCAAATGAAATCACAAAGAGCGACTAAAATATCATTTGACATATTTATTCCTTCTCTTTTAATAAAAACAGACCTCTTATTCAACATAAAGGTACGTTACAGTATGTATGAAGTCTGATCAGTGTTTTCACTTTGTATCGATGCTAAGGGCTTGTTGATCATTTGAATCTTTGTAGTTATTTAGATTAATGTATTGTTACACCCCTACTACGCATGTGCTTTCTTCCCCTGGCAACTATTGTCATGGTAAACAAAACTAACATTATAGCTTAAATGGCAAATGGAAATTTAACTGCAGTAAATGTCTGTTTATATCAACGTATAATAAAATATTTAGATTAATACCTGCAGATGCCGATGTCACACCTTCAGTGTTAGTTCACAAAAGAAAATGTTGTTTAATCGCTGACAAATTAGGGTAAAAAAGCACTTGTCAGAAGAAATCGACTGAAGTAAATATCAGAGAGTGAATGTAGTACTCAATCCAAGTGCAAAGTACTCAAAATAATACTTAAGTTCTGTAACAAAATACAGTTACTCAAGCGCTCACCACTAGTCTTTGAAATTCCACAAGGTAAGTGACCTCTTTCTTTCTGAGTTTTTTGGTTTTTCACCTGTTTAACTTATTTCCTCAATTCACTCTCAAGAACCTAAGACAGTTAAATAGCCTAAACTACATAGATAGACGCATTTACAGTACAGTTATATAACACCTGGACACTTTACATTGACAGCAGGGAGCCACTTTATCCACCCAGATGATGCAACGGTAGTCATTTGGCACCCTCTCTGTTCCGCAAATTACTTATGATTTAGAGGCATTTTGCCCGTTGGAGATGGATGATGAGGAGGTGAGAATTCGAAATACTATGAGGGTAATTTAAGACATCAGAGTACCACCCTACTAATTTTAAGAGATGCCTAGGGATTTTTTATGACTTTAGAGAGTCTGGGCCTCTTTTTGGCTCATCTGAAGGATTGCACAATTTTTAGCTGAAACCCATACTTATTTAAAAGGAACAAAGAGAATGACTCGAATAGAGGAAAGTCACACATTAGCAGTGTTATAGAAGCTACTTTTAAACAGTAGCTTTTCAAGTTACAAGCTACTTTTGATTAAAGTAGCTAAGCTACATCCAAGCTGCTGTTTTAATATAGTAGTCAGCTACACCACAAGCTATAGAGAAAAAGTAGCTAGATCCAAGCTTGGATTCTTGCTTCCATCTTAGTACTCAACCTGAGTGCAAAGTACTCAAAATAATACTTAAGTTCTGTAACAAAATACAGTTACTCAAGCGCTCACCACTAGTCTTTGGAATTCCACAAGGTAAGTGACCTCTTCCTTTCTGAGTTTTTTTGTTTTTCCTTCAAGTTCTGACCAGACAAAAGCCTACAAAGCTTTGTAAAAACTGAATGCCATAAACCGAAGATTGTGTGGCTTGTAGCATGTTTCTTTGAGTGAACTTTGTATGACTCTCCACCTTGAAATTGTACTCCAATGTGAATGTTCTACTCCGTGTGTTTGAATTTTAAGCTCAGACGAATAAAAGAAGATCTTTAAAGGGGCATGAAACCCATCCATTTTTAAAATCTATTTTTAAAGTCCATTTTAAGCTGTTGAATAATGCTTAAGTGTTACTTGTGACTAAAACAATAGTAGCATGTGTCACTGAAATCTGAGAAAAAATAACTGTACTTTTGTGAGCGTTTTTTCCCAGGCAAGTAAATTTTACGGGATGTAAGGCAGATGTGTACATTTGTGTACAAAATGTGTACATTTAAAGACATCGGTCATATGAAAGTCCAGTGTTGGAGTGCTTCCATCAGCCTTTTATCTGCCCCCTTGCAACTACTGCGCTCCACACAAAGTCAGTGAGGGCGGCTCTTTACTCAAACAAGGCCCCTTTAAGATGTGTATGGTTATTACAGATGCAGAGCTTTGAGGGTTAAATTAAAACCCTGTAGACACTCATAGAACTCAACCCTGAGAAATAAAAGCGTAGGGATTCATCTCACGTTCCTGCATTGGTTGTCTGACCCGCCCCCTTCCAGAGACGGTCACAAACTCCTTGAGTTTCCAGCAGCTTGAAGAAAGGCAAGCAGGGATTGCTCACATGTTCAGATGTGATTATTAGTCATTCCTGGTGCTTTGTCCTGACCTTGACAGGAGATAATGCTAATGGGGAGCAGTTAGCATGTGTGAGATCTCATCAGCCTCTCCGTGCTTTGAATGATTATTAGCAATTACAAATTTGTTAGGGAACAGTTCAAAGAACAATATAAAATATAAAAATAGCATGGTTTGGAACAGAAAAGTGAATCTTTCAGATTAGCTCAGTGTTATTTTTGCTAGCTAGAAATTAATATTAACCAATTTGGTTAAATTGAGTAGGTAAAAATAGTAAATTATGAGGACGTATGCAGAGATAAATGTTTTGTTTTGAATTAATTAAGCACATTCATTCATTCATTCATTCATTTATTCATTCATTATCTAAAGCACTGAATCCCAACTGGGGTTGCAGGGAGACCCAAATTGATAGTTTATAAACAAAAATTGTTATTTTGTTAAACTTTTTGTATGAACACTCCACCTGGTAACATATATTCTTATACAAATTTGTTCAAAAGCTCATTTCTTCATATTTTTATCTAGGAATATAAGACAGCTGAGATACTCATGAGCAAGGTACCGTCCCCAAGCACTGCTCCCCAGGCACTGCCTTTGTTAGCTGCTCACTGCTCCTTCACAGATGGGTTAAATGCAGAGGTCACATTTCGTTGTGGTGCACTGTGTGCTGTGCTGTGCTGTGGTGTGTTCACAATGACAAATAATCACTCAAATTCACAGGAGACATACAGTGATGTATGTCTCCATGTACATGTACATGTACAGTAAATACTGTTCCTCAATAAATTTTGAAGCGTACTCTAAAATAGTGCTTGGGGATATGCACTAATGTTCCATGTGGGAACTTTTAATTTACTAATTAAAAATAATCAGAAGTGATGTAATAATATGTCATCCATTAGAATACTACTTCAGTAAAAGTGCCAAAATATCTGATGATATTACTTAAATATCACTTAAAAGTATACTGCTGGTTGTTGTAAAGGTTAACTATAAAGTTATAAAAGATTCCAGGTGGTGATATTGTCAGTTCGGTATGTAATTAATAAATTATGACAGCAGAAAATTATAGTTTGAAAAATGTAACAATTAATGGCTCTTACCAAGAGAAATCTACCCTAGTAAAAAGTATCCAAAGAGCACAATCAAAATTGTAATTGTGGAGTCCTGTGATGTCTCCCCCAGGACAGTTGGCCCCGGCGGGCGCCAGAGGCCACCAGAGAGACTGTATATAGTGTTTCCCCGGGTTCCTGGTTCACAGTTGTTTCGTATTTGTCTTTGATTGGTCTCGTTGAGTTAGTCCTTCCCTTTAGTTAGGTTGTGTGTAATCTATTGGTTGTCCTTTGATTGTCTTGTTTAGTGTCATGAGTTAGGCCCCTATATAAGTTCTGTCATTTGTTCGTGTCTTTGTCTGTGCACCCTCACTATACCGATGTTTCCCCCCATACTACGGTCAAGCCCTGAGACTCTGCCCCTGCCCCAGTCTGCTGTCTGCTTAGAGTCCTGGTCAAGTTTGTCTTTGTCTAGTGCTCCTTGTTAGGGTCTGTTAGTTTGTCAGTAAATAGGTTTGTAGTTAGCATTAGCCTTTAGCTTAGCATTGTTAGCTTTAGCCGTAACCACTCCCTGTTGACCCTTACCCTTTAGCATTAGCCTTAGCATTAGTATTAGCATGGTTAGCTTTAGCCATAGCCACTCCCCATTGACCCTTACCCTTTAGCTTTAGCATTAGCCTTAACATTAGTATTAGCATGGTTAGCTTTAGCCATAGCCACTCCCCATTGACCCTTACCCTTTAGCTTTAGCATTAGCATAGTTAGCGTTAGCTATTAGAGTAGGTTTAGAGTTAGGTTAGATTAGTTGATGTTTCCCTGATCTGTCCCTGTTTCTGTCTGCCCCTAGTTCTGGTTCTGGTCCCTGTGGTTGTTCCTGGTCCCTGTGCTGATCCGAGTTCTCTGTAGCTTCCGTCCCTGTTCCCCGCCTGGTTCCTATTCCTGTCTCCGAAGTAGCCATAGGGTTTTGTTTAGTCAATGTGTTAGCCTGTCTCTGCGTCTCTGTCTTGTGTGCTTGTTCCTCTGTCTGACGCCTCCTGATCCCCTTCCCTCCACTGGTACACAAATAAACATGAGAAAAGAAAAACCTTCCTGCGACTTGCATCCGTTCTTTCCCTGCAACGTGCTGTTGTTTTTTGGCTTTTGATTGCAAAGCCAATTTTATTAATTAAAACATTTATCCATGATAAGATATTCATGTAAAAACTACAGGAATCTATAACTTTTTACCAACATCAGTGTGACATAACATGAACGATGGATGACGTCATCTGACATCAGTGCTCTAATTAGTATGTTGTTTTTTCTCATAATACTTGATTTCCTGCATTTGGAGACCATACCCTTGCCCCTGCCCTGCCAATCACAGCAGCCCTGGGCCCTGCACGCCATCCCCCTAATTGGTGAAGAGAGCTAATAAAACATGGGTGGCGGATGCTGGCGGCGGCGTGCTGCACCCTCCTCCCGGCTCGGTGACAGCGGCGCCATTAAAACCATGAGCAGGATCCATCAGTTGCATTCTAATAACAGGCCCAGACGTGTGCTGTCAAATTACAGCCCTCATACACAGCCTTCTGGGAGACAGAGTTCCTGATGTAACCTTGTGTGTAATGTACCTGAATGAATCGTGGCCAATTTTTGTTCTTTAACAAAAATCATTTAGGAAAGTTTATGAATGAGTAAGTTAGGTGTTAACACATAAGGCTAGCCAAAAATTGAATTGTGTGAAAACTGTTGAGGAGGCTAATGTTTATTCTTTGCTAAGCTACTTTAGGTGATCTGTCTACACCAGTTTTACTCCAATACAGTGTAGTTTCATTCCAGTTTTTCATTATTTTGTCTGGGTTAACGTTACTCATCTAGATTCTCTTTTCCAGTTCTTGATCCGTGCCTGCTAATGACCTCACGGTTGTCTGTTGAATTGCCATTAAAACATGTCGCAACTGAGTCTGTATCCATGAGTCTCTTCAATAGTAAAGAGCCTGGAGACTTATTCAGGTGGACCCGCATTCCCTTTAATCAAATTAACAGTGTTGGGGAGTGACGAGTTACATGTAACAAAATTACGTAATTTAATGACAAAATAAAAGTAACAGTAATCAGTTACATTACTTTGAAAAATATGTAATTAAATTACAGTTACTTTCAGGAAATATTTAGGATTACAATTTCAGTTACATCTCAATATCTTCTGCAGAAACATTGGCTGTATGTTTAATAATATTATTGTTTTGCCATTTTTTCTTGTGCACAACAGCCTCCATTTGCAGCTGAAAGTCTGATACTATTCCGATATGTCTAATTGGTTCTCTTATCATGTTTGAATTTGCAAAACCCACTTGCTGCTGGATCTGCAGCCTACAGGCGGTCTGAGCTGCAATTGCGAGGAGGCCTGCAATGCCAGATAGGAACTACAATGTAGGCCTAGCCCATTGCAGGAAATAAAAATTAGCTGTAGTGAGCAGATGCCATATGCACAATCAATCCCACACGAATAGACAACTGCTTATTCAGTGATGTTCACCAAATGTTGAATGTCAAATATTTGATTAAGCAGGCATAGCTATTCAAAGATCAGCATGATCTCACAGTAAGCGGTGTTAAGGTGTTGAAGTCCGACATGGCTGTGGCTGTGGTGAGGGAGTTTAAAAGGATTTTGACAGCAGTCAGTGTTGAGTAATGCTGTAACCAGGTTTAAAAAACTGAAAATGGTTGACAGTTGAGAAAATTCATTCTAATTGTAGAAAAGTAATCCAAAAGTAATCAAATGTGATTAGTTACATTACTGAAATAGTTACACTACTATTACATTTTAGATAGGGTAACTTGTAATTGAAACGCATTACATTTCCAAAGTAGCTTTCCCAACACTGCAAATTACTATGCACACATTTGCAGTGACACTAAAGCATATATATGTTGCACCTAGTTAAATATGTTACTAAATATGTTTTTGATAATCATAAACATTTGTAATTGTTATTAGACAATTGTTAGCTTCTACATTGGTAGCACCCATTTTTGCAGAGGTTGGCACCACCTTGAAGGAGTTCACAACAACAGTTGATTGGAGCATTGTAGCTCACATTACACAGTTACTCAATAGCTCCTCACGTTCAAAACTTTATGGGTATTGAGGCCTAAAATATTCCCACTACTTGTGAATAATAGAAAAATAGAAGCATTTAGTAAAAACACTGCATGAGCCTTCTTCCATTCTAAAGTTAGCGTAAAGCAGAAAGTAGGACAGCACAAGCCAGCTGAAACAGTGAAATAGTGTTTCGAGGAAGACATGTTATTTCAGTCTCACTGTCTTTTACCTTTCTTTTTTTATTCACTCTTTGAAACACAGACTCAGCATGGCCTTGTGTAAGCATCCCTCACTTATACGCCAGGGTAGAAGGTTTATCTGCTTCCTCTACACTGCCTTCCATCTCAAAAGGAAATGTGTCTGAGGTGTTGCTGCCTGTGCCGAGGTCTCGGAGCGAGGGTGGGAAGGTGTGAGAAACTCCAGGTGCTGTGTGAATCCTACGGAGCGCCAATGTGGCGTACGTGGGAAATCCCTCGCTGAGGTGCTGACACAAAACAGGAAAATTGTAGGAATCAGATGACCTGTAGCTAACTAAAGCAAAGAATACTGTTAGTAAAGGAGATCAGCTTCCTTAACTAGAATGAGTTGTTGGAAGGGTCAGAATAAAGAAAAGGAGGAGAGAGGAAAGCAAGAAGAACCGAGGATGCTCCAGAAACACACTAAGCAGTGGTTTTGAGACTCTGCTACACAATCAGTAGTGCTTTATTTTAATGCTGATGCATAGAGAATCAAAAATGGATAAAATGGTGGTTCCTCAAGATCACTCAAAAAATCGGTACCAGCATCAATAATTCCAGGAAATTCTAAATATCCACTTTTGTGAGTCACTGGTACCTGATGAGGAGTTATTTGAAGAAATCAGCTTTAAAGATGTTACATTTACAATAACATGGTCCGTTTTCATCAAATCTATTTTCTGTAATCCAAGTCTGTTCATGGATTTTGAAGCCATCAGCAGATGTCTGAACAGTAAATGTAACTGTCCACTTAGTTATCACACCTGACTTCTAGATAAAGCCTGATTGGAAAATCTTTACTCCCCAGTTCTTTGGGGCTAGAAACCTCTGGGCTGTATTGAGAGGCAGTCCAGTGTGTCAAACTATAATCCATATTTTCAAGATTTCATTAAGATTAAGGGTCTGGCGTAATGTTATAGAGCTGATTAGTATTATGCTATTGGGATGTGGTGAGATCTTTGTCCAACTCATCAATTTTGGGAATTATTTCAGGCACCATATATAAGCCTTTATGACAATTGTCTTTGGACAGTAACCTTCATAATCACCACCTACTCTTTGGGCATGGAGACTAGTCACTGTGGGTGTAGCTAATGTGACAGGCAATTATCCATCAAGAAAATACATCTTTTACGTCTTCACAAAGAGAAACCCTATAAAATGGTTTGCCAAATGATCCTGGTTGTTTCAAACCATTTTCCTTTTTGACTGATTAATGTTGAGAAGTAAAATAATGAGATGCTGTGAGCAAACATTTGCTATGTGCTAGCCCGCGAATGTGAACCAAAACCTTTGTCAGACACAGAAAAAAAAGATCTCTTCTCATTCAAATCTTCACTTTATTTCTTCTGTAATTTTTTAATAAAATATGTTTGAGCAGCCCAGTGAGTAGACAAGACTGATAGTAGGTTTGGATACCTAGCTATTCCTATTTCTATTTCTAATTCTTATTGACAGTGCTGGGAAGCTAGTTTTAAACAGTATTGCTGTCAGCTACACAACAAAGCTGTTAAAGCAAAATGATTAAAAAACAGGGATTAAAGAACCCTGGTGTTAAAAGGAATATGAAAATCTGTCATGTACAATTACAAATTTTCAAAGACATCTTGAGGTAAAGTGTGTTTCGCTTGAATAAACTGAACAAATTATGGCCACAAATTCTTACTTTCATCTTGGCCTAGGTGGACAAATGGCTCTTCTGATCATCACCAATCAGACGCATTTGCTAGTTGAAAATACTCAGCATTGTGAAGTGAGAAAAATATGTTACAATGTAGCATTTCACCATGCCCCACTCAGAGACTTTACCCAGTTTTTTAGCCATTCCTTTTTTGGCCGTGTTCAGACGTGTAGACTGTGAGGTTCTTGGTGACCTCTGGCTAAGTGGAAGAGATTCTATTAGAGCGGAGCAAAGGGCGTTACGCCTTGCTGGATCCACAGATGAGGGCAGGGGGAGTTCTAAGGGCAGCATGATGACTGGTTAGCGTCAGACAACATGGAAAGGTTTAGAATGGTTTGGAGGGTTGAGATACAGGCAGAGAGGTGAGAGACAGAAGCGTAACTAGTTACAAGATGATCCCTATTTTTGTTGAATTATCATTTTCCAAGGTATCCACAGGCACATTCAGTAAAATAATACTTACAACCTTACAATCGATCTCAGTAAGATCATACACTTTAACTTTCTTGAAGCACCAAGTTTTTAGGATTTTGCTAAAACGTGAGCAGATTGACGGCAGTAAAAATTTCGGGCAGAATTAAAGAAAGAAAGTTGGAAAAAATTTCTCCTTCTCCTTTTCCTCCTTCTGCTCTCCCGTCTCCTCCTCCATCATCTTCTACAGCTCCTTCTTATTCTTCTCTGCCTTCTTCTTCCCCCTTTTCTCCTCCTCCTTTCCTCGTTCTTTTTGTCTTCTATATCTCCTTCTGCTTCTTCTCTATCTTTATCTTTTTCTATTTTTCATCCATGATCTTATACTTGTCCTCCCCCTCCTTCTTCCTGTTCTCCTCATCCTCCTCCGTTTTCTCCTCCTTCAACTCCACCATCATCTTCTCTTCATCCTCCTCCTCTTTAGTCTGGGATGAAAGTGGATTAGGACCTATTTCAAGTCAGAATAAAATAACTACATCTATTTCCAGCTTATCAAGTAAAACACAGTAGTGACTGACTTGGCCATGCAGTGATGTTAATATAGATTTCAAACCGTCAGATTTATTCACAAAGATTTGCAAGCAAAATTGACAAAAGTGCTGTCCACAGAGCCAAGCAAGTGAAACAAAATTGAGTAACACACTAGTTTCACTTCCCATGTGACTTATTTAATGAAGTTGAATGAGTGTAGGGGTATGTGGAAGAGTGGCGGCTGTAAAGGGATTCCGTCTCGGGTCTCTGCACCGGTCGTGATCTACAGCGATTTCAGCTCTCTGTCTGAAATTAATTCAGCAAGCAGTTCAGCAGATCGAGTGAGTGTGAGCTCCTGCCTGGATTGTTTTTTTTCCACAGCTTTGGGAAATTTTGCCAGAAATGAGGCATATATGCCAGCCAGGAGAGACATTGGTGCCTTTTTAAGACATATTTCCATACTAAAAGACTGATTTTAAAATGAGTGAATGCTGTTTTATTGGGTCTCATGCAAATGTAGGTCGGTATAATTGCATCATATACTTTATACTTCAAGTCGGCTTGTAAGGACTCTTCTGATTTGATCAAACTGGCCTTTTTACTCTTTCTTTAGCCAGAATGGCAAAATGGTCCTATGTGCTCTGTTATGTTATAAACAAGCCTGTGTTGTGTCTCTGCATGAAGTAGACATTGAGTGCAATTTAGTGTGTTTTGTGCTGGCCAAGTGTATTCTGAGCATAAGACATGAATACCAATCAAATCAGCATTATTCAGGCTCCCTCCAGTGCTTCAACCGATGAAGGTATCAGCTGGAGACAGAGAATGGACTCCTGAGGAAAACATGGCCAACCAGCAGTCTTGGCAAAGGACCAGTAAAGACGGTCAAATTAATCTGAAATCTTAAACAAGACGTGGCCAACCAAAGAACCACATCCCAGCACACCTTAAATTAATTAAACCAGGCGATTAACTAAAGAGATTAAACAAGTTTCTTTGCAACAGAAATAAGTGGAAGCATAGTGGACCACATGCTTAAGCTCTAATCTCAAATAAATCTCAGAATGTTGGTAATGTTAATGGAAAGCCATTTCGTGCTGTCCCGTCATCGCTGAAGTATTTTATTTTTACATATACAGTATGAAAGTTCAGAGAATGGTGCATCTTTTACAACAAATATTGAGCAGGTCTAGGAAGGCACATGCATGGAAAAAATGTCCTCTGCAGTAAATAGGAGGACAGCTCATCCATGTACATTTATGACATTTAGCAGATGCAACATTCATCATCCACTTCTGTTCTGCATACCTGAAAACAAAAATGTTCAACAAAATTACTGCTAGCTTAGTTATCCTAACAATCCACATGAAAACAATCAGAAGTTAATGGTTAATGGTTAAAAGAAGTTAACAAGAATGCTTGTGAGAAACTAGTGGGTAAGTGCCTACAACAATAAAAAAAAAAAAACAATACCTAACAGCAATAAGTGAGAGTAATTGTAGGTAGTCCTTAAAAAAGTCTCCAAATGACTATTGAAGACAGCAAGGGACTCAGCAGTTCTGATATAAAGAGGAAGTTTGTTTCACCACTGGAGTGTTATCTTAAGTCTTTGAGTGTGTATTACAAAAAACATTTAGTCCTTAAATGTTCATTTAAGGCTCAATAGGTTAGTGCAGGTAACAGGTGATCATGCAGCCTGTTTGTTTGGGAGAGGTCAGAATGGGTGATGTCCATTCAGGTCCAAGATCAAGTGATGATAGGCAATCAAATGATCCCACATGGAGTTGGATTCTGTACAAGGATTTTGTTGATGCGAAGGCACTGCAGGTCAAGAACTTACACTGATCAGCCATAATTGAGTAGTTCTGCTGCTACACAGTCCTAGATGCAACAAACTGCAATGTTCTATGTGTTCTGATACCTTCTAACAGAACCAGCATTAACATTTTCAGCAATTTGAGCTCTGGTAGCTCTCTTATTGGATCAAACAACACAGGCTATCCTTCACTCACCACATGCATCAATAAGCCCTTGGCTGCCCATCAGCCTGTCGCCAGTCCAGTTTTCTTTCCTTTAAACACTTTTGGTAAGTTCTGACTACTGCAGATTGGTAACATCCCACAAGAGCTGTGGTTTTGGAGAAGTTCCGAATCAGGCGTTCAAGCTTGAAAAGTAGTTTGAAAGTAGCTCAAAGTCTTGATAGTTCAAATCCTTATGCATGTCCATTTTTATGCTTCCAACACATCAACTTCTAGGACAAACTGTTCACTTGCTGCTTAATATGGCCAGTTTACTTACATGTGCCATTGTAACAAGATAATGTTATTTACGTCACTGGTCAGTGGTCATAATGTTATTGCTGATCAGTGTATGCAGTATGTTTCTGAGATTTTCCAATTTCTGTTGTGAAATTACTGAAATTGCGGCATTACTGTTTGCAATTGATATTGTTGGAAGTGGCTCTTTAGTAGTTTGGTTTAAAATCCTTCTAACAAGTAGTTGTTGACTTATATGACTCCAGCTTTTCCTAGAGATTGTGTAGCATTGGCATTGTGCCCACTTGGCCAACAGTGAGCTCCATCTAAAAGGAGATTTCTTTCCTGCCAACATGGCACCCCACGGTATAGATATCAGACAGGAAGGATGGGTCATTAGCTGGGAAAGGTCATAGGAAAGGTCAGGGCTATGATCCTCTTAGCTGACCCAAGGCTCTTTGAATCCAGAGGGAGATAGTAAGTCGATAATGACCTTGTGAATTCAGGAGCTATTCCTCTTTGGTTGTGCTGTAGTGATGCATCTCACAGTTACTAGTTTTAATGTAAAAGAACACCATTCACACACACACACACACACACACACAAGATCTCACAAAGATAGTAATACATAGACTGTGTGTGTGTGTTCATGTATTTATCGCATTGTGGGGACCTTTTTGTCCCCTAAAATCACTTTTGTCTGTTTTTTTGGGCTTTGTGGGGCCATTTGAGAGGTCTCCATGAGGAAAAATGACTTTATAGAAAATGTGCTTGTTTTATTTGAGAAACTAAAAGAGGTAAAAGATGTGCTTTTGGTTACTGAGGTTAAGGTTAGGGTTAGGTTTAGGTGTAAAATTATGTACTTTAGTCATTATGGGAGTCTATGGAAAGACCTCACAAAGATGTGTGTGTGTGTATGTGTGTGTGTGTGTGTGGGCGAAAAGATTTGATACATGGCACGTTAATTTATTTAGTGCCAATAAAATTATTTTGCCTATTTGGAGAGAGAGATGATTATAATGTGAGAATATGTCAGTCATCCTGTGATAACGAAATATGACTTAGACTACTTGTTCTGAACAGGTGTTGTTGTCAGCGAACAGGCTGTAAAACTCTTGGCTAAGTTTAGACTACAGACACTCAGCATTGAAAAACTGATGCTAATTATCTGGGCAACATTCTCTAACAGCAGTCAAGTTGTCATTGTTTGTGTCAAACAAGTTGTGAATTTGTTGTAACATTAAAACAGAAGACTTACTCTGTGCTTGAAGTGATGCTCGGAGCTTCTATGGATGGGGTCAACAAAATTTTCGGAAGATTTCGTTACAAGTAGCAGAATCAAGCGAAGAATTCCAGGATGCCTTTTCATTGGTTGTTGTATTGCATTTTACCCAGATACAATACTGCTATTTTCTGATTGGCTATTGTGTAGGCCCTTTCTTTTTTTTGATTTGCTGGTAAGTGACAGGCTCTAGGACTCCAGTGGAGACACGTTTGTTTCATAGTGAGGCGCTACTGTGCCACGGTCTGAGAAATATTGGGCGCTGCGACATATTAGCCTACAAATTATTTTTCCGTGTGAGAAATACAGTGTGTGGTGGGAGTGCGTGACAAAAGACTGAAAAGAGTGACTGTCATGCTCAATGTGTGACACTTGAGAGCCCTGTAAATAACAGCTTTCTCATCTCTCAATGGAAGGTAGTGTTAAATAGAATAGAGCTGTGTGCTTTATGCTACTAAATCAGCATCTGCCACTTGATGCTATCACCCACAGTACATGGAGGATCATTTTGTAGAATAAATGTATAGAGACTCATTTCTTATCTTGTCTTAAGTGGAGTTCTAATTAAGCATTTAACTCAAAATTGTAAGTCAGATAGAACATTGTGTAGAACATTGGTGTTAGAACTTGGCAACCTTAGGAGTTCATTAGTAGAGCTGCACTGTGATGTACTGATGAATCAAAAGGTCTTTCATCAAAAATGCTAATGCATCTTATCTAGATTTTTTCTTTGCATGCATTAGTGTTCAACAATTAAGTAACTGTGTTGAGTACTTGTGTTACCACTATTGGCATCTTTAGCTCTCTGCTTGAGTACAATAATTATAATGAAATGTACATTATTCTTCAGAATGTTCCAGTTGACAACATTCATTACTTTTTACAATTTGAAACCTAAATTGGTCTGCATAGATCAGACAGATCACACCACCTGGTTGTACAATCTGCACAATTTTATATAATTGATGGTGCAAAAATTCTCTTACTTTGAACATGCAGAAGTATGTTCTGGTTACTATGGGCCAATGTGATGATTTGTGCCACATGCTGTCCATCATTTTGGATGCAAAGGAATTTGAACATAGGCATTTCATATCTTGAAAACAAACAAATTACTCACTTGTAATTCAAGTATTTCTTGTAATGACAAATCTTAGCTAACACTTTTTGTTCATATCAGATCTGTTATGCTATTTTCCACAGTTTCATTTACTAATTTCTTTCATAATTTATTGGTGAAATACTTTAATAACAGCTTTCAGAACTTTCCCACTCGAATCTGCATGTGTCCTGCATTTCAGATCTGTTCAGTAGCTGTTTCTGAGTATCCAGTAGGAATGTCATGTGGCATTTGCTGGGTTTTCCGTGCCATTGCGCCTCACACACTTCGTTCCAGCTGTGGCACCCACTCAAGACTGGCGCAACACTGCCAGATGAAATGACCGTGGGGGCCGAGATATGTGTTAGGCCGGGCATGGCACTGTCTCTCCAGATCAGTCACTCTAGAAGACCTATCGCACACACCTGACCGCCTCTCCCCACCACTTCATAGCACCCTATCTCTTTGGAATTGAGGCTCCCGCCTTGATCTGCCCGCCCTGAACTGCCCCGTGCTGGCACGCTCACTTATTGCACCAATCTGCGTGAGTATATGCGAATAGAGAAATGCCAGACAGGATAATCCAGCCTGTAAGCCGCAGCACTGAAACCGTAAGCTGCAAACCACAGCGTTGTTGGCTGTGTATGTGTGTGAAAAGTGGACAATATATTCCCATCAGGAAAACATGACCTTTGTACTAGTAACATTACTCGTTAATTGTGATTGATGTGTAGCAACCCACAACTTTATCTTCATTATTTTATTATAATTTTTGTGATTGCTCCACCATTCATTCCCTTATGATTTTCAGCTCACTGAGATGTTGGACATTACTTGTCTTGTTGGTAGCCCAACTATATGCCTTTTCATATCCTCCCCCCAACCCCGCCAATATGCGCACCTACCACTGTCCTTTTGAATAGACTGTTCCTAATATAAGCGTCCCATAAGTGGCAAGAATGCTGAATGATGCCTGGAGTTGTTATTTTTACCTGCAACCATTCTTCTTTTCTCCTATTTTATTCCTTGCTTTTTCATTCTTTTTTTCTTCTTTTTAACCTTAATTCAACAGCTTATAATATAACAGCTAGGTCAATTATAATCAGCGGAAACAGCCTTGTCATGACCATTTTATCCCTTTATCCTATTTCATTCAGTTCAATTCAATTTTTTTTATACAGTGCTCCTAACAACAGTCACAAATCGCTTTACATATAACCAGCCCATACCCCCAACAAACAACCCTGAGGTGACAGAACATTAATACACACGAAAACATTAGTTCAAGATTAATCGTTAATTTATCATTTTTAAAGAAATAAAGATACAAAAATAGTCAGAGGGACGCTTTCGAATCCTGAATTGTTGCCGGGGCCACAACATTAAGCTAAAATTAGGTCAGTCCATGTAGTCTGAGAAAGGTCCAACTGGTTCCAGATGATGATGATGATTATTTAATACTTATAAAATCATTTATTAGCATTGTTTTTAAAGAAGTGAAGATATAAATACTAATATTTTTCATTTTGAGTTTTTATTTAACTTCATTTTGAGTAATTCACTGTATTTCTAAATGGTACACTTGTTTAAGTAATAATACTGCATTCAGAGCAAGGTAAACACAATATCTATAAACAGAGTAAGAATTTCATATTGAGTCACCATGAAAATAGATGAATTTGGTAGTTCCGTATTAACTTACAGAGCAGTATGAATTGTCTATTTGCCCACCCTGAACCAAGAAGGTTGTTACAGAGCGAATAATTATCATCACACAAGCACTGTGTGGAATTGATTGAAACAGGACCAATGGCTGCCATCGATATGGATGATTCATGACAGGAGCTGGAGAGTCCTACAGAGTCATCCCTGGAGGGGAGAATGTCAGGAGGTTTGTCAGCATGTGTCAGGATTATTTTACAAAGGTGCCCTAGAAATGTCTGTACCTGTTCATTTTCAGTCTCTGGAGCCAAAATTCTCCAGTAAAAGGTCGCGTTGTCACAATAAGATAGCATGTGAACAAACAGTTGCATGTGATTAATATTCAATCCATTTAGTCTTTAGATTATGTTTTTGTATAGCACTTTATATAGTGGCTATAGGATGGGGGAGTGTAAAATAACACATGCACCACATCTGGAATATAAACCCATTTTGTTGGTCTTGTCTGTATTCTCAGTGCTTAAAGAACCAGTCAATGTTTATTGATAATTTATTATATCATCTTTTGAAACTAATTTCTACTAATTTATTTGAATGTCTGGGTATGTGTAGTTTACTTAAGATTTTTTTTCATCAAATTTATCCCCATTTTTTGCATTGTGAGCAGGTGGCAATGTCTGATTTATAATGTTAATGCTTTATTGAAAAAATTGGATGGATGAACTTCTATAGTCAAAAATGTGTTGCACTGTTGCAACAAAACTAATAATGGCCACAGCTCACCGGGATGGAAAAGAGTGAGCCTTTGGCAGATTTCCTCAGCAAACTGTTATAACAACCTGGAAAAGCAAGAACAGACTAGTTGTAGTGGTGCTTGTTGCCTAGTGGTAAAATACTCAATACCCAAGGGTATGTGGCTCTGGATAAGTGAGTGATTATTTGTCATTGTGAACACACTACAGCACAGCACACAGTGCACCACAATGAAATGTGACCTCTGCATTTGACCCATCTGTGAAGGAGCAGTGGGCAGCTGACAAGGGAAGTGCCTGGGATGCAGTGCTTGGGGACGGCCCCTTGCTCATGAGTACCTCAGTGGTAATTTTATCGGTGCAGGATTCGAACCTACAACTTTCTGATCACAGGGCGAACACCCTACCGTTACACCACCAGCTGCCCCAAAAGGCTCTGAATGTGAATGTAAATTGCTAATAAACTTTGCTAGTAGCCTAGCTATGCATCAACAACCTGGCAGTTATGCTTACAAGCTAGCTTGTTTACAATTTTTGGTTGCTGCCAAGCAAATCATTTAACTACATAGGACAGACGAATGGGATCAGTCAAGTCCTAAGTTGTTAGAGGAAAAGTTGGATCTGATCATGCAACACAAGCAAACATTAAAGACAAAAATAAAATTAAACATTTATGAAACATCACAGTACCCAGCTTCCTAATAGAATAAAGTAGGTTATAATATTGTGATACAGCATATGGTCATATTGCCCAGCCATAACTGAGTATCTGAGAGATTCATGATTTTGTCCATGGGGCAAAATGCAAACAGTTTGCTTTGCTGGCCATGGCTCTGCATCCAAGCCTGGATTTACTGCAGTGAAGTCACTGAGGGATACGTAGTCTTGAATTTATGATCCTGGTCCCATAATTATGGCCACTGGTTCTCTCTCTCTCTCTCTCTCTCTCTCACACACACACACACACACACACACACACACACACACACCCACACACACTCCAGGGCCTCCTTCACTTAAAGCTTTCAATTTATAAATGCCAGGGCCACAGTAATCCCTCTGCTATAGTTCCAGGTCCAAGCGCAGTCTCAGCCCCAGTATGCGGAAGGCAGCAATTGATTGCCGGGATCTTAAGTGTAAGAGTAAGCAGTTTTATACCCGTCTTTTCTGCCAGCCCATCGATTCGTTACCACACTGGGGAAAAGGGACGCTGCCACTCCCAATAACCGATGACGTTTGTTTTAGCTGGGCCTACCACTTCATGCTAATGCAGACCGGGATGAGAGCCGGACTTTCTGTGAAAGTGCTGAAGCTTCTCCACCCGCCCATCTCTTGGACAGCCGCCTGCTTCTCCTCAGTTCTTCTGACCATCGGCTCATTCATATTCATGACGAATGTGAAGGCGCCTAACAGTTTGTGAGAAATTGTCACATGCTGGATGGGCTGAAAAGTGAGCTGTTCATTTAGCGAGAGTTCTGTTAGTGGAATGAATCGTCGCCACAGACATTTGCGGTGGAGAAAGGCGACAATTAGAGGCGGTGTGATACATCATTTTCTTTACTGAAAGGTCTGCTGCAAATAAGGTTCATTATGAATGAGTGAATGAGTGTTGCATCAGTATATCACTTCACATAAGCAATGTTTCTTCACCTCAATCAGCACCAGTGTACAGCTCCACCTTGGCAATGTTACAGCAGCCATTCTGCAACAGTACACTCACCACATATTAGCTAAGGTACTGAAGAGGCAGGAGAGAATTCACCAGTTAGACATAAGAGACTATTAGGAGGCAGGATTTGAAAGAAGGGGAAGGGTTATTTTAGAAGTACATCAGGGTTCCACCACTACCCCTTTAGAAAGATGCTCATGGATGAAGGAATCAGGACCACTTCTGTGACTCATCCTTAAGGCTGAAATATACTTCCTGTTAACTACGTACGTATTTTATGTACATACAGCCGCGATCCGTATCCTGCGTTCTTTGGATCGGTTTTTGTGCACATACTCAAAAATTAACAGAACTTATACGGAGATGCAATACCTGCATAATTTATAGAGGGCAGTATTGCGAGATCTGCAATGTTTCTCATTGGTAAAACCAGAAAAAATAATTCCCCATTTTGCTGACAAGATCTATTAAGTGATCGAACATACCACCTCTTCGATTTTCATTTTCTTCTCTGGTGCCGTCAGTATGATGAAGATTAATGTTTCTTCGACTAAAGACATGTTTGTTTGGAATAACAGATGACGATTTTAAGATACAGGTATTCATTCATTTATTAGGTTTGCAGCCTTGACACTGACCCCTGGTGGTAAGGAGTACACACTACAGATTACGACGCACAGTATGGATGCAAGTATATCAGCACTAACGTTAACAACGCAACTGTGTGCGGATATGCATACGTAGATCACAGCAAGTATATTTCAGCCTTTCGAATAGCACAGTGTGCCTGTCATTGCACTGGGGCATTGCCATCCACACAGATGACAGGTAGACGAACTCTGTAGGACCCACTAACACTTCCTACAGTAGCAACTCAGCTTTCCTTAGGCGGTCTCCAAGTCAAGTTCTGTTAGAGACCAACCCTGCTTAGCTTTAGATGGATGACCAAATCAGAACTGCACTTGTCATGGCTGTTGGCAAAAAACTCTCATGCCGGACCAGAAATTGTTGCAAGGTTCCTAATGAGGTACCCAACATTCCACCCCAACTCTTTTAGGAAGATGCACAGAGATCTTCTATGGGCCTAGAGTCAGGTCCTTGCTTTTGCAACTCCTGTAAAAGACTGCCCTGGAGAATTGGGATCACACAGACCACAGTATGGCATCCCTTCATGTATACCATCCAAGTAGTGACCTAATCCCAAATCACTGCTTTGCTTCAGAAAGAATGATAGTCTGTACAGCTGGAGGGAAAATGGAGTTGAGGGGGTTTTATGACATATATTGATCAGTCACTTTGCTTAAATGTCCCCAGCTTCCTCCAGCTTGTATAAATGTGGCTCTTCACCACAACAGTTTCTGCTTTAAACTGAGAGAGAAATGCAGTTGTTACAAGGAGAACAGATGGGCGTAGAGAGATGAAGGAAGCACTCCATACAAGTCTCATCTTCATACAAGTCACATCTTCATATCATGTAACAATGATGGCTTTTACTTTTCAATATTAGATGTAGAACGTGCCTGAAAAAAGGAATAAAATTGCCATTTTGCTTTGAATGTGTAAGTAACACATTGTCCTTAAAATACTTGCAAGACGTTATTTTATCTATCAAAGAGAGAGTTTAATAGTCTAATAGTCTAATAGTTCTTGGCAAAAACACACCTATAGTTGTATTGATACCAACATTTCAATAATTGTACACACAAGATTTGTTGGGAATCCATATTTTCTCCCAGTACCAACCCAAAACAGACACTCTGCATCATTAGTTGCAAATCTCTTCCGATAATCTTTTGCAAATAATATTTTCAGAAGATAACTGTGGTTGTAATATTGCTGTGTCTCCGAGCTGTTTAATATACAAATTGCAAGAATTATTTTCTGCTCAGAAGACCTAATAAAACAGGCGGTGTCCTTGCAGAATCTGTGTGTGTGTGATAAGTGATAATGCCACGTGAGTAATTAGTTACAGCGGGCAAATAAGCTGCAGAGTAGTGAGGACTCATCAATGAGAGGAACTTGTGTCTAACCCAGAACAGGAAATTCATGCTGAGGCTGTTGATTTTCTGTGCCAAAAATCTGACAACTTCTCAGTAAATGCTGCCAGTATATACTCTGTAAATTTCAGTCTTTTAAAGGGGCCAGAAACCCTCAGGTGATTTTGAAATAGTAATTATAAGTCGGGTGGCATGGTGGCGCAGTGGTTAGTGCTGCCGTCTCACCGTGAGAAGGTCCTGGGTTTGAACCCTGTGGACGGCCGTAGGGCTTTTTTGTGTGGAGTTTGCATGCTCTCCCCGTGTTTGTATGGGTTTTCTCTGGGTGCTACGGTTTCCTCCCACAGTCCAAGAGCATGCAATATAGGTTAATTGGTAAATCTAAATTGGCCCCGTAAGGTGTTAATGTAAGTTTGATTGTGTGAGTGTGCGTGCCCTGTGGTGCGTTGGCGCCTGCCCAGGGTTGGTCCCCACCTTGCGCCCGTAAGTTTCCGGGATAGGCTCCGGTCACCCCGCGACCCCAGTTGGGATTCAGTGGTTCAGATAATAAATGAATGAATTAATTAATAATTATAAGTCTTCCCTGCAATAGAAAACAACAATAGCATGTCATACGTAAACATTTAAGACCAAATTGTATGCATTTTTCAGCTAATTCCTTCTCCCAGTATTACAGTAATACTGTAACAGTATTACACATCCACGTCCAGTTTAAAGTAGCAGCAAGAGCTGAGGGATCAGATTTACTCAAATTAAGATATTTTTCATCACTTCAGAGTCCCTTTCATCCAGAGCGATTTACGTTTTCTAATTTCAGTCTACTTGGAGTAACTTGGGGTTAAGGATCTTTGTCATGGACCCACTGGTAGCAGTGCGTTAAAATAGAGCCAGACTTGAACTCACATCATCTTGTTCTACTGACAAGAATCTTACCACTAACCCATTAAGGCCCAAGATTAGACTGCCCTCACCAAAGACTAGCTAATAGAACACATAATATTTTGGGGGGAGTTAATGTTTGTGGCATTTAGCAGATGCTCTTATTCAGAGTTGCTAAAATTTCCCAGTTACAGGGCCTGCATCCCTGGGGTTAAGGGTTTTGCTCAGACACTCTGTGACTTGAGCCTTATTTGTTCTTTGTTCCCTATTTCCTATTGCACTGTAAAAACTGGAGCCACATCGTCTCGTCTCTCGTGTATATCTGTACAGTATATAGCAGAGATGACCATAAAGTCTACTTTGACTTTGACTTTGACCTTGAACCAACAGCCAATGTTCCCTCTAATTTTTTTAAGCACTGCGCAAAAAGGAACCTGTGTGAACCTCAGCACTGTGAGTAATTTGTGAGCCATGTTCCCCACTGACCTGCTGTGTATCTATAGAAAAGTTCTCAGATCTGGAAACTCTGAGTTTTCACAGACCCTGTTACCATCTCAGCATATGTATGTACAACATTTTTTCCTTTAACCATGATTTAACCATGAGTTGTACTTTTGGCAGATTCTTAGCTCTTTGTTCGAAGTTGCACTTCACCTCCAGTCTGTTTAGGTCAAGCACAGCCCACACTTTAAGCTCATTCTCCAGGATGCAGGTTTCTAGATGCTTGCAAATTTGGGCAAAACAGAATAATATTTGTTGTAGTTTTTGTACTTCTTAAACTGTTTCTTAAACTTAATCTGTAGTAATGTTTTTTTCTTGATGATGATTGTGAGTGCATTGACAAATGAGCAGGGTATATTCCATTACATGTTGTATTCTAATCACAAATAAAGAAAATTGAATTTTGAAATAGTTCAGTTTTTCAAAAAAATATCATTTTGTGCATATGTGCAGCTTAGAGCATAACACTACCCACAACCTCTTACTGCATAGAATGTGGTGTATCCAACCACAATGCCCATACCACATCCTAAAAACGTGGCCAACTCTTTTAATTCCTCCCTCATTTTTCCAATTAGTTGGCTCTAAACGTCACTCACGTGCCTCATCCACCTGGCAAATGCAAATCCCGGAGCGCTTGTCAATTTTCCTTTCTCTCAATCATTGCTGGAATGAAAGGAGACAGACGCTCGGCCATTAGGATTCACGCGCCGCGGCGTAACATAATGGCCAAATGGATGACCGTGTCTGTCGGCAAAGAGAAAGCAATTAATTCTCCCTGTGGACGCCGAGCGGGAGATAATGACGCCGAGGTTGACACAAGATGGAATTTTGTTTATTTTGCCCGTCACCTGTGCACCCCTCTCGTGAACACGCACACACCTACATCCACACACACGTTCAGCCTTTTTCTGTTATCGCTCTGGCCAACCTTGGAGTCGGAGCAGTTATTGTTTCAATAAATTGGGCAGATGAAGGAAGCACCAGCCCGTGACTGATGTGCTCTTTTTTTTCTGCGTTCTTCTGTGATTTCAGCTCTATGCCCCTGAGCTCATGCTGTTTCGTGCTTCTACATAAGGGGCTTCCCGAGGCAGGGAATGATGGCCGAGACAGCTGGAAGCCCTCCGAAAGCACCCCAGTGTTTCTTATTCTTGCCATGGGGAATGTCTCAGTCTCATTGAATCCATGTACACCTGTATATGGATTTACAGTTATTGTCTTTAGGGACCAAATCATTTTCTGTTTACTTTTCACAAACACTAAGGTGTCTTGTAATGAACAAACCGATGGCGACACAGTTAGTTAAAGATGAATGGATTCATTTTATTTTATATTATTGACATTTTATTGGGCCAGTTGATAGCATAATGGTTAGGGTGTTCAAATTCAAGGACTGGTAAAGGTATCACTGAGGTACTCATGAGCAAGATACCGTCCTCAGGCACTGCTCCCCAAGTGATTCCCATGTCAGGTGCCCACTGCTCCTTCAAGGATGGATCAAATGCAGAGGTCATATTTCATTGTGGTGCACTGTGTGCTGTGCTGTGGTGTGTTCACAATGACAAATAATCACAAAAGTTAACAGGCTCAATGTAAGAGTCTGAACATATAGTTAGCCTGAGTAGCCTTCATTTAAACTATACTTATAAAACGTGTAATGACACTAGTATCCTTATGTAGAGTGTCCCTTTAACCTGTTTTTAGAAACTATAGCAACAATGGCTAATAGTCCAAATATTTCTTTTCATTAACTGTACGCCACAACAGTTTCCTTTTAACTTGTTCTTGAAATGAATGGTTATGACCGGCACTGGGACTTTCTGATTTGTTAGTGCAGCATGTTTGTGGTGCAGTTAGACTTTATTTCTGCTTACTCTCCACTTTACGGGACCCTCTGAGACGATTGCCGTGCTTCGGAGTTGGACGGACGGGTCCACCATTCCGGGTTACATGCAGTACTCCCAGCTTTTATGAGGTCTGTTTTTAGGACTTCAGGCTCGGAGGCGGGTGAAACGGTCAGCACACCGCCTCTGTGCTGTATTTGTGGGGGACAGATGCAGGTTAGTGCAGCCGGAGGACGGAATGACAGTGGTAATGGCATCCGAGTCGCGCTTGGCCTGGGGCAGTGGTGCAGAATAGACAGCGATGGATGAGAGCTGGGAGGCGGCCTGGGAGACGGGTGTGGGTGTGTGTGTTTGTGGCAGAGTGTGTGTTGCAAGTGAGGATTACTCTTTAAGAGAGTCGGTGTCAGCGTTAACAAAAGAGTAAGATGAAATATGTTCATCAGCAACCTTTTTTTCCATGACCGGGAGTGAGTCATTTATGTCTCATTGTGTGGAAGAGTTTAGGATGGTTCTTTTGTGTGAAAGACATGTAAGAATGTTTCTCATTCTGTCTTCTGTGTAAGGAAACTTTGTAATTGGCTATATTCTTGCCATCTCTTTTTGTACATTTTTAGTTCCATGTCGCTGTTTACATTAGTACCTTGTACATATTTTTCAAAAGTCTTAAAACTTGACTTATGTCACAGTACCAAAAACCAAAGCAAATTCCTTGGATTGGACACCCTCCTTGGCTATGAACATTAAGTTAACATTAAGGAGGGTGTCCGATACAAGATTCTGATTCTGATGATCATTCTGATTCTGATCATCAGACTTTACTAAACATTGCTAACATTGTATGTTGTGGCTGTTCAATGTATATTTAACCCCCAAACATTTACCTCTAACAAGAACAGTTGGACCCCTTGTAGACAAATTAAAAATAAATCTTTGTTATAAACAGTGAATGGAAAATGGCTTCAGTGCAGACTTCGCTTGGATGACAGTTCGAGTTATGCACACACTTCATCTATACTTTATGATTTGGCAGAATGCAACACAAAATGCACTGTATTTATGGATGAAGAGAAGCCCTGTGCCTCCCCAATTTAAGAGGGAAGAATAAAAGCTACCTCAAGATGCACTTATCCATGCCATACTGCTAGTTATGCTAGTTATGCAACTGCAAAATGAAATAAAATGAAATAAGTCTTGTAAGAATCAGAACTTTGCTAGTCATTGTTATTGGGCAGTCACCCATGTTAATCGCAGATATGCTTCAGCTGTAAGCAACCTTTCCCCCCTCACATGTACAGTACGTACATAGTTTTTATTTGCCAGGCTAACATTTTCTGTCTTAATGTGCAGTGTTGGGCAGTACTTAGCTAAAAATACTGACGCTACTAATTTATTTCTTTCAGCAGATTAGCAGTGGCACAGCTACATTTAAATGATGTAGCTTTTTCTGTAACTAACATGTAAAATAGCAATGTACTAGGTGTTTCTGATTGGTGTTGAATGATCAGAAGTGGTATCTAGTAGCTACTTTGTAACTTATTATATTAAAACAAGTTTATCGGCATCAATCTACTTTGAAGACTACGTTTAAAAGTAGTTTCCCGAACACTGTTAATGTGTTATGTTCAGCTAACTCCTAATAGGCAACTTCAGTTCGCTAGCTCTTCATAAGCATTTATCACAGCCTGTCAGTCGTAGGCTAGTAAGTACTTTTCCTTGACTCAAAGTAGTCTAAAAATGAAGGACAGAAATGACTAGAATGTGACTAAAACTATAAAACATTTTCGTCTACAGATTAAGACTAACTCTAAAGGAGCTGCCAAATGAACACTGGTCTGCGAGACTGAGAGAACTCCACAAAGTACAGAATTTTTGTAGAGTGAGTCCCATGACCTTGAGTGACCTTCCAGAGCAGGAGTTTAAGCGGGAGCAGGACGGTAGGCGGCCGTGTGTTCAGGAGCCATGATTGTTTCTCGGCTCTAAAAGCTGCCACCGAGGCTAATCTCCTGGTGTGTGTGGAAGCAGAACTGGCTATGGTGTAAACAAACTGAGCTCAGAGAGAAAGAGAGAGAGAAGAGAAGGAAAGAGCTATGCGGGGGGAAAATCCTGATACCAAACTGAACGAAATTCAGCGTGACAGACGGGGCTTATGGCTAAAAATAGCTCCATGTTTCTGATGTGATTATCTTTCATTGTTCTGGGATTTTCTCTATGTCTCACTCACTCCCCTCTCTCTCTCTCTCTCTCTCTGTCTGTCTGTCTGTCTCTCTTCTCTGTCTTGTTATATTTTTTCTATTGCTTGGTGTCTGTCAGATTCATCCATCCCTCATTCTGCTTCTTTCTCTTGTATGCTCTCACCATCCTATGCTCTGTCTTGCTCTCCTTTTCTAATTTCTTCTAATATTTATTTAGACTTTCTATCTTTCCTTTCATGCATTTTCTGTATTTCTGTATTTCTCTATATCTATCTATCTATCTATCTATCTATCTATCTATCTATCTATCTATCTATCTATCTATCTATCTATCTATCTATCTATCTATCTAGTTATGCCTTTTTTATTTGTTGGTATCTGTCTTTCTGTCTTCCTTCTATGCTGTCTATCTTGCTCTGTTTTTTTCTCCCTCTTTCTACTATTGCAATCTTTTCTTTTCTTGGCCTTATTATTTCTCTCTCTTTCTCTCTGTGTCTGTTTCTCCTGTCACTCTCCCCTTCATTTTCTTTTGTTCTCTTCCGCTCTCTTTTACTCCTGTCCTTTCTCCTACTTTAAACCCTGTTCTCTATATTCTCCCTCTCTTTGTTCCTTAACTTTTGTCTTTTGGCACTGCCATTAGCAGACCCCCATTAGTGTGTTTCCCCCGAGTGCTGCTGAGCACGGTGGAGAGTGTCGGGGTCTCAAGCTCCAAAGCTTCACCCTTCTCGTAGGCTACGGCCGCACTGGGAACTTTGGCTAATTGTATTGGCCGCTCCGCTAACTTAACAACCGCAGGGTCAGTTGGCCAAAAGGAGTAAATATGGCAAGTCATTAAAACCACCCGGACTGCTTCCCTAAGGGAGCGATAGTGTGTCTGAGATTATGGCTAAGGTTAAGCTTAGATATAGGAGTACCATTCTTATTATCAACAGTACCACACTTTTCAATGACACAGTAAAGATGAAACAGGATGATGATTAACAGGATTGGGAGGATAAAATTCCTCTGAGAAACACAAGGCACATATTAAAAATCAAACAGTGTTCTGTAGGTTACTGCAAACTGCAAGCTTTTCCTTTTCTTAAACTTCTTAAACATTCAAACTGAATGACTTGAATATCTCTGTTTTAAAAGAATGAATCATTCTAGATTAATTGGGCCATTTTTTTGGTGGACAGCATTTCATAGAAAACCAAAAAAAGAAAAATAACTTTCATTTAGCTTTGAATAGCACTCTGAATGTGAAAGGTTTTTTCTGAGTCCTTCAAGCAATGTAAACAATGGTTTTTCAGACCATCTTCTCTTGCAAACTAGTGAAAACGAAAATCAAGCATCTAATCAAAGGTGAAGTGTGACAAGTTTGACAAAAAAAAATCATCACGTTTGATTTCCTTTGTCTTATTTGATTTTGCACATCCTGCAATGACAGTGCAAAACCATATATTGTGCAGCCCTACCGAAATGCCACACAAACCAGCCATCTCATCTTTATCTCTCTCTGCCTCTCTTCCTCATCTGCATATTCATGTGTTGGCGTGGCGGTTTGGACAGCATAATCATGCATTGCATGGCGCTGTCAACACATCGGCCACTGAAAGCAGTACTTTCGCAGAAAAGACGGCCTATTGTGCGGCTGCTCAGTTTACACCTGAGGCTGATAATTGCTGCTGATACTTGCCAACGCAGCTGTTAGCGCGTCAAAACACTTGAATCGCTCTCAGATTGATTCCGTTATAAGTCTTTGTCTTGCTCGGCTGAATAGATACACACTGCTTTCACCTCCACTTCTGCTGGGCTAATGGAGTAACAGTAGGGCAGTGGAGAAGGAGAATGGGGATTTATTAGCCGCAAGCTTCAGCCCAGATGCGGTCCAGGGGTGCCTGACTGGCTCATGCTGTAGTTGGCACTCGTTCATTAGAGCACGAGAACTGGGCTGTTTCTGTCGTTGACTTCTGGCTCCATTTGTACCCTCAGCTAATTGGCCCTGTAAACTGCAAAAAGGCCTGAAGTTGCGTGCAGATGTTGTGTGTGTGTGTTAATAGTTGGGTGTGTTGAGTCCTGGTTGTATAATATGTGTGTGAGTGTACAGGTTTTGAGGTCTTTTAACAGAACCCAATGTCCCCAGAAAGATTTGGCATTTTTTGGTATCTTTGTGAGGAGTTTTTGGATGTAGTAATGTGGGACAGAATTGGTAAACAAGACTGTGTCTGTGAGTGTGTGTCCTCCCAGGAGGTAGGCATATTTCTGGTTTTGAAATGAAATCCAATGAAGTTTATTCAATGTAAAGTAAGTGGGTGATTATTTGTCATTGTGTGCACACCACAGCACAGTACAGCACACAGTGCACCACAACCAAATGTGATCTCTGCTATTCACCCATTCGTGCTGGAGGAGTAATCAGCTTTTGGAAGCACTCTAAGGGAGCAGTATTGGGGGTTTTGTTTTTTTAAACCTTTACTGGTTGATCACAGGGCCAACTCCCTAACCATTAGGCTACCATCTGCCCCAATTTTGTAAAGTCTAAAGATTTGTATGTAGTATAGCAGTATTAGATGTAATAAATAATATAGTCACTAGCGACAAGAATATGGGGTCCAAGCACAGAAACTCAGAGTAGCTGAAAAAGTCCATACAAAAACAATAGCGTACACGCAATATCCATGTCTGCAGATACATTTGACATCTCATTTGATACATTTGTTCACCATGTTCTTTTTTATACTGTACACTGATAACAGCAAATGAAAATTAACTAATACAGTTACAGTAGCATGATTAGCAATTGCTTACTAGGGAGCCATTAATTTGCAACTAGCTTTTTCTATCAATAGCAAGTTTTCAGTAGCATGCTTACCTCTCAAACTAGTAAGAGTCTAGATGTTAGGAATAAACCATTCTTTTTCAGCTTTAGCAGTCATTTGCTCAATCAGGCATGTGTGCAGCAATAATAACTTGTGTCACAGCTCGTAATAGCTGACAGTTTTGCAAAATTGACTAGTATGTTACACAATAATTAAACTATGAAAGTGATGTCAAATAATGCTAAATTAACCTCTCGTGGTTAACTAGGTCATACCCGATATATCAGGTCATGCAACACTGCAAAAAATAAAAATCTGTACAAGTGTAATTGACTTGAATTCAGCATTTTAATCTTGTTACACCATTTTTTGGATTTATTTTCTTGGTAAGCCTGAATACTGTTTAGATTATTTGACTTGTTTCAAGAAAATTTATCTTGAGTTATCCTACCTAGGTAATACAACTAATTTTGAGCAGTTTTTTCTTAAAACAACCTACATTGGTAAAGGAGTTGTGTTAACAGGTAGACTGTAAGTATATTTTTACTTGTTTAAAGAGAATTGGAGAAAAAACTAGTATATTCTGCTTAAGTTGTGTATGCTTAGTCTTTGAGTATTTTTTTCTTGTTTTAAGGAATCTTAGCAAGTGCAATTTTCTTGCTGCACTGGCAGATAATTTTGCTTGAAATAAGTTTTTTTTTCCCCAAAAATAGTAAATTTTTTCTTATTTTTAAAAAGGCATTTTTTGCAGTGAAGGTAAAGGTCATGCAGTCACTAATATTGAGTAATTTGATTAATTATTGCAATAATTGGCCAATTAGCAAATTAATCAACTTATTAATGATTACGGTTTTTGACTGACATATAATCTTTCGCTACAGCTCTTATATACTAATAGGACTTCAAGACAAGAAGTTAAGATATAAAATTGCGAGGTATAACCTGTCTCTCCCACCTGGAGAAAAGTGTTGAGACCAACTGTGCAATCAGAAGACAACACTTCAGAAATCAAGGAGTCCTAAATACAAATAGGACCAGCAAAGTAAGACTGATCATGGCCCTGAATGGTTTTAATTAATTGAACTGAATGGCTAGATCCTTAATGACTTCACAATCCCATTTCAAACTTAAGTTTGGTTTACTTGAAGACAGACACCCAAGCCTCTGACGCTATCTGCCAAGCCCTTAGTGACCTGTCTAATTTCATCTGTGTTTAACATGACCAAAAGGAGTTTTGGCTGGCAAGCCTTTCTTTAACAGTAGCCCAGTATCACTTGGATATAAGTAAGAGAAGACTAGGGACATTGTAGCTAAACACTCTGAACAGTGTAGGGCGGGTTGGGAATGGGAGGTGAGTCATGGTTTTAATCACTGCGCTTAATAAGCCTCGCTTTATTTTCACTTCTTCAAAATGAGCAGAGAAGATCGTTCGCACAGCGGCCAAATTAAACTGTGGCTTAATTACAGCCACTCCACTAACCAATGGCTTTTAAGACCCCTGTGTGTGTGCGTGTGTCTGTATTTTAGACTATGAGCAAGGAGAGATAAAGGATGGATGTTGCTCTCTCTCCCTCTTTCTTGTCCCCACTAGATGGAATGACTCTCATACCTCGGAATGTAAGCGATGATGCTATTTCTTTCCTGTGCTGTATGTTACAGCACAACAAGGCCTGCATACAGCCCTTGTGGCCTTTTAAAACACTTTTATTGCTCATAGCGTCTCTCCAGAGTGGGGCTGGCAGTGCGGAGGGCAGAATTGCAAGGTCACGAAGACAGCGACTGGGAGCTTTTAAAAGTCTATGATGACCAGCAGTGTCTTGCCTTCACGTTTGGCTGCTCTCTTCTTTCTCCCTCTCTTTCTTTTGGTGGCATTCAAGGTTCTCTGCAGCCAAAATTTTGGGTGTAGCAATTAACCAAAGAAACGACCTGTACAATATTTTCTATACTTTTTAATTAATCAAAATATATAGTTTTATTAATGTAGTGTTTAAATGTGTGCATTAAATACATGCAATTATATCTCTTGCCAGGCCAATTATCTGTGCAGGTTTGGAATTATTGATTTCCACGTTGGCAGCCTGCAATTCTCTGCCTGACCAGCAGAGGGTCAGGCGCTTGCGTGCATAGATTTGTGGCACTGTATAAATCAGGGTCAGAGTTCTGCGGTCTTAAGATTTGTCTTCTCAAACAACCTAATTTGACTCTTCAGGTGTTTAACAGGATTAGTAGGTGTGCTAAAGAAATAAAATCAACAGAGTGGATTGGACCCTGGAGCTGAACACCTCCAGTGTCAAACCAGCAGCAGAGGCACTTTCTGACCAGTTGGAAATAACTCTTTTAACTTAATGAAGTAGAACTAAGGGATGTTTTTACGAATGTGTAATGGCTTATTCAGTAATTATCAAACTGCAAGCAGGTTGATCGATTTGTGACTCCGAGTAGTACGAGTTTTGATTTGTTGTTTATCCTCTCAGAGTTTATGTATGTGGCTTTGGGTGCTTGATGTGTGTGTTAGCCAGGTTTCATGCTATGTGTGCATTGGTTTGTGTACATGCTGAGTGTGTGTTCCTGTGCGTGTTGTGCATCCCTGCAGGATGGGTGTATATGTGACTCTGCAAGGCAAAACCAGTCGCTTGTAGCAAATTTTCAAAATTGAGTTATATGTCATGAAAGGGCATAGATCAACCTTCAAAACGATACCTATATTGAATGAATCGATGACATTTGATCGGAGATTGTTGACTGGAGAATGTTGACTGAATCAACATTCAAAGGAGTCGGGTTTCTCCTGTCACGCGAAGTGAGAAACGGAGAAATCTGACTATGAAGTTGACTATCGACGTAGCACTCCTACAGACGCTAAGTGAATGTGGCCACGCTTATGCTTACATTTATTGCATTTCATACAGCCACACGGATAGCCTACCTGGCAAGTAGGTTATTAATCTGAACTCGGGAGACTGGCTAGTCAACGAGTGGATTTACCGTAAATATTGAAGTAGAGCGGTCAAAACAGAAACTTTTAACATTCTGCTGGAATTGAATTCCTCACATCAAGAAAGTCACGTTTTTAGGATGGAAAGGGTACGTTTTTCAGCAAAATCTATTCACAACAGTACAGTATAGACTTTCCACTGTTTCAAAAACACTAAAAACAAAAAATCCAAAATTTTTACTCCTACTTAACATAAACGTTGTTTTTTCTGAAACCTCCGCTAGACAAGCTTAATGGTTTTGCCGTAGAGTCGCAAAGATATGTGTTTGTTTGTGCATAAATAGGTATAAGAATTTATAAGAGAACTTGAACCCTAGTCTCATAAAGGTACAAAAGGTTTGCATGTTATGTGTGCATGTTATGTATGTGTTTTTATAGTGTGGGTGCGCCTGTTCTGTTATGCATGCTCTGTGTATGAGTGTGTGAAAGAGTGTATGTGTGTGTATGTAAGCAGTAGTATATGTAGTTACAAATTTATAGCACTTCTGACCCTTGGTCATTATTATAAAGGTATGTGCGTTTGTGTAGTATTTGTATGCACTCATGTTGAGTGTTTTGTATCTCTTCTGTTGGGAAAGTAAATGGCGTATAGGATTTGTGCTGTGAACTGGAATTGCTTTGCTGCAGCAAAGTCAAAAATCCTGCCCCGTGGTTGGCGAATATCAGTGATTTGACTTGTCATGGAATCTCCGGAGTAGTTTTTATCTCTCCATATTCACTTTCTACAGATCTGCATACGCAGATATCAGCCTGGTCCTCTGCAGCATTATTCTCACACATCTCAAGGCTTCAGCATGCAACCACTTGTCTGTAATACAGATTTGACTGCAGAATACATGGGGCCTTTTTAGCCTTGGTTTAGCTTGTGCCTAATTCTGAAACCCCTGATGCATGGAATATGTATATATTACATAGAAGAATATATCTATATCTATATCTATATCTCTCTCTCTCTCTCTATATATATATATATATACATATATAAAATTATATATTTTTATGTAATATATATATGTATATATATATATATATATATATATATATATATATATATATATATATATATATATATATATATATATATGGTATATATATATATACATAGCATTTTGCCACATCCTCTATGAATAATGTGTATGGTTTCTCGATTTGTTCTAAGCTTGCTCTCATGTCCCTACAGAGAACATTACTTTCATATTTACTATGCATTTGGGTTCCAGGGTGGAAGAAAGTGGTAAGGAGGTTTTGAATAGGGGAATGGAATATTAATTTATTTATTAATTATACATTCTCTTGGCTTGTTGCTGTGTTTTAAATGTTTTTTTTTTGTTGATGGTGTTTTATTGGGTTACTTTTTAGAAAGTTTATAATGCACACAAAGTGTGTCTGTATGTGGAGAGGAAGATAAAATAGATTTGACATGCAGTAAGCAGTGTCAAAATCCAAAAACAGTACTCATAAGTAGTAAAATTATATAGTGTGTGCTGCCTACATGCATTGTGTTTTTGTTTGTTTGCCTAATACAGCTAACGTAATTTAACTTCTTTTCCTATTTATGCATGCATTTATCTGATAAGTTGTGGCTTATGCTTCCAGCCAACTCGGCTACCTGCGGGCTGTGTATTTGGTTGTTTGTTTATTCTGCAGTTCGGGTTCTGTGCAAAAGCTAAAATGCTGTAGTGTGTAGACCGACATAACTTCATTTCTGCCCCAAACCATGCCATGTCACTACCGTGATGGTTTCAGTTTTGTCAAGGCGTGTTTACGGCGTAATACAGGCTTCAAACGTGCTATATATATTCAAGATTCTTTTATTTGTCATGCAAGCTATAATAGGCAATAACAAGCAGTGAAATGTATCAATATATATATATATAGTATATATATATATATATATATATATATATATATATATATATATATATATATATATATATATATATATCTCAAATATTAATTTGCTAATATGTCGCTTTTTTTGTTATACGAAGCATAAAAGTTTCGCGGTCAGAGTGTGCGTGAGCGTGTGTGAGGTGAGCAGCATTTCGACGCCACACTGGGGGAAGCGACGTTCCGCAGTTGTCGATGTCCGTTTCAGTTCCTGGTTGTGCTGAAGTGTGTGTGAGTGTGTGCTGGAATTCGCAAAGTTGCGCCAGTCACGCCTGCAGCCGTTTTCGCTGAAGTCGTCGCGTTTTTGCAGCTCGTCGGCGTCGTTTCTCCCGCACATGGACTACATTTGGTCGCTGACGGGCGGCGTGAGAGACGCGGTCTCGAGCCGCCTGTGGCCCGCCACGGCGCGCGAGGTTCACTTCAGGGACGAGAGCGACGCCACTTACGAGAGACACACGGTCGTCACGCCTCACAACGCAGGTTTGACGCAGCACCAAACACTTTTACACTCAAATCTCCCAAACGTAGCTAATAAAAGTTTTATGAACTCGAACCAAGTTTGGGAAAATGACGAACAGCCTTTCGAAAGTAAACTCCCTGTCACAGAGTCAACACTGACGAGGCGACGTGGCTCCGCGAGCTCCACAACACGGCTTTACCGAGACGTCGGGCTTTGTTGAATGTGAGCTTATGACTAAAATTAATATTTCGGCAAGTTGCTTAAGGTTTTATGAAAAAAGTTGAGGCCTTGTCGAGCTCCTTCGTACCGAGCTGACGTGACAGACAGCGTGCTGGTTTAATGGCAGTGCTGCAGGTTGTTTTGGTTTGTCAGTAGCGAGAGCACACTTTCTGTGCGATAACTTTGGCTTGCTTAGTTGTCAACAACGTATAACAAGTTTACTAACCCTAATTCTTAACTAAGTTCTGCTTAAATACACCTTATGGGTTGGTTTTTTTTTGTCATTTCAACTTTTTACAGCCTTCTGAAGTCTCACACTTAACTTTTTTTTATAACAAAATAAAAAACGGTTTCAGTCTGCATCGGTATGTTGGCTAGCACTGTACAATATTGGAAAAATAAAATGGCAATTTTATTCTTTATTCTATACACATCCAGTATTATGCTGCAAAAGCCTTGAGACATTTACATTTTACATTTACATTTTGCAAGGGAATGAGACAGTAGGTGCTGTGATTTGTTGTATAGTCATACATGTAAATACTATTTCTTAAGACTGTGTGTGTGTGTGTGTAGTAGTAGTAGTAGTGTGGGCTGCATATTGAGGAAGACGTGGAGAGACAGGTCATGCAACATGGGCAGAATATTCTCTTTTGCACAGATGAAACAATATATTGTACAGTCGTACTCTTGACTGTGTGTCACAAACTGCGTTACAGAGAGGAAAAGCTATGAAGAAGCCCGCAGTCGAGTCATTGCCACATTGTGTAGGAATTTGCAAAGCAGCCCCATGACTGAGCGCAAATGCCTGACTGACCAGGAAGGGTGAGAGCTTGTATTGCTCTCAATCCCATTTGAATGCTGAAAGTCAGTGTGTTTTCCAAATGCTATCTCTATGACCACAAGCAAGCTCTGGGGCACTAGGGTGGCCCGAGACGTGGCAGAATCTGAAGGCCTTGAAAAACCAAGCTGCCTGACGAATTGCTGTCGTGCCGATGCAGTGCTTCGAATAAAAATTTCAAACCGGACAAGCAGGATGGGAATGTTTTTCTCCCACAGCAATTTGTTATGCATTCGAGGCACGATGAGGCTGCGAGGTGGGTTAATTGCAAAGCCTAATTAGAGCAGCGACGAACGAGGTGCTCGGCTTTTGCCCTGCGCACCAAAGACGGCTGACAGACTGTTGCTCAACCTGAAGCGGGTGTGAAAGTTAAAGGACCTCATTTTCATAACAAACCCAAGTGGTGGTCAGAGTGCCAAAAGACATTTAAGTTTGGTGCAGAAAGGCCTTACGGATAGCAGATTTTTATGTGTTTGAATTCTGACACGTCTAACTGTGACACCTAACAATGGCTTATGCTTCAGTTTTTTAGTGTATTCTCAGCTTGAGTGTGAGTGTGTTTACACAGATGTGTGAAGCTGTTATCACCATGCAGTTGTACGGTTTGTTGACTGAGGGGAACGTGTGTGCATTCCTATGCTTTGTTTGCAGTCATTGAGTTTGTGATGGAAACTATACTTTTGTATGAGCAAAGTTCAAGTTTGAGATCTCTTTGCTTTTTGCCAACACCATCCATGACAGTTAATACTTACTCTAAACTGGCATTGTTGCTTCATAAAATGTCTTCCTCATAAACTCGCCCATTTATTTTTGTTGACAGATTAATATTGTCATAAAAAATAAGTCATGACTCATTATCTCATTAGTTTGATCAGAGGAGACAATTAACAAATAGCGTGACTGACTTTGTCCCAAAACCATCGCACCATCATAAAATTGCATCATTATTACCAAGTGTAATATTTAGTACAATTACTGTTTCATGACTTTGATTGTGTAATTGTTGCTAATGTCTCCATTACACCACTCTGTGAGAATGAATAGATCTTGGTTCAGTTGAGTGTATTTGTCCATTACTAGTTACAAATAACTTTCTGGAGATTTCTAAATGATTTAAGACATGTCTGATGTCCAAATTAGCTTTTGATTGTTAGAGAAAAAGCTGGTAAAAGCTGACAATACTAGTAGTCATTGGAAACATTGTAATGGGTCTTGGATTGGGCTAAATGTTCCTTTAAATTGTTTATTTTACAAAATTGAACTTCATCAGCATAAACTACAAAAAATAGTTATAGCACAAATAAAACAATCTGTATTACTGTATGCCTTCCTATCTAAATCTGCTTGTTTGTGGAAGTCCCGCAGGGTGCAGTGTATTTTTCCTTTCCTTTTTTCTTGAACAGCGTGACACATAGTGTTTGAATCAGCTTAGGGAAGTCAGTTAGAGATGATGGAGAACTTGACATGCTTTTTGTTAGTTTGTAAGAATTTTGACATGTATTATTCTGGTGCTATGACTGTGTTTACAGTAAGATTCAAGATTCATAACTTGCACGTGACAAATAAAGAATCTTGAATCTTGAATCTTACTTTCACTATTAGCACTGTTGTTTTTTTAAATAAAAATGGCTAATTTGGTCATATTATGTCAAGTGATTGGAAAATCTCCTGAAGTCCTTTTTGTGTTTTTATACTGAAAACATCACTGATGTGTTGCTTACATCTTATATGAAATGGTGTGAATATAATGAAATGTTTTACATTATGTCGTTGCGTTTCCGTGTTCACAAGGTGGGCAGAACAGTAGAGGACAGTGGTAATGAACTGTGTGTGTGTGTTCGACAGCAGTCGACAGTGTGGGCCGCTTCCCGGCGGTCTTGCCTCGCCTTTCCCCCGGACCATCTAACGGATGAATGAGATGTGTGGGCGGCATCTTCCAGCCTGAATTACAAGCCCGCGTCTCTGTGCGCCGGCCCTAATTGCACGGTGCGTTAACCTGTCTGGTCACACCTACGCTAAAGATTTTATGGAGATTTCAAACTTGCCAAACTTGAAACTGCTGTCTCGCTTGAGCTCGGGGAGAGTTGTGTGCTGCAGTTACTATACATTCACACATTTTTTCAGTGGAAACGGGGACATAGGAATCTGCGAGCTGTTAGCCGCAGCATCAGAATACATTGATTTAGTGATCAGTGAGCCCATAGCATTGATCTACAGTGAGACCATTGATCAGACATTATACATGTTGTAATAATCCTTTATATTAAACAGGAGGTCTGTCAAGTAAAAGAGAAGTTTGATTTTCATGTACGCATCTTGTTCAGGGCAGCATGGTAGTGCAGTGATTAGCGCTGCCGCCTCACAGTGAGGAGGTCCAGGGGTCGATCCCCGGGTCGGCCATAAGGCTTTTCTGTGTGGAGTTTGCATGCTCTCCCCATGTTCGCGTGGGTTTCCTCCGGGGGCTCCGGTTTCCTCCCACAGTCCAAAAGCATGCAATATAGGTTGATTGGTGACTCTAAATTTGGCACCATAAGGTGTAAATGAGAGTGTGATTGTGTGAGTGTGTGTGTGCCCTGTGGTGTGTTGGCTCCTGCCCAGCGTTGGTCTTCACCTTGTGCCCATAGTTCCCGGGATAGGCTCTGGTCCCTGCACCCCCTACGGGGATTAAACGGTTCAGACAACGAATAAAATAATGAATGTCTGGTTCAGCTCTGAAAGTTCAAAATCTGGAAGTGTTAAATCAGCATATGATTTTGTCTCATATCATCCTGAATTGAATGAAATCAAAATTGTACTGTAGATCTCGACAGACATTGAATCATTGTCCATTGAATCGATATATTATTGTATTGCGGTAAAACTTGTGATTTACACCCCTATTTTTTATTAGTACAAGTTGTTAGCAGCAACTTTGCTTTAGCAACTCTTTGACTGTCACTTTTATTAAACTTTATGCACATTAGACTTTAAAGGTGCTACATGTCATTTTTGGCCAAACAGCTAAACAGTTCTATGCTTGGCACCTCTAAAAGCAGCCTCTACTATTCCAAACTAAAGCCTCAGCTCATGTGGCCATCCCCCACCTTGGAGCGCCATCGATTACTGCAAGGCTGTCGCTACCATGCCACTGTTTACTTCCCACCCTTCTGGACTAAATGCCAAAGCAGCAGGGAGGGCTCGACTCCCGCCCTCGCGATAAGCGCACAATCTCTGACTTTAAAACTCCTGAACTAAAAGAACTGTTTACTTAGTCCATGCGTGTAGTTCCACTGCTGGTCACAGCTCTCCCGGCCCCCTTGTATTTTTCTCTCTCTCCCTCTCCCTCCCCGCTGACCTGCTCTCCTCTGCCTCCCGGTGGCCTGCCGCATTGAAGGCGGTTATAGATTTTGTATTAAAGCTGTCTGTGGCGTCCACATAGTGGGAGATGAATAATGTGTGGTGTCTGTGTGATATGGGGAAGAGGTTCACGACGCTTCCCAGTCATGCAGATAAATTTAAAGGCCCGGTGCTTTTTCACTTGCCATGTGATGCCTCACTTCCTCAGGCCCCTCTTTATTTGGAATACTTGTAGCCATGCCTTGATGGTGTCCAATTAGAGACTATTTTAAGTCCATTTGTTACCATGTACGCTTTGTGTTAGACCTCAACGAGAACTTCATCAGTAGTCAGTTTTTGCTTAGTGGCCATTTTCAACATAGTGGTGCTACTGATGTGTACTAAAAGTCCAGCAATGCTGCTGCTGTGTCTTATACACTCATAGGTACACACACTACCATGTCAGCATCTCTGCTCTATGGAAAATGAGCCAAAACCTAAACTGGAGCTCAACTGGGCTCTGTGGTCAGAAACTGACCAGTAGTAATTAGTGTGGAAAATGCTTAAATAATGTACTGTGCATCAGTTATAAATATTTAAATGTAAATATGTGTTATAATCTGACCGGTGAATATTTTTAGGCAGCATATTGAGGAAGAAGTCGAAAGACAGGCCCAGCAACCCCAGGCAGAAGTTGCCCTTTCGCACAGATCTGCTACCAGCTCTACGTACCCAAACGTTAAACTTAGTCATTGTGAAAGAATGTGTCAAAACTGACCTCAAAGCTGTGTATAAAGGGCAAAACTTTCTTATGGTCAGAGACCTGCAGAGTAGCAGAGGGACTCTGGGGGCAGGGACGCGATTTGCTTTCAGAATCTGCATGTCTTGTGGGCTTAGCTCAGCACCTCTCTATCTTTCTATTGATTTGGGGGGAATTGGTAACCTGAGTGGCGCTATTAGCACAGGCGTCAGGTGAAAGGTCACAATATGGACAGACAGGGGTCACAGGCCAGGGTTAACCAGCTATAGGGTGATATTCTCTTTTAACAGGTACATTTAAAGTATGGCGTTACAATATTTAGATTTTGTGAAATGATACATTAGGGTTGGGAGATATGACTTCAAATCAATATCACAATTAATGAACAGTTATTTTGTTTTAGTTTTTTGTATGTGTTTGCCATTAGAGTTTGTTGGCAAGGTTTGTGCTGTAAATTAGCTCAGCTATTAAAGCTGGTTTATTTTTTCTAATGAAAGAGTGCATATCTTGTGATTTTAAAAAAGTTGAAGGAGACACTCACAGAGATGTGGTTGCAAAATGGAAGCAGTGAAGTCACATTGTGCTATGTTTTTAAGGTGTCAGAACATGAAGTCCTACCATACATGTAGCAGTTTTTGGACCACAGAAGCTAAATGGATGATTCAGTGGACAGTCTGAAGCTCCCTGTGGTACTTTAGGAGCGCTCGGTTTGTTCGATTTGCAGCGTAAGCAGAGTTGGTGCAAAGCGGCTACTGGCAAGGGGATGGAAAGACGGCGGTGCGATCGGTCACCCCGGAGCGCGTGCTAATGAGAGGCTCGGGCGTGAGGTGACACACGCAGAGCAACTGACACCATCAGGGTTTGATTAATTAGGCTGGCCTGGGTGTTAATGAGGGAGAAGCACAGGCACTGTCAGTCCCCGGCCGCTCTCCTGACGCAGCGCTCACAATGCTGCCCGAGCATTAGACCTTACCCACACACAAACACATACACTCACATGTAAGGTAGTCCAATCAATCACGTTCTCAATAATTCTGAGTCAAACCATAATCTTGGCCTTACTTTAAACCTAATCATATTCTAGTCCTGACTCTAACTGTAATGTAAACCTTGCACCGTAATCATTTTTGACTGTTAACCAGACATTAATACAGAACCTTAATCTAATTGTAACCCTAAATATTATTATTATGACCATAACCTAGGCATAGTCTAGTAATAAACCTAACCATACACTAGTCCTAAACCTAACCACGTACTTGCTTTTACTAAGCTTAACAATAACATAGTGCTGGCATCAAACCCATCAATAATGTAATTGATTCTTGATTCTAAATTTTGCTTATCCTCTAAATCTCAAAAAACTAGTCCTAAGGTGAACCGTGATCTAAACATAAGTCTACTCTTATCATAAATTTAATCATATCAGTGACTCAAATCATACTCTAAACCAAAATCTTACCAAGCTCTAGGCGTGACTCTAAACATGCAGTATAATCCAGCCCAGACCCTAAACCTAACCGTAATCTTGTCTATATTTTAAGCCTGACAATAATCTCCTAAACCTAACCATATCCATAACTCTACATTTCACGATAACATAATCATGACTCTAAACCTAATCCTAAACTCAAGCCCTAAATCTAACTATACTCTAGGGCCAAGGCTAAACATAATCATATGATTCTGAAACTATCTATAAGCAATCCTTGAGCCTAATCCAACTGTAAAACTAATCCTAAACAGAATCTAATCATGATTCTAGACTTAATGCTTTTCGAGCAGGTCTCTGCGCTGATTGTGCTGCATCTGTGATCGGGAGATCTGGTGAAGATAGATGAATTAAGACTATAATTAATTGAGCAGCGTCTGGCCAGATGGGAGTCAGGCTGGATGCCTTGATTAAGACTAATCTTTAGAAGTTTTAACCTCCCACATCTCACACTTTATCAGAGGTGGCCCACGGCATTTGTCCACTTTTACTGTTTTAACTACTTAATCAGTGGAGCAAAGTTCCCTAGCAAAATTGATTGATGTAGCTGCAGATCCCACAATTTGAGCTGCTAAAAACTTCCCTTTTGGGTGCATTCTTCAACCGGTAACGGATTCAAGTCGTTACTAGAACTAGAATACTGTGTGCTGGTAGAGATCAAGTCCAGTATTCTGTGAGCTGTGAGAAACAATAATTCACTCAAGCATTTATACTACTACTACTACTAGTAATAATAGGTATACTTTTAAATACAGGCTTGTTGTTTAACTATGACTTTTGTTGGAGTGTTACCATATCATGGTTGTTCAATATGAAAGGTTGTGCAATAAATACATTTAATGTTAGGGGTATGTAAATTAATTGCATAATCGATGCATCGTGATGCAGACGTGGACAATTAAAAAATTAAGAGCCATTGGCTCCTAACTCCAAAATATAAAAGCCATAGCCAAGCCATAATCTCCACCACTTGCCAATTAACAAATAAATAGGGATGCACCGATCGATCGGCCAGCAATCAGAATCGGCCGATTTTTGGCCTGATCGGCCTGATCGGTGATCGGCCGATCACTCACATGTATTGCCGATTATATATTGCCGATATTTTTTCCTCTCGATGTGTTAAATGTCCTCGCAGTTTGAAAGGGCGGGTTTTGGCAGTTTGGGGGCGGGGTTTTGGCAGCTTCTGCCTGCGAATCCTATTGGCCGATGGCTCCTGGTCTTGTGATTGACTGCACACTACAGACAGTTTTTACAGAAAAACCAAAGATGATGTAGAAAGAGGAACGGCGACAGGTAGATTAAACACAATTTATAGTTTATCAACCTTATAATTATAATTTTAATAGTTATTTTGTGTCAATGTCGTCGACTACTCGCAGTAGCTCTAATTTTCTGTTATCTGGGAAAAAAATCGGTATCGGAAAAATCGGTATCGGCCGATCACACTTACAAAAAAAACGGTAATCGGCCAAGAAAATTGCAATCGGTGCATCCCTAGAAATAAATAAACAATACTTACTTGTATTGTTTTTTTTTTCTTTGTTCTACCTCACACTGCCTTTTCTTTCTCCTGACTCAGCTATTTGACCTGCCTAATATTGTCTTTGACTTCTGCGCTGTCTTATAGTTAACTACAGGAAAATAAATGACATGAATATGAACAGTTATTAATATTATAATTATTTTATATTAGTATTATTAATGAATAATATTATTTACTTATTATTATTTGTTTTAGCTTTATATAGTATAAAAGTGAAACTGCCTATATAACTACTAGAAATAGTAAGCACAGTGTCTGCTTTATTGACTGAGAGACATTCTGTGGCTTAGTACTGTGAAGAAAAATAAGGTTAGTGCCAGGCGGAAACACTTCTTTATCAATTTGGTATTCATCTGGATACAGAATAAATTATTTGATAACTTGGTTACTCTCTAACATTATAGAATGGGAAAAATATTTTCTGATCAATTTAAAATCAAGAAATACTTAAGTCTTGGATCATTTTGAGCCAATTTGGACTTACTCTGGTCTATAAATTGAGCTGCTTTTTACCTATCTGGGAGAGAACGACATTTCCCACAGTCCCCCACAATAACGGGATTACTGTGTGCACAAAATAAACACTAGAAATGATCTATAAATGACTGTATTGTGAGTAGAACGCTGGTTGTTTTAGGTTTTTTTCCAGCTAAAATATGAGTTTTGTCTGGGGAAGATTAGACTGCGAGCCGCGAGTGCTCAAACTCACTTGTGCGTGTGTTTATACAGCTGATCGGCGAGCTGCATAATAAACATTCTAATAAAAAGGCTATCGCAGTGGGCTATCCAAATTTTCTGTACCTTGCCTACTGATAACATCACTTCGTATACAGTGAGTTCCATCACAGCTGGAGTCCAACGGCGACAGAGAACTCTAGTCTATGTATTTTAGACCACTCTCCGCAACAGGTAGCGAAAGCACAAGTGAAAGCAAGTGGGCTTGTCAGACGATGCCTCTCTTCGGTTTGGCTTAAGGAAGGGCGGATGCGGGCTGAGTCCGCACGTAATTAAAAGCCAATTCTTCCTTTTTTATATACATTTTTCTAGGATTGAGAGAGACGGTCACCATTGACGACTGGAATGAAAAAAACTAGTCGCAAAATAAAAAATCTAGCTGTTGATTTTAGTCACCATCTGGAGCCCTGACAATTCTGCATTGATGCAATGGCAGCAAACTGCAGCTACTAATAAATAGTATGGCAGTAAGCGAATAGTACATATAAATTTTTCAAATATTGAATTTCCATATTCCATTTATATTGCTGTGCATTCACACGGCAGCAACACTTGCAATATGTCAAAACACACAGAGAACACCCATGATATGACATTGCTAAGTGTGTTGCTTTATAGATGAACAAATCGATGGCGTAGACCCGCATTCAAGGTTAATGCTGCTCTCGGCTGGGTAAAGCAGTGTTAGTCCATTTCCATATTGCAGAAGATCAAACGGGGTTAACGCCGGTCAGATTGCAGCTGCCTTTATTACACGGAGGACGACATTCTTTGCCCTCATTTTTAATGAGCTTTTACAGTTTGTGTCCGAACAAAGAAAAATTCAAAATCAAACTTTAACCATTATTAAAACACTAAATATTTGAGGTGATTAGAATTATTTTGTCATCCTAATGCACTCTATTAAATATAGCACATTACCAGACTTTATTGATCTGTATATAACTTGATTTTGACTTATCTTTGTATCAGATTTTTTTCCATCAGAACAGTGAGAGCGTATCACAGGAATGAGATCACTGACAAATGTCAAGTGCAGGTTCATCTCTAATACCATAGGACAGGATTTTGCCCTTCAGATATGGCGGCCATAAATATCATTACATTGTTCTAAGTGAACATTAACCATGCCAGACCTTGTTCCTTAAATGCTATTTGGCTTCCCAGTTGGCCTGCGCATGGTCATTCACATTTTGATTTCTGTGGTTAAAAGAACAGTGTTAAACCTTTAAGACTGGTTATTTATGGCTGTAACTGATTTCTTAAAAATGCTGAATTGGATATTGGGGAGAGAAAAATGTCCAATCAGTTTATCCAGCAAATCACACTGGGTCGGCTGTGACATCTTTTCCCAGACTACAGCTTCTTCGTTGCTGGTGTGTGTGTGTGAGTGTGTGTGTGTGTATGCGCCACCTGCTCATTATGATGGAGCACTTGCCTCCACCACTATTCTCAACAGCAAATAAGTGGGGGAACTAAAAATAACTTCCGTCAGGCTATTGCATCTGGCAGTGAAACAAGTTGCCAAAGCAAAATTGCCTGGTTGTGTTCTATGTCAGACATTGCATTTGTCTCACACTCACACACACACACTCACACTCACACACACACACACACACACACACACACACACACACTGCTTCTGCTTCCCCGGCCCATATATAGATTATTCTTGCATGACTTGTATGTCAGCCAGTTTGCCTTAAGAAAGCAGTGCAATGTTTTTCCCAGAGATAATAACCATAACCAATAGGCATTTAGCTTCCCTTCACTTGCTGAATTCTGAATGTGTTAATTAATCAGTCTACCCAGGTCGAATGGAACGTGTTTAGCTTTTAGATGTTTGCCCAGATGATCTTTGTTTATCCTTGCTTGGAGAAAATTCTGGGTTTGGCATCATTTAAATGATGTGAACCTTCCCATATGCACAAAGACAGTATTTTATTATAAACTGGAGTGTGAACGATGAATTGTAAGCTGCCAATATCTGGCAATGTGAGATGACATCAGGTAAATTATCATCAGTGCTAATAATGTTACAATTGCCTCAGTTTTACTCAGGATTGATAAAGCATCCATTCATCCAATAAATAAAATCACAGAAACCAAAAGATTCAGTCTAATTTAATGGTGTTGTTGCACAATTTGTCCACTAGAGTGCAGCTTTTTTGTATTTTTATACAATTGGCTCTTATTTGTCAAAACATTAATAAACACAAAAGTGCCATTTGATAAAAAAAAGTTGGTTTTCTATAATGTAATATACCATGTTATTTTTGGTGATGTAAAAAATAACGACATGTAATAGCTAGAGGTAAATCTTGGTTTATACAAGAGTTTACATTGATTTGTATTATATTATTCATTAAATTATAAAATTTAATGAATAATATAATTACAAAAATGTAATTGTGAATGGAAGTCACCCTGGATAAGATCCTCTGCTAAATGTGGTAAAGTTTATGCACAGAATTCAGTACTAGTTGACAACTTTGGAATCTGGTCAGCTAAATATTGTTGGCTTTATTTGACTACACAGAATTTCATAGAAATGGAGTCGTGTGGCATCTTATGAAGCATATGTAGGATTCTTTAGAAATAGGAACATCATGACTTTTAATCTAGTGCTAACGGAAGGTGGGACACAAATTATTTTTACTTGCTAACTAATGAACAACAGAGTACCAAAGCTAATGTCCTTCAAGTTGTATGCTGCTCTCGTTTCACATTCTCTGTGCTTGAGGGGTGGAGTGTTAGTGGTGAGTGTAGAAAGTAATTTCCTCTGGATGTGAGCATTTTCTTGTTTGTGAATTGTCCTGGCTTTAGCGTTGAGACAGTGAAGTCCTGCAGCCCTCCCAAGAGCAGCTCTCTGAGAAGCAACTTTGTGTGACAGATCACAAGGAGGCTTTCAGAAGTGAAATCTTAGGGCAGTAGGAGTGACTACATATCGCTTACCGCCTGCTATGGTCATGTATTTTTTTTTAGATGCCTTCATGGGCTTGAAAGCCCCAGCATACATCTTGGTAGAACAGGTAGAATGAGATAAATTTGTGTTTTTGTATTCTAGTGTGCTTTTTTTCTTACTCGCTTCACTTTTAGACATTTGTAAGAACTTTTCTCCCCTACTGCAGGTGGCAGTATTAGGCATTGGCAGTCTTTGTGTATAGTGGACTTATTCATGTTACTGTTGTAAACCGCTGTGGACTAGACGTGGGTTGAGATTCTGACAATATAATTTGGTTTGGTTTTCTTTTAGAATCCATTGTTTTGCTATGACTTTTGCCTTTGACCCGTAATATATATAACATCTGTTAGTGGAAACTGATTGATGTGCTGGGGAGATTTTAGTACCACCAGCTAAAGGCATAATCACAATAAGGTGTGCTGTACAGTAGGGATGCAACAGTTTTTGATATTTTACCGAAGTGTTTGGTACGCCCTGTTCAGTTCGGTACACCCAGATGAACCATGATAATTCGGTACACCCGACATTAAACTATAATTTTTTTTAAACGTGGTAATTGTGCATTCTCAGGGATTAAGGTTCTCCGTTGCTGCAAAAGATTTCCGCCCATTGGATTCTAGCTAATCAAATGCAAAGGCATATTTGAGATATTTAAATGCCTTATATGAGAATTAAAATGCAAGTGGGAGGTGGGTGCACATCGCAAACTTATTAAATGGTGAATATCCAGGCTTGCCAGTCAGCTGTGTAAACACGCACGCAGTGTGTTTGAGCGCTCGCGGCTCTCACTAAAATGCTCCAGTTCAGTCAAGTCTCCCATTTATTACGGACAAAACTCATATTTTTGCTGAAACTCACAATACAGTCATTTATTGATATTTTGTAGTGTTTGTTCTAGGGATGCACCGATTGCAATTTTCTTGGCCGATTCTGATTACCGATTTTTTTGTAAGTGTGATCGGCCGATACCGATTTTTCCGATACCGATTTTTCTGATACCCTTTTTTTCACAGATAACAGAAAATTAGAGCTGCTGCGAGTAGTCGACGACATCGACACAAAAAAATGAGTTTCAACTTTTTTAATGTAACGCGGTAGTTACTTTCCCTGTTTACTAGTTACTTTTATAATAGTGACATATAATAGTGGCAGCTCTACAGCAAATACAAACAAAAATCAAATTTTCTTTAATGTAATGCTTTATTTTCCTAACAAATTTTCTTTGCAAATTTAAATAAATAAAATGTAACTCGTAAAATGTAAAATTCATTTCGTCGCCGCACCATGTCACCCCATTCAAAGTGAATGAGAAACGCCTCCATTGAGCGTACATGTGAACGCTGCCTGAATGCGCGCGTGGCTGTGCTGCAGGTAATGGGAAATGTACTGTAGGAGGATTGTGGGAAATGTGCTGTAGTTCTCAAAAGGAGTCCAAATTGGCTCAAAACTACTTTTAACTACTACAAAACTACAGGTTTTAGGTAATTTTAAATGAATTTGGACTCATTTTGGCCTATACAGTGAGCTGCTTCTGGAGTTTCTGGGAGAGAACTTCATTTCCCACAATCGCCCACGTCATTCAGAGCTGTGACACAATAAAGCGATGCACGGACGTTCTGGAATAAATGCTGAAAATCGCATCAGTTGTGAGTAGAGTGCTGGTTGTTGCGGTTAGTCATTAGCTCAAATATGAGTTTAGTCTGTAATAAAGCAGAAGATTTGACTGAACTGTAGCATTTTAGCGAGTAATGGCGCTCATGCGCATGCTCACAAACAGCGCGTTTACACCGCAAAAATGTCAGTTATGCGTTTTTACGCATTTACTTCTGTTTTTGTGCACAGAATATCTCACAAATACTTTCACATACAGAGAGATTAGGTCTTGCCTTGATCGCGGAACTGAAAACGTTGTGCGTCACTAGTAAGCATCCCTAGTATTTGTAGTGTTCACGCTTAGTGATTTTTTAACGTCAATCAAACGGTGTATGATGCCACTTTAAAAACAACCTTAAAATTAGTAGTATAAACAAAGCTTTACCTTACACGTCATATGACCCGAGGTCATGGCATGACAGAAAATTTTAGCGGTTTTGAAACTTTTTTCATACTATGGTATGCTTTGAGAACAGAAACTGACCCACGATGGCAGTGGACATGACACAGATGTTATCTTGAAAGAGAGGAAGAAGAAGAAATTATGTTTCTTCTGATGTCGGAGAATAAGACAAAGGCAAAGAAATGATAGTATATGAGACCATTAAACAAATCGAGTTGGCAACTTTGCCAAGCAAAGGCTGTTTTGTTAGCCAAAGAAGGTTTAATTTCAGCTTTGCATGAAGTATACGAAGGCCTGAAGTGGACCGAAGAAAAGCGTCCCACTGCCCCTTCGACAGCTTATTCCACCTTGACCTGCTTGCTCTGTTCCTAATTTTCATTTGCATTAGATACTTAGCTGTGATGTGAAGGGTTGTTGTCTTGATTATGTCGTCTGTGCCTCGGCCACCAGCCTGTCGGAATACCATGGTGGCACGTGATATGAGAAAATAATGAATATCTACTAAAGGCAGAGCTGGATGGAATGTTCCTCCGGAATGTTCCGGAACTGTGGAGTGACTGAGACACTGGGGGGGGGATTTGCGGTGGCGCTTGTCTCTGTCTCTGCCACAGACATATTAGATCTTTGTTTTGCTCGTGAGGCAGCGCTCATCCCGATGTGTGAAAAGGCCTTTAGAACATACACACACACACACACACACACTCCCTATGTGTGAATGGGTTTTATTTAGGGAAATCAATGAAAGCATATGGTTTTTATTCATTGTAACATTGCTTTTTTCTTTTCTTTCTTCTCTCTCTCTCACCCACTTAATCTGGTTGTTCTGCTCTTGCTTTCTCTGTCTCTCTCTTTTTAGGTTATTTTAGAGTCATTTAAGAGACAAAATGACACTGCATTTAAAAGTGAACTTTTAGTTTTTTACTTTGAACACAAGTGCAACAAAAGTTCCTAAGTATTAATTACTAGAGATGGCACCGATCCGATACGTGGATCGGTATCAACTCAGATAGCTGGCTCGGGTATCGGTGGCATTGGCCAGATCTGTGGAGCCGACCTGTAAATTGGTTATGCATGGGAAGTGGCACTGCGGTAAAACTGGGTTACTGTTCGACATTCACGCCAATTGCTACATATTGATATGACAATGAGCTGAACAAGCGACGCAACACACAACTCTAAAAGCAAATCACAAGGTTTAATTTCCTTAACAACACCAGTTCTCACTCACAATCTCTGTGTTCCTTATAATGTTTGAGAATATAATTTAGCATATACTTATGGGTGTGTAATTATTGCATTGGTTTAGTTAAGAAAACAGTTTTTAAGTCATGTTTTTCCTTAATTTCTTGGCTGTTAGCATATTCCATTTGATAATATCGGCACAGTGATTTATCGGTCAGACTCTTATGAAGTCCATTTATATCTAATATTTATATTGTAGGTTATCAGAACACAACTGCCATAATTTTGCTAGGGGCAGTTGGTGGAGAAACGGTTAAGTAGTTGGCCCTGTGAACTGAGGGTTCGAGTGAGCAAGGTACCGACCCCAAGCACTGCTCCCTGGGCACTGGCAAAAGCTGCCCACTGCTACTTCATGGATGGGTCAAATGCAGAGGTCACATTTGGTTGTGGTGCACTGTGTGCTGTGCTGTGGTGTGTAATTGCTTCTCATATTTACAAAGTTGAAAAGCTTCAGCTGGATGAGAGTTAGCTCTCTCTCTTTTTTTTTTTTTTTAAGTCCTGGTTTTTCCCGCCAGCGTGTCTTTGCCGACGGAGGGGCGATCAAAGGCGTCCTGGTTTCTCTGCACGCTGCCTCCCCGACGCCAGCCAGAGCCCCAGAAATAGCAGAGCTGCCGTATGACTCATGGCTCCACAGCTGAGCCTCGCTTTTGTCACATGGAGCTGAGCAAGGAACGGTTAGCCTCTGGTCCCCCACTCCTGTACAACCGGCCCGAACTGCACACCTCAACCCAGTGCCAGCTCTGTCCCAAGTCACTCTCATAGTAGAGTTACGAGTGGTTTGGAACGTAGCCTCGGTTCTCTCAGGGTTGTAAGAAGAAAGCCCACAGGCACGCATGTAAATAAACACACACACATACACACTTATGTTTTGCTAACATTTTCCTGTCTTTAATGAGACAATCAGGACCTCAAAAATACCTAAACGTCTGCCCACTTATTTAAACATTTAGTTTATATTTCACAGTGCAGAGATTATTAGTGCCTATGTGGGGTTTGACTTAATAGCAACTCTTGAAGAATAAATACAAATATTAATAAAAATAAATACAGAGTAATTTTAATAATATATGTGATGTTTACATAATAATAAATATATAATGGGGGGGGGTTTGACCCTGCAGAGCTTGATAGACATGGTACACACACAGTGCTTTTTTGTTATATTTTTGAGAATGCATACATTACAGGAGTTTTATACATTTTTCACTCAGTTATCAAAAAGTAAAGAAATATGAATATAGTAAAATAATAATGATAAATTTGAAGTTAATATAATGAAGGCAGAACATTGTGTGACGTTTTCCCCCTCAGATGATGATGAGCGTTGATTCACACACACCTACACACCTACTAGCTAGACAAGAGTACTTTTAGTATTAAGACATAGACTGGAAAGGCAAACTCTCTTCATCTCTCCTACACACACTCACCCCATTTCTCCCAGGCCCCCTTTGGCGGAGGTCAGGGTGGTCCGAATGTGCAGGACAGGAACAGCGGGAGGTTAGAACAAGGTGAAGACGGCTCACATGCTGTCATTGTGCCGTGCAGGAAAGCGAGAGGGAGAGGGAAGGAGGAAGGGAGGGAGGGAGTGAGAAAGGGGGAGCAGGGGGAGGGAGGGAAGTAAAGCAAGAGAGAGGAGAGGAGAGAGAGAGAGAGAGAGGGAGGCAGAGGGAGAGAGAGTGGATCGACTTGCAGCAGCACTAGCTGGCTGGCAGGATCTGCTCGCCTGCCGCTGACGAATGAGCTGTCTGGCCACAAGGCTGCGAGAAGCCAGGGCTTGTGACGAGCTGCAGGTAGAATGAACGTAATGCAAACCTTGCCTCGCTTGCTTTCAGATACCGGCCAGAAGAAGACTCCTGACAAGAAGGATGGCCGCCGCATGTCCTTCCAGCGACCCAAGGGGACTACTGAGTACTCAGTAAGTGAAAGACTAATTCCTTTTCCTTTCTACTGCTGTCTTTTTCGCGTTCTCGCACGTGCGCCTTTACCGCAGCTTGCTCCAGCGCGGTGCGTCTCGTTTGCACCTGATGTGAAGACGTGGCTGTCATTGAGACGGGGGGTGTGCGTGCGTCTGTGTGTGCATGTGCAGTGTTGACGCCACTCGTGGCTCCCGCTACCGGTTTGCCGTCTCTGTTCAGTCCCACCACGGAGGTTCTTCTAACGGCAAATCCACCTCGCATCCAGATAGCTGTGTTGAATTAAGAGGGAGAGGGAGATAGTGGGAGTCAAGCCTGACTGCAAACGATAGAGCAGGACGGAAGAAAGAGGAAGCTGTATGACATGTTAAAACGTGACTGTGTTTGTTTACCTAGCCCCCGGTCTGTTTCCGAACGCGCATGTGCCTGCCGCTTATCAACATGCATGCCGCCAGTGCTCACAAATGACCTTCCGTCCGCGTTAGCATCTCTATTGATTCGGCATCTGTGTGACGGGAGATACGCGAAAGAGAGGGAGAGTTGTGCACCCAGAGGGAGAGAGAGGAGAAGAGTGCATATAGGAGAGTGAGAGAGAAGAGCATGAGAGCGTGCGTGCTGGAAAATGGAGCCACGAGCTTGCAAACGCTTTGTTGTGTTCTTGAAATGACCCTCAAATTTCCAGCTGCTTCTCTCCACCTCCCCGGTAACAGAGAGCGGAGGTCGGCCGAGTCTCTGCCGGGCGCTGAGACGCCACTTAGTTTGAAACCGGCAGATTGGAACCTGACCCAGTTTGTAACGGCCACCGGCCGACACCGGAGTCGAACCATCTGCGTCCGTTGGGCACTTGCTGTGCTTTTGATGAGTCAGAACCGTAACCCTCCACCAGGGCGCTCCACTTCTGATATCCGCCAGCCTCCTTCTTTCGCTGGGGCACCGTTCCAGCCTTTTCCCCGACACTTCTTCCCTGCTGCCTTATCCGTCTCTGTCAGCTGGGAGTGAATGACAAGGGCCATTGTTTTTCCCGGCAGAGCGTGTAAAGGGTGCGGGGCGGGCGACGGGGGGACTTGTCGCGGGGCGAAGATGGAGAATGGTTTGAAGAGCGGGAGGAGGAGGACTGGGCATTGGCAACAACTTTGCGGTACGATACGGTTAAAGCATTACGATACTAGCCATGCGGCACATTGAACACTTTCCAGTCATTTTACAATATTGTACACCATCAAAATACAATACATACCATGGTTTAAACCTTCACCATACATTGTATATTGTGGTTTAAGCTTTCACGATATGACGTCTTTCATGATAGCACTGTCCCGATACAATGCTTTTCATGGTACCATGTAACAGTGCATTAATTAACGTAAAACAAGTGTCACAGTATACCATTTGCCATACTGTAATCAATACAAGTGGTATTGTGTGAACTAGAGGTCGATATTTGTTTTTCAGGGCCGATATCGATACTGATTACTGCAATGCGATAACCGATATTTGGAATGATATGCAAAAAAAAAAAGAAACTGTCAAAACTTAGTATTTTACAATCACCAAGCTCAGATGAAACTCTCCTCTTTCCTCTTCTTCTTCTTGGAGCTTCACGCTGTGCTCGTGTGCAAGTTTGGTGTGAGTGACAACAAGGCTTCAGCGTTGATTGGCTACTACTCGTGTGACATATAGCCAATCAGAGACTGTGGGTGGGACATTAAATGAAGCAGCGAGTCGAGAGCAAACGGCACAGAGAGAAGAGACAGCAGTGGACACACAGCTTGTAATTGCTGAATATCAGTGATGGTCAAAACTAAACACAGATACCGATAATCGGCAAAATGCCTGACGTCGGCCCCCGATAATGGGCCCGGCCGGTAACAGGTCGACCGTTAGTGTGAACCAATCTGCACAATGTGGGTTATTTGCATACCTATTTACATACAAGCGTCAATCTAGATATTGTGGCACAAGAGCTGTGATACAATGCATGTTGCAGTAAAAGGGGATCAACACGATGCATGTTCCAGTACAAGCATTACGATACGATACGATGCTATACATACTGTGATACAAGCATCACGATGCAATAGAATTCACATGACTCGATGAGCTTTACCGTACCCTGCATATTATGCTACTAGTGCCACAATATAATCATCTTGATAAAATGCTCATAACAATGAAAGCTTTACAACACAATGAACAACCTGGCACCCAGTGTCACAATATATATGGATTACAATACCAGCATCAGGTTATTGATACATAACATGGAACAAACATCGGGTTAAAATACAATATTTAGATACAAAACGGAAGTGGTTACTTTTCACAGATTTATGATTTAATGCTTATGACCATAAAAATGAAGGCACATACAAATACTTGAGATGGTGATGCATTTGGTACTATTTGTGATGCAGTTGCTTTTCACATGGTTCTTATTTACAGACCTCCTCTTCGTATTGGGAAAAATACGTTTTCGAGCCTCTCAGAACAGTTAAGTACATTAGTTACACAAGGCTGATATACTTCTCATTAGCTCAGTGGGTAGAGCTCTCGATGTGAACCAAGCAGTCATAGCATAATGATTAGAGCATTTGCCCCATGATCAGAAGGTTACCATTTTGAATCCTGGACCGGTAAAGGTACCGCTGAGGCAAAGTACCGTCTCCAAGCACTGCTCACGGGCACTGCCCACTCCCCCTTCATGGATGGGTCAAATGCAGAGGTCACATTTCGTTGTGGTGGACTGGGTTAGGGTTATTGTGTGGTGTTGTCACAGTGACAAGTAATCACTCACTTTCACTTGCAATTCATTTGACATCATGACAGAAGCTGGCTGTTTTATTCATCAAATAACACTATTAATAATCCATTCATCTGCCATACGTCGGATTGACCTCATTCAGCAAATACTGGATTGAGACTCTTTGCCGTGATATGCTCAACATTAAATGACTTGGAGCCAGATTTTAACCGGGGATTTGAAAAAATCTTTGAGACATGCCTGATGCGTTCAAGACACATCGCCACTGATAGAGCGATGGATAGATGAAGAGAGGATTGTTGAATGACAGGAGAGAGAAATGATGTTGCACAGTCATTTCTGAGGCAGCCCGGAGCTTTGACACATGCCCGTCCAGCGATTTTTAGCTGCCCTGCTTATATTCGGGCGTTATCTCGCTCTACGTTTCTTCGTTATCGCTATGGTTGATAAGTTTGTAATCTGACGTTGCCTGGAAAAGAGGAAAGCCGCCTCCTTTTATCCAGAAATCTTTCTCTCAAGAGAGCGGGAAGGGAAAGGAAAGATAAGAGGGGAGGACGGCGTAGCTTCAGCGCTGGTAGCCTTCCACTCAGAAAGCAGCACGGTCTGGCAAGGTTCTGCCCATTGGCTCCCCCATAACCAATTAAAAAGGCTGTTTAGACTCTGAGAGGGAGAGAGGTAAGACTGGGGCTCACAGTTGAGAGAAAATGGCAGAGAATTTTGAGCTGCTCGACAGATCCAGACACCTTGACGACTGCAGACTGCGGCCTCTTTGCAACCTCAGAAAATAGAGGAAGAGACTGCAGGTTTTAAGTTTGGATCCGCCGTCTGAGCTCTGGCCTTTCTGTTCTACAAATTTCGTGATGACTCACAGGCTGCATCTTGTTCCCCAGCCTAAAATTGAGACATTTGGTTATAAATGATTTTTTTAAGGTACAATCAGTCGTTTCCATACTTTGAGATGTTCCAAAGCTCTCAGTCAATCTTCTACTGCTAACATTTTTTACTGACACCTGATCATAAAGGTAAAATGTATGATAAAATGTAGCTGCTACTTGGGCGAAGAACATCGCTTGTAGAAAAGATGCATTTCCAAGCCCACAAATAGAATTTTCCAATCGTGTGCTTACTGACAGCGCTATGCAAAAGTCTTGAGTCAACCCTCATAATATTTTTCTAGGAAAATGAGACAATAGGGCATATAAATGTATTGCAGAATTTGCAGATGTGTAAACATGCATTCCTCAACACTAGATTAGGCTTAAAACATTTGCACAGTACTACACAATGTGGCGTGGTGGTTTGGGTTTGATCCCCAGGTCGGCTGTGGGGCCTTTCTGTGTGGAGTTTGCATGCTCTCCCCGCGTTCACCTGGGTTTTCTCCAAGTGCTTTGGTCTCCTCCCACAGTCCAAGAGCATGCATTATAGGTTGATTGGTTATGCTAAATTGGCTCCATAAGGTATCAATGGGAGGGTGTCTGTGTGAGTGTGTGCCCTGTGGTGTGTTGGCACCCGCCCAGGTATGGTCCCTGCCTCGCGCCCATAGTCCCAGGATAGGTTCTGGTCCCCGCGACAACAAAGGTTTTAAAGGAAACTGGCACAATTATTTAGTCTCTTAACGTTCTCTTGAATCTTAAAAATGCCTCCGGATGTCAAATTTGAAGTCAGAAGATATTGTATATGTGTTTGTGTTCGTTTACACAGTAATTGTTTGTAAACAATAAACCTACAAACAGGAATTTACTGGTTATTTCAAGCTAAACACTTTTATTCACTGCATAGTGTTGGAGGCTTAGTGGTAAGATACCAACCTACAGACCAAGAGGGGTGAAATCCAGCTCTGCAATTACTACCAGCTTTAAGCACATGAGGAAGACCCCAGGTTACTCCAGAGAGACTGTCCCTGTAATTAGAGAATAGAAGTTGCTCTGGAAAAGATCTTCTGCTAAATGTAATGTAAATACAGGTAGTGTCCGACTTGTAGACTTGTAAATATCGTAAGTCGAGACAGACTACAGTACCGACAGTCACTACCACTACCAGCAGGAGTGTTTGGAAGACCTTTTTTCACAAAAATTGTGCTTTGAAACACCAAAAACACAGAGAAAATATGAGCTGTAACACAGAGTAGAGGTGTTCAAATTAATCACGTAATTGATGCAGACGTGAACAATTCTGCATCGATGCAGTGGCAGATCATAATCGATTATGTCATAACGACGTTGCTTGGTGATTTTCTGGCTGCGGCATAAAAATTCTAGTTAAAAACAACATACCGGTAGTAACTATGGCTGCTCAATCTGCGATCAATGCCTGATCTGTGTGCATTGTGAAGTAATTGATGGAATGCATCCAGATATCGCATTGAATTGAATAGTTGACATGGTAATAGTAACTGAATCAAATTGTGAGAACAGTGAAGGTTCACACCTCTAACAGAGACAAATAAACACTGTTGATAGCTGGCAAGAGTGAGGCATCTCAAGGAGGGAATTACGTACATACCGGCAGCATCCCAACCTATCGTAGCACATACACTGCTATGTCTGTCTGCTGAATGAAACAGAAGATTATTGCAATTTTTACGTATCGCTGTCGTCATCGTAAGATTAAAAAATCATAACTTGGGGACCATTTATGGGGACGGTCTTTTGAGTTAAGGTTCATTTAGGTTGATCAGTTTAGTTCACTTTGGGATTCTTTGAGCTGTATCTAATCTCTGGTTTTAATTTACGGTATCCAGGAAATCCGATTTGACTGAAAAATGAAGATTCCTTCTTAGACGCAGTAAGGTTACTCCTGCCATGTAACACTTCGTTCTGCCTTCATTTCACCCTCCACGTTGTTTCACCCGTGTCATTTACACAAGAGCCACCCAAGCGTTTGCGCTCGCATATGGCACCACGACGCCCCGGCTGTTTGGAGCCCCGCCAGGTGCTTTTTGTCAGTGGGGACCAGCTAATCGCCCCGAACGCCTCTCAAGAGAGCGCTAGCGGGTCTTCGCCAGCTTTTCTTTTGCACAACCGAACTCTATTCAGTCTAGCCATTAACGCAGCCGGTCCTCAGCGATAATGACACTTAAGGTCGCTGCTGTAAATGTTACCTCAACAAAGCTCTTGTCATTCTTCCCCCATATTTGAAATAAAGAAGGGTGTTTTGTTCAGTCGTGCTTCAAGCGCTCTCTTCCGCACATCCTGACAACCATTAAAGGGGTGTGAAACTGCTGGGACGTGTTCGGTGGGGTGTTAACTAATGCGTATGCATGGCATAAGATGGAAACATTCATGGTACATGTTATGTAAAGAAAATGGGTATAAATCACAAGCTTCAACGTGATATATCAAATCAGTCGACAACACTTTGACGTCTGCCGATATCACAAATTCTGCTACAGTGCGATATTGATTTGATTCAGTTCAGGAACAAGCAGTAAATATGAGACACTACCACATGCTGATTTAACACAATTGCTTCTGTTCATATTAAATCACCAAAAAGCAGCTAAAACATAATGTGATTGCGGTGAGCAGTCATATTGTTATGCAATTTTTCTTCCACACACCTTTTCTGACCGCTCCTACAGTTTTTGTGCTAGAAACTTTGTTCCAGCTCTAAAATGTGCTGCCTATTGTGGTGTGTGTGTTGCTTGTACACGCATGTTTTTGATACGTACACTCATTCGCGAGCTCTGTCCATTTTTTGTCAGTTTTTTTCTCTATAGACTCACCTGGAGCACAAATTTTGATGCTTTATTGCGCAGCTGCCGTTCTTCACCAAGTCACCAAATTCTCCCATTGGGGATACAAGGGATTTGGGATTCGGAAACCTCCCTCGGCCTGTTTTCACAGAACAGTCAACACGGTTCTTACGCCACTTCAGGCCAGCTCACAGAACATGCGTCCGTATCTATTTCCACCTGCACTCGTATTTTTCTTGGTTTTATCATCCCTCATTCTTTCCCCATTCACTTCAATGCATTTTAATCAAAGTCTTCCTACTCGACCATGTCACAGCCACAAAACTTGAGCAATCACATGGCTATTTTCTTGTAGAAATGAATCTCTGGTTTGACATTCTTATTACTCAGCTCACCCGGACATTTAAAAGAAACAGTGTTCTCTTTAAACTTCCAGTTTAGTACACAGTGAGTTTACAACGTTATGTCTTGATCAGTGTTTATTTTGGATGGAGTGTTGTGTTAAGCCTAGTTCACACGGACGTCACAACTTGTTTTTTTATTTCCTCTTTTATATTTTATATATATTTTTTATTTTAGATTTGGGCACACAGGTTAACACTTTATACAGCCTGATTACTGCTCCCACAGGTATACAGATGAAATTACAAACTGGGCTGCAGGCTGGCGTTAAACAGCATCAAACAAATGCCAATATAACGCCTCACTGAAGTCAATCAGGCGCAGCTACAAAACGCAACAAAAATGCAGAGGACGTTCAGAGGACGTGTGTGTGAGTCATTTATCCAAGATTCGAACGTCCATGTGGATAGGGCCTTAGTCTCCATTAGCCCCATTAGTGCCTTTGGACGTAGCATTCCTTAAAATCCTCTGAAAAGATGAGTTTACTTATGATTGTATTGATCCCCTACATCCACAACTTGCTACACAAGTTGAGCATGACGTTGTGTTTTGTCGTTTGTTGTTGAGGGAGGTGTTGAGCCACTCAACACCAAGTGTTACAGTTTCCCCACCAACTTCCGTCTTCCTTACTTCCTTTTTCTCTTGTTATGTTTGTGTTGTATTCAGGAGCGGGCTGTGAGCGTTTCTGTTTCTCAGGACTGGAAGTCTTATCTCTCTTTCCTTCTCTCTCCCACGCTCTCTCTCCCCTTGTCTTTTCTCAGCTCGGTTTCAGCTCTGTCTTAGTCTCTGACACTATCTCTCTCTCTGTTTGTCTATTTGTCTATCTACCTATCTGTCTTTGCCTCCTTCTGCCTAACCCTCCACTGTCTTCTCAACCTATGACCTCTCTGTCTCTGTCTCTCTCTCTCTTTGTCAATCTCTATCTATCCCTTTTATTTTTTCTGTCTGTCTCACTTTCTCTCTGTTTGTCTTCTCTTTCTGTCTATTTCTCTCTGTTTTTCTCTCTATCCATTCGCCTCTCTTCCAACCCCCCGACCTCTGCTTGCTTTGACTCTCCCTCGATCTTTCTTACCCACGCTCTCTCTCTCTCTCTCTCTCTGACCCCCATCTCCTTTTCTCCTTTCACACTTTCTCTCAGCCGTCTCCCTCTTAATGCCTGTGCCTCATTCCATCTGTCTCTCTCTCTCCCCTTCTCCGTATTATGTGAAGGACAGAATGTCATATCTCAGTGCGGCCGTGGTGCTAAAATTAGCTCTGTAAATGATCAACGGCACAGTGTGGCAGCATGTAGCGTGGTGGGGCTGAGCAGGCCCATGTCACTATGGTAACTGGCGTGCTGTAGGGGCCATGTGGCTCTGGGCTGATGGCATGCCGTCGTCGCTCTCGCATTGACGCTCTGCACGACTCCTCCCACTTTCTCGCTGGGAGAGGCTGCTACATGCTGATTATGGCTCTCGTTCTCCGCCAGCCACAACATGCGTGTACGTGTGCGCATGAAAGAGATTCTGTTTGCATGTGTGTGTATGAGAGAGAGAGGGTTTTGATGGGGGTGCGTGTGTGAGAGAAAGTTTCTGCCTTTGTGTGTGTGTGTGTGTGTGTTTGTGATTGTCTCAAAGACAAAGATTCTGGTTGTGTATGTGCATCTGTATGTGTGTGTATGTGTCTGTGTGTGTGTCTCAGACAGTCTATATGTGTCTCAGACAGAGAGGTTCTGGTTGTGAGTGTGTGAAAAAGCTAGAGAAGGACTTCCAGAGAAAGGGTTCTGGTTGTGTGTGTGTATTTACGCGTATGTGTGTGTGTGCCGCGTCTGCATTGTATTGTGTCTGTAGGTGCTGTATCTGCTCCGAGTGTACGATTTGCGTGTGTCTGCGAGCGGGTGTGCATGTGCACAAGCTCCTGTCTGCACCCCAGCCCTTGCGTTTTCACTCTGCCACTTGTGTTGTGTGAGTCAGCAGTTGTTAGTGTCTGTGTGTGTGTGTGAAGCTGCTGTGCTTGTTGTCTCTGACAGGCGTGCGTGGCGTTTGTGCTCTCGTGTGCCACGCGACTGCCAGCCTTTTAGACGCTCGTCATAAACAAAGCCGCTCCTAAACAAAGCCATCCGTCAGCAGCAGTTCTGCAGTCACATGATGCCAAGCGCCCCTTAACGAGCTGCTCCACCCTTTTCTTAACGAACAACTCTGCTCCGTCGCCGTCTCCCTCCACCGCCAGAATCATCACTGTTCATTCTGGAGTTATGGCTTGAAGTAACCGTTCAGGTTTAAATAACTATGAAGCTGACTAGATATGTATTTGCCATAGCGTGGGATGATACGATACAATGAGATATTATCACAATTTTTTTCTATATTGATTCATTACAATATTTACCACAAACAAGAATTTGACATTCCTGTTGCAGTTTGACCGTCTATGTTACTAATTCACATGGAGGTAACCAAGATGCTTGTTATAGTTTCATATTTTTACTATCGATCAGTATCAAACTAGATGCAAAAAATCCCAGATTTTTCATCATAAAAAACATAATATAGCATCTGATATGCATAGTATCGACCTTATTACGCCCCGCCCCTTTTAACCGAGCAGACCACTGACACAGTTCGGTAAAATATTACCACATCCGAGGCGACTAATAGAGTGGGTAGATGACATAAGGTTTAATTACATGGTGTTGTAGTATTTCTAAATCTATATTTTGAAAGCACCCAACGCGGACGCTTCACCCAAAGCCAAGCCATTTCTATGGAAACGGGTGTTGTGTGGTTGGTCTCCCCTCCATAAGATTAAAAGAACAAACATACAGCATTTTCGAAGGGTTTTTTTTATTCAGCGCCCTCAGCCAAAGACGTCGGTCTTCTTCATTGGAAGGAGGTGGGTAGAGGTTAAAAGCTGTCCCCCAACATTTCAAACCTCTTCTTTTTGTGAGTAAAATCGCCTCTTTTTCCAATTATTGTGACAACTCCGGACTGCATGATATTAATGAGCACCAATGAATCTGCTGGATAAATGAAAGTTCGAACACAAAGTAAACAAAGACTACACCTATTAATACCTATAAACAGCATATTTGCCAGATGATCACGCAGCAGAAAAGACAGTGTAGCGATGACTTCAGCATGGCTTCATGTAGTGTTGGTTGGCTCCTGTCCTATCATGTCCTATCATGTGAGTAGGCATTTTGCCTACTCACATGATAGGATGTTCGGAATGTCTCTTTCACTCTTTTATTGAACTGTAAGCTGCAAGTTTATCATTGTTGCAAAAATTATTTCCTGAAAATTACCAGCATCATTTTATTGCCACCACTTATTTGCAAGGCAAAGTTGTACATTTTTGTTTGCCGTTCTACTAATGGAAGTATTTTAGCTATTGCTAATGATGTAGAACCTGTAAAGGATATTTTTTTATAATAAGCTCCAGTGTTCGTGCTCCAACCTCCACCAGACTCACCTCCATCTCCTCTATGCAAAAGAGTTGTTCTGCTGCCATTGTTGTTTTCTTCCCGCAGTGGAACGAGATTCTGGACTATGCTTTCACTACTGCTCACACTGACTGAGATGAGGCCAAAATTTCAAACATAATAGCACTCTGTCAGACCATCCTGTTTCTCAGTCAAGAGGAAAATCGAATGTTGTCACTTGCTTACTTGGTACAACAAATATGACTTGTGAGTGGCGACAAATTTCAGCAACATTCCAAACGTTGGTCGATGACTTTTCCTTAATTTATGGGTACTAAATGTTTGGCCAAACGGTTTGAAAGTTTATTATAAACCACCTTCACAGTAGTTTGTTTTGGTAGTAATTTTAATCGATTTAATTTATGTGCCATTCATTTTTCTACCACATTAAACATTTATTGCATTGTTAGAAAAAGAACAATATTGTGAAAAGATCATCATTATATCCCTAATATCCACATGGAGCTGCACTGCTGTTTCTGAGTGAGTTTAGCTTTGGCAGTGAAGGATGGTTTTGCAAGTCAATGTGGTTTGAGATATTTTCCGACAGGGATTAGAAATGGGAACAAATACCCAAGCGGAAGAAAATATTTATTTCACTAACAACATCAAAGCTCTTCTGGAGAGAAAAAGTTTTTAAACGCGTGGCATAAATGAACAACAAAGCTATTAAATCCACTTTAAAAGAATTATCCACTCAGTTACTCTGGTTGTAACCATGGTCTAGTTTTAATTAGTTTCTGTTTCAGTTCTCACTTCCCCGACCGGTTTCTAATCCCTGATTTTAGTTTTTCACGGCTCTCAGCTCCCTTTGCCGGCGGTGGGTGGTCACCTGAGCCGCTGCTGCTCTCGTTATTTTCCCCTTTTCTAAACGACAGCAAGCTACTAATCAAATGAGCCACACGTTTACATCACCCTTTCACCGTTTATCTCTGACGTCGCCGATAACGCGGCTGTTCGCGCGCCCCCAGGGGCTGTCGTAACTCTGCCGTCTAACAAGCGCAGACGGACAAGCAAAAAGGCTAAAAATAAATAGCCCGCGGAAGATGGGCGATTGCAAATGTCTCTTGGAGGGAAGCACCGCTCTACACCAGACACAGGGGATGAAAGGGAGCCGCCGGCGCTGGGAGTATCGACTACTGACGTTACCGTCTGGTGAGAGGAGCCGAAACCCTTTTTTGTTCGGCTTTCTTATTTGGAAACTCGGAAGTTTCCTTTCTCAATTAAGCAACACAAAACATTAAAGTAACTTTTCATCCCAGACTAAAGAAAGTGACAGCCTGCACGTACCAGGGGCCTGATTTCCAGCGGTATTCCATCCTACTTGGTATCTGATGTTTCAGTCCCTGTATCAGGTAGATAATCATCGGTACTGATTCATCCAAATAGATGGCTAGCCTTTTGGATACCAGCCCACCTGGCCCGGAATTTTCCACCCTGCCTGTGGAACGTTTTTTTCCACCACAGACAGCATCTTAGCACTAATGTGCTACTAATGAATGAAGTTATTGTTGTTTGCCTCAGTAAAGTGTGCACTACATGCAGCAGACTAAAGTATGATTGCCAACTAATACCTGTTAATGAGAGCTACATGATACACTCAAGCTTCACAAGTCACTGACAAAAACATGTATCCATTTGCACTTTGGTAGCTCTTCTCTTGCCCGGTGGTCAGTTAAGTTCAGTTAGTTCTTCATCTGTGTCATTTTACCACAAGTCCTTCATCAGTGGTCACCCCAGTCCTTGTCCTTACTCCCTCATCAGATGACCAGAAGTCTTCAGTGGTCACTTATGATCCCTAGATTATTATCAGTTGTCTATTTTGCCAGATGTCCTGTATCAGTGGTCAGTAATGAACCCCACCTAGATCGTCATCAGGGGTGCATTGTTGCCTCAAGTTCTTGAGCAGTGGTCAGTTATGGCCCTGTGTTCTTCACTGTGACCCATTTTGGCATAAGTCTTTCTACATAGGTCAGTTAATAACCATGGTTCTTCATCAGTGGTCCATTTTAATCACAAAGTCCTTCAGCAATTGTCAGTTATGACCCCTAGTTCTTCATTAAAGGTTATTTTTCCAATGCAAGTCCTTTATGACCCATCCTTTTAAGTCAGTGGTCCATTTTTACCCAAAGTCCTTCATCAATGGTCTGTTATAAACAATATCATGAATCAGTTATCATCGGCGGTCAATTTTGACTCTTAGTTATTTATCAGTGGACATGGGGTAAACATGTTGTTTATGCCATGTCCTTCATATCTGACCTGTGATAAAGAACATGGGATGAAAATGCCATCACAGGTCATACTAAAGCACATGGGCATTTTTGTCTCATGTCCATAATTACAGGTCAGATATGGCCCCTAGTTCATCACCAGTTGTCCATTTTACCCCAACTCCTTCATCAGTGGTCTGTTATAACCAGTAGATTATCATCAGTGGTCCATTTTTTGCCCTTAATACTTCATCACTTCAGTTTTGACAAAGGGTCAGTTTCCTTATTTAGATGGTGTGGAAACTCTGACCAGTGGTGAATAGAGTAGAAGGTGACTGTGTAGAAGTGACAATAGTGTATATTTTGTCATTTCACAAAAGTTTGATTTTTAACCTTGGTTATGTGAATATTGATTATAGATATCATAACATTAGCTATAGTTGTACCTACAGTGCAGAAAACTACAAAATATAAAAAAATCACAAAATGTTATAATTAAAATATTATGAACATTATGACCAATATCGCATATTCCATAATTAAGTGTTCACATAACTAGGGCCTTATTGTTCCTAGTTAGTGTCATATTGCCCCTTTCTTAGAGACTTTTAGCTAATATTTACCTACGTCCACGTGCTGTTAATAATATGGGCTTTACTGTAATCTTGTTGATTGTAGTGTCATTGTGTTTTCCATTGTTATTTGTTTTTGTGGCGACACGGTGTAACTTGGTGTTTGCTGTCACCTTCACACCTTCAAAGATCAGCTTCCAGCGCTGTGTCACTTTAAAGGTCATTACACCCCGGACCCCCCTCACTCACTCTCCTGGTCCAGTCCGGCCTGGAAGATATTAAATGAAGCGGCTTCCTTTATTTAACAGAACGGATTGGACTGTCTCTCCTTTAAAAGCCTGAAGCTGTTACCCGATGACAGATAGGAAAAGCCGCGTGATTGGTTGCCGCCGAATGCCCTTCAGGCCCGTGGCCGTCACCACGAGTCCCGGACGACCGTGGCTGGCAAGTCACGCCATCGATCTGGCCCCTCGGGCTTGATAAGGATGTAGTGTGGTATAGTGGAGAGGGTCAATAAGCATGTCAGCGGCGCCACAAGAAGTAGAACACTGACCAGTGGCTCAGCTTGTGAACGCTGATAAATGACTCTGTCTTCGTTCTATATAGATCGAGTTCTGTCCAGAACATGCAGATCGTCGTATCTCAGGTTGTTCTGTGGCTTAACATGAACTAGTGCTTTACATGAGTGCTAAAGGCACAATAGGGAGGTTGTGTGTTTGACCTTTACATTGCATGTCACTATTTACTGCTGGCTATAAATGTGAGATGGAGCAAGTAGAGAGGAATTTGTGGCTTTGTCCTACTAACAGTTACTAGTTTAGAAATTGGTTAAAAGCCTGAGTGTGTGTGATTGAGTATGTTTATACACACACACACACATAAGACTACTGTCTCTACATATTGTATTTACACGTTTATATACGTGTTTGTTCATGATTATGTAGGTGTATATGAATGAGAAGATATGCTGTGTATTAGAAGTCAACCGATTTGGGTTACAGATTATTGGTAGTTAATGGGCCTAACACCGATATTTGGAACCGATATGGAAACAATATCTATAATTTTACTAACACCAACACAAAACTTTATTTAAATAGCACAAAAGCAGAAGTAAACATTGATGGATTTTACTCGATTTTATTCAGTTATATTGTTACACTGTAATTAGTTTGTAGACAGTTTCCATATATATGTGTATCTTCTGAGAATCTGTTTTCTGGCAGCCTCTTACATTTGCTCCTCTATTCTCCAGTTGTCCCTGGTACATTCCTAACCTAACCAGTCCCTTACCCTTATACCCTGTCACCCTAAATCCACATATTACCAGGTGCAGCTTTGCTTCTTCACCCTTTTTCCAAGTAACACATATCTTAGCAAGACAAAATAGGCCCTTGTGTTAGACTTGGTGTCTCCAATGGTGTCCTTGAGGCTCCAGGGGAATAGATAAAAAGGTACAATCTTGGGTGTGAGGGAGAGAGAGTTTGGACACAGAGAGAGAAACACTGACCGAACATCTCCCAAATGAACATCTCGTAAGAACATTGTTGCTCTTTAATAAAACTCAGAAACTTCAAGAACTCTCCGCCTCATCACTGACTCTTCATTCTCAAACCGGGAATCCAACAACATGTAAAAATGCATAAATGACATTTTTCGCGATGTAAACATGCACTGGGTGCAGTAGCGCTCGCAACTCTCACGTGGAACGCCATTACGCGCAATTACCCGCATATTACAGACAAAACTCATACTGTATTCTAGCTGATAAATAACAACCAGCGTTCCACTCACAATACAGCCATTTATTGATATTTTCTGTGTTTGACATGTGTCTATCGTGTTATTGTGACGTAGCTCCAAGTCGCATGGGGGTTTATGGGAAATGTAGTTCCAGAAAGACTAAAAGCAAAGTAATTTATCTGATTACTTGATTAATTGATGAAAAAACGATAGAATGCTCGATTATCAAAATAATGGATAGCTGCAGCGCTAAAAACAAACCAGGACGCCAGTGACTTGATCGTTCTTGTCATATAAGTGCATTTCACATGTATGCATATATATATATATATATGTATATGTTATATATATATATATATATATATATATATATATATATATACACACATATATATATACATATATACATATATATATATATAGATTATTATGCTGATAGATAGATAGATAGATAGATAGATAGATAGATAGATAGATAGAGTAGACAGATAGTGTAAACATGCCCGCAATAAAGGTTTTCTCAGAATTTTAATCTGTAGTATTTTTAACTGACATTATATAAATTAAATGTGCTAGTACATAAATGTAAAAGTCTTATGACCTCACTGTCCCTTTCAGTCTTATCCACTCCTATAAATCACTACAGTAACTCTACAATAGCCTGCCCCCGCCCAAACTTTTAGCCATTTTACCTTGAGAGTGACGCGCAAGCTGCATTTTGCTCTGAATTGTCCTGACACACTCTGATCCATCGCTATCTAAATGTCGTCCTTGACTAGACTGTCAACATGCAACTTTTTACTCTCGATGCTTAATGAGCTTTCTACCCGAGGTGAGACCTTCGAGCCCGGAGAGCTTGGGCTTACAAAGTCCCCCACTGCAGATGTATTTTTCCGAAGGGAAAAGATGTTCTCGCTCTTAAGCAGAGTAATGATCGCACTCTTTTCAGCCTGGTCTGCTTTACTGGCGAGGTCTCTAGTGGCGTAATTGAAGTGACGCTGTACACTTCTCACAGATGCAGCCATGAGAGTCTCGGGGATTGCGACCTGAGAGCTCTGCTTCAAACATACGTTTTTCACATTTTAGAAGTTTTTTTGGAATTCTGGTCATACGTTTCACAATCACAGTTGTGGCAGCAAAAAATGACACACTTTCAAAGTTGTTGTATTTGGTCTTTTCTGGAGTGGATTGTTTACACGCTAGTCATGTCACATTTATAAGGTCAGATGTTCTTCCTGATCCTTCTGTCCTATTAACTTTGCACTTTTTTAGCCACGGTTGGAAAGTGACACTAGAGTAATGTTGACCACTTGCCACGCCATGAGGCATTAAATTCAGTCATACCAATTATCTTCAATTGGAGAAGCAGCGTGAAACAGAAAAAGGATATCTGCTTCTCTCATCGGTGGGGTTTGTTTTCTCGTGTCAGCTGATGTCCGTTTGTATTGTGTATATCTTGCAGGTGGAGTCGCGGGACACACTGAACAGCATAGCGCTGAAGTTTGACACCACCCCCAACGAGCTGGTGCAGCTCAACAAGCTGTTCTCCAGAGCCGTGGTCCCTGGACAGGTCTGCTGCTCTGCTCTCCTCTCCACTTCATTCCCGTCCTCCCTCCTCTCACCCCTTCACCCCCCGTCTTCTCTTCTATCCTCTCCTCTAATCGCGTCTCATTCCATCTTCTCTCCTGTTTTGCTCTGTCCTATCTTGCCCTTTCCTCTTACCTAATTCTCCCTCTTGTCCTCTCACCTTCTTTGCTTGTTTCTTATGTCCTCTTCTGTCTTCTCTTCTCCTAACATCACCTCATCTTCATAGGAGACTATTTTGTCCTTTTCTCTTCTTTCATTTCCTCTCTATTCCTATCCTGTCCTGTCCTCTTGTCTCTGTCATTTAATTTCCTCTTCTGTGCTGTCCTCTCCTTTCATTTCATCATGTCATCTCTTATTTTGTCTCATCTTCTCTCATCTTTTCTTCTTCTCGTCTGTCCTCCCTTCTCTTTTCCGCTCTAATCCTGTCCTTCCCTTTTCTCTCACCTCCTCTACTTTTGTCCTTTCCTCTTTTCTCCTTCTTCCTCTTTCTTCTTTTCCCCTTTTCTTCTCACCCCTCCTGACCAATTGTATGCTTTAACTCTGTTCTCTGTCTTCTGTCACATTTCAAACCCTTCTTGCATGCGTGTTACTAATATTGAAGGTGTCACGTGTAAAATCCATTGGCCACATAATTCACTTGCATGGTCTAATGAGCTGTGAGGCCCACAGAGAGCAGACACTGACAGAAAACAAACTAGAGGAGATTTAAAAATGGATGCTGCCTCTCTAAGAATGTACTTTTCCACCGGAATTTTTGATGTACCTTTAAATTAAATGAACATTTGGCATCTTTTTAATTATGTTGACAAATCGTGATTTATTTTAGTGAACATCTATCCCTGCTGGCTTTACTCAGTGTGAGTGTTTTGTTATACGACAGGTCCTGTATGTTCCCGATCCCGAGTATGTGTCCAGTGTGGGCAGCTCCCCTTCCCTCAGTCCCATCAGCCCCCTCTCCCCCACATCCTCAGAGGCCGACTTGGAGAAGGTGACGGTAGGTGCCACTGCCTATGGACTCCTGACACACACCCCCACACCCTCAAACACACAGAATCTGCACACAAAAGACAGGTGTTCTTCATGTGTCTGCTCGTGCGGCACTTTCTGTACGGACAGTCAGCCATGGCCTGTTTAGTGACTAACTTCTCTTTCTTTAGTTTTGTGCGGGAACTCTACAACCCCCGACTTGCATCATTTTAAATGTAATGAAAAATCTGAATATTTAACCTTGACATTTTGCTTTTTAGAGCGCTAAGATTGCACAAAATACCAAATACACATTATACAATATACATATTTTTGATGTTTAAATATCAGAAAGCTCTGTGGAGCTTTAAAATGTTTTGATTATTTTTGGCACGCAACGCATATGCAAAAAAAAGAGTCTTGAGTCCAGTCTTTTCTTTTGTTGTCTGTCTTTACTACAGCTTAGACTTTTACAAGCAAAAGATGAATTCTTAGGACTAAAAGGAGACTTTACGTGACGGTCAAAAAACTGTAACGCCCCGGAGTTCTCGGCTTCGACACAGTTCTAGTCTACGTATGTTCTTACATCATTTTATATATATTTCAGGAAACAGTCAGCGTAAGCCAACTATGTATTACTTCTGTGTTACGTACTAATACAGAAAGTTTATATAGAAAGTTCCAGAAATATTCAAATTAGCTTTATAGTTCTAACTTCTACTACAAATAGTTATGAAATATTACATCCAAATATTCAAACATTCATGCAATACAGAATGGCTCTAACAAAGTTAAAAACTATATTTTTAATGAAGCATTTCATCTGCTTTAATCTATTCCGTTACATATATTAAGTATTACTTGCACTTGCAGTCTTAGGACTGAACCAGGTTGTATTTCTTTACTTGTTGCAATCATATAACTACAGTATGTATGTGACAAATAAAGAATCTTGAAGAGTCTTCAAACACAATTTTGAGCCAAAATTCATCTGAACAAAATTTTCTCAAGCCATTCCTCTCAGGGATGTATTTTTTAATTATAACTAATATGTATGTGTGGTACCAATATGTGTTTTGAATTAGAGTGACAGTGCAGATTGATGTTAAAATTTCATTAAAGGTTATAGCTGCTGAATGTTTAAATGTTCCATCACAAATGTGATTTTCTCCCAATTGATATATTCATGATGGTGGCTAGAGGGGAGGTGCTGGACTTATTGGGGATGAACGAGGAATTTCCCATTCAGCCTTCATTTCAATTATCAGTTACATAACTCTGTAATGAACTCGCTAGTACATGTGAATGCGTGTGTGTTTTACCTCAAATTCCACGCTGTGTTTTCCCACTTAAAAGAGTACGGTTCTTCATTCGAGTGCCACATTGTTACTTAATTCCATCCTGCTGGACATGTGAGTGCCTAAGTCGGGGGACAGAAGCAGGGACAATGCAGAGTGAACTGGTATTGTGCATTGTTCCCTTGCAGCTGATCTCCACATGCAGAATGCTGGGAGTGCAGAATGCCTCTGCACAGGTCACGGGGTGCAAATTGATCCTGAGGCCTGTAGATAAATGTGTGTGAAAGGATTGCTCTTGTTTCTCCTAAACCCTGGAAACGCCAAATACTTTAAACTAAGCTTGAAACAAAATAACTGCAAGATGCAGCGGCCTAAGAAGACTGGGAGAGTGGTATTAATGTTTAAAAGTGAAAGCGTTCACTAAAAACTCAGCTCATTTTGCTGTGTTTGATCTCTGCTTGTCTTATAAATAAGTAAATCATGTCAGAATAATTTCAGATTACACTATTTGAAAGCGTGCAGCATAATTTACTTTGTCATTTTGTGGCTTTGTGAAGCAGTTTTTCCTTTGTAAGCTGATTTTAGTTGGTTGCTAGTTTATTCTTGGGGGGACTGGAGCGTATCCCGAAAACTTTAATGGGCGGAAGGCGGGGAACAGTCCTGGGCAGGCGCCAACACACCGCAGGACGCACACACACTCACACAGTCACACTCATATTCATACCTTATGGGGCCAATTTAGAGTCGCCAGTTAACCTACAGTGCATGCTTTTTTGGACTGTGGGAGGAAACCGGAGCCCCAGGAGAAAACCCACGCGAACACAGGCAGAGCGTGCAAACTCCACACAGAAAGACCCCGCGGCCGACACGGGGCTCGAACCCAGGACCTTTGTGCTGTCAGGCAGCAGCGCTAACCGCACAAAATGGGATTCAGCCTGAGTATTTACCTTCTACAAAGCTAAACAATAAAAAACTCTCCTACTAATTAAAATTTAGGCGGTTTTGTCTTTCTGGTATTCCATTCTCCAGAATAGTGCCTGTTTGTTTTCTCTTCAGGAGCTGAAGAGAACTGTGTTAAATGCTCTTTTTGTTTACCGATCTCCTGAAGGACTCCCATGCTTTCAGAGCCTTGGAGCTTTGGAAACTTCTACACTTCACCTCGTGCTGCCGAGGCCTACGTTATTTTTAAATTGTACTGTCGACTGGACCCAAAATGGCTTTTACAAATATTTGATGCTGAAATTTAGTTAGAAATTAAACTGTTAAAATGTAAAACTCATAAAATAAAGACTTCCTTTGTATGAAGTTTGAATTTTTGAGTGCTTCTCTGCCTGCCTGTCCCTCTTGTTACCTCTGTACTTCACTCCCAGAGTTGTGCTGAGGGACCAGATTTATTCAGTCCGGGGGGCGTCATGCCCCTATCGGGTGCATTTTGAAGCCTGTCATAATGGTTTTACTGCCAGACTCGCTCTGCACCAAGAGAGCTATTGCCCCCAGTGCTACAAATGTACGCCTGATTAGACGAAGAGAAAAGCCGCCTCATTTTCCCCCAACTCTTAACGATCTTTTAATTAAAAAGCAGTTTCTGCCGACTCGTGGCCCGTTCTCTCGTTTATTGCTGAAGAGATTTGAACCGGCATGCTTGCATGTAATCAGGAGGTGTAGTGATTCGGTACCATGGGAGTTTTTCCTGTTTTGAGGCGGTGATTGCTAATTTGGTAAGGGGATTTGCTTAGGAAATGACGGAGAGTGAAGAGAGCTGGGTTGAGAGCTGTTTTATACACAGGGGCAACGTGACCCTCGGATGGATCAGCACAGTGTTGTTAAAATTAATCAGTAACTTTATACAACGTTTGTCCTTTCTTTATTGGGGGAAAGAAAAGGCACTTTCACCACAAACCGGACAATAAAACTTTCCAGAATCAAGGGTAATTATTGTTCCTTTAAGACAGCTGGAAAGTATGAAATGAGTAACAAATGACTTAAAGCACAACAGAAAAGGAATTTCTGGTGGTGTATTTGTGCATTGAAGTTTCAACAAGAACAAATGCCCGTGCTTATGTTGTTTTTTCCTGCAAATCAGACGTTTGGTTGCCCATAAACCCATCTTTTACAAACTAGCACATTTTTAGCACTGTCAGCCAACCGCAACTTTGTGTTGCTTTGCGTGGTAGCTGTCTGTTGTGTTATGAGACAGAATATTTGCATAACCAAATAACAGTAAACAGTAATCCTGGTTCCGGAAACTTCATCAGCTTCTTCAGATTACTTGATAACTGGAACATGTGCTCATTCATGCTGTTTAAGTGGAACTAACATAGATTGCAGTTTCAACATGCTAGCATTGGTTCCAGTTCCGGTTTAGATACAGTTGTGAGTTGCAGATTGAGAGTGCCCCGAGAGTAGATTCATGGAGGAGTTGGCTCCAGTTTTCACAAAAATGAAATATTTCATTTTTCGCTCATTTAACTAACAAGCGCTTTGTCACAGTGTTACAAAGCAGAATATTTGCATGAGCAGTTTGCAGTTTTGCTCGGCCAAATACAAAAGTACTCCTGTCTCTGATTATTACGTCAGCTGTTTACTTAACTGGAACTGTACTAGAACCTTACCAGAACAGTAACTGGAGCTGGAACCTTGCTTTTATAACCACTGGTTCCCATTTACAGTTAGATACAGTTCTGGCTGCAATGTCAAAGTTCCAGTTCCAGCATGAAAGCACTGGTTCCAGTTCAGGTATGATTCCAGTTGTAGACTACGTTCATTAAAGTGCTGGATCTGGTTACAATTCAGGTACATTTCCAGTTGAAGTCTGAAATTGCCCTAAGACTAGATTCTAAATTAGTAAAAGCATTGCTTCCAGTTCAGGTGTGGTTCAAGTTGCAGTGAAAAGGTGAAAGTGAGTGATTATTTGTCATTGTGAACACACCACAACGAAATGTGACCTCTGCATTTGACCCATCCATGTAAGAGCAGTGCGTAGCTGACATGGGCAGCACCTGGGGAGCAGTGCTTGGGGACAGTACCTTGCTTTAGAGTACCTCAGTGGTACCTTAACTAGTTAGGGATTCAAACCGGCAACCTTCAAATCACAGAGCAAACTCCCCTAACAGTTATGCTACTACCTGCCATAGTGTGAAAGTGCTGTAGGACTAGATTCTTGGAAGTGCTTGTTCTAGTGCAGTTGACGACGTAATGGTAGGGTGTTTACCCCGTGATCAGAAGGTTGCAGGTTCGAATCCAGGGCCGGTAAAGTTGCCACTGAGGTACTCATGAGCAAGGTACCGTGCCCAAGGACTGCTCCCCAGGCGCTTGTTAGCTGCCCACTGCTCCTTCACGAATGGGTTACATTTTGTTGTGGTGCACTGTGTGCTGTGCTGTGGTGTGTTCACAATGACAAATAATCGCTCACTTTCACTTTTCAGTTGTGGTACAGGTATCGTTCCAGTTGCAATGTCAAAATGCCCTGTAATTAGATTTTTTTAAAAAAATGCTGGTTCTTGGTCCAGCATGAAGTAACCGGTTCCAGTTCCAGTTCAGCTATAGTTCCAGTTGCAGTATCAAAGTGATTACAGACTAGATTACAGCATCCTAAGACTTGGAGTATGTATCACATTTTTGCAGACTTGAGCATTTTGAGTATTTCAGGTTGCTTAATAATGTTCTGATGGTGAGACGGATGTGAGATATTGGATAATAAAGTATCTCTCATATGAAAGAGGCATTTTTCCCACTGTCTGATCCGTTATTGCAAATCAACCTGATCTCTTCCTGTTCCCTTCCCCCTGTACTTCCTGCCTGCTGCTAAATTTAGTGTTCCGGGAGAGGTGGAAAGAGAGAGAGAGAAATTGGAGGGAGGTGGCAAAACGGGGGTGGAAGGGCGAAGAGAATGATGTGCACGGGTGGATGTGGACGTGTGTTCGACAGAGATAGGGAAGGAGAGAGTCTGAGAGTGTGTGTGTGTGTGTGTGTGGGAGAGAGAAAGATAGAGTAGAATGAGTGTGTAAGAGGACAGGAGGGCCCGTGTTAATTACCTGTGCAATGTCTGGTGTTGACTGACACTAGGTGAGGCGACTCTTGTCACCAGCTTGGTAACGCAGCCCGACTCCTCATGTCTCGAAACACACACTGCCCTATCAAGGAGAGACGGAACTCTCTCTCTCTCTCTCACACACACACACACTCCTCAACCACACATTTCCATTAATGCCACTTCCACACTAACAGCTTCATCCAAATCAGATTGTGGTCCTGCATGAAATTTGTAAGCACCAACACCTTTTTCAGATCTGCAAACAAACTAGACGTGAGTGTTTTTAGGGGAGATAGTCCAAGCTTGGCTCTGCTCCAGAGTTTATGACTCAGCTCTCGTCAAACCAGCCTTATGTCCCGAAAAACAGTTCAGTTTTGTTTGACTACTCATTGCAGTACACATTTTTGTCCACAAGGTGGAACTGCTGTTTGATGTGCATGTTATGAAATGAACAGACTTTATGAAGCATTCTATTTGAAGAGGGCAATAATCGTCGTGCATATGCGGGCTGTGCTTTAAATGAACAGTACGGAAGACTAACTACATCCCTTTTTTAACGGCCCGTCTGACGTCTGTGTTAATATTTAATTTCAATCCATGTCTTGCCGATTATTTTACCTCACCGGGGCATTTCACAGCAATGTGGAACTGGCAGTTAATTTTTTTTAGATAGGAATGCAAAGTGGAGTTGAGTGTTTTAATGCTGTGGGTGCTGAGTAGGTCTCTTTCTCTCTCACACACACACACACACACCTAGGCTCTCTGAGCCCCCTAGCCCGAGTCAGTGGCCCGCTACGGGACTTAAGCGCTAAATCCAGCCCCTGGTCCCCTGCAGGCCGGATCTCATCTTGGGGCTCGGTGAAGGCAGTGTAGCGTAGGTAAGCTGCAGATGGCCTGGAGGACACTGGCACAGACCAGCTCCCACACACATACACACACACACACACACACCCACTCACACACACACACTCACACACATACACGTACACACCGTGTCCGATATGTCCCCCTCATCTTCCACACCAGCTCAGCAGGACACTTTAATCTCAAAACTTGGTTCTGGTGCTTTGGTAATGCTGCTTCCTCGCTCTCTCATTCTCTGTCTGTTTGTCTCTCTCTCCTATCTTTAATTCACCTGACTACAAAAAAAGAAGAAAAACCTAGTCCATCTCCAGTCCCCTCTCCCTCATCAGATTGCATTTGGCCCAAGTTCTAAATGCATATTTAACCAGATTTTAAAAGCATTTGAGATTGTAATTTAAAATTCATTATCATAAGTTGTTTTTTTATGTTGTTTTGTTTTATGAGTTACTGAGTGTTAATGAGTATCTAACATCACTGCAATATGAAAAAAAAATGATGGAGGCTTTTGTGGATTGCTAATGCATTACTCGATATCCACTACTACTAAGAATGTTAGTACTCAGTAACCTGTTTTATAAAGGTTTCCACTGTGGTCCTTGTCCAGAAAGTGAAAGTGAGTGATTGTCTTTGTGAACACAGCACAGCACACTGTGCACCACAATGAAATGTGACTCCTGCATTTCACCCATCCGTGAAGGAGCAGTGGTCAGCTGACATGGGCTCAGCCCGGGGAATGTTACCTTGCTCATGAGTATGTCAGTGGTACCTTTACCAGTCTGGAATTCAAACTAGCGACCTTCCAATCACAGGCGAATGCCTTAACTGTTACACTACCGACTGCCCCTAAAAGGTAGATTAGATTAGGGTCAGGGATTACCACATTTGTATCTAAATTGCACTAAATTTTCTTTATCTACCACTAGTTAAAGTTTCTAATTTATAGTCTATTTATATATGCTTCTCTATGTAGTTTTTTCTTCTGTACTCTGTAAAAATTGGAGCCACGTCGTCTTGTCTCTCTGTATACTTGTACATATAGCTGAGATGACAAAGTTTACTTTGAATTTGTTTACCATATTAATTGTTTGTTCATGTAATATCTTTGGTAACAACAAAGATCCCTAATGTCAACATACACATGTAGTAACTGAGTTGTTGTATGATCAACATTATGGCAGAATTTAAGCAGAACTGCTTTTTTGTGACTGTATTATTATTTTAGATTCTTCTTCTTTCAGCTTCTCCCGTTGGGGGTCGCTGCAGCAACGTTTTGTTATTTTAGATTATTGTTTATTATTTAGTGGCACTGGTCCAAGATTTAACATTGGTATTGGACCGGAAATCAGTTCATACTGATCAGTTCGTCGTTTTTCTTTGAATACCTTCTTATATTTTCCACTGGCAGCAGACAAAATTGACGGGTGGAGGTCAAGGAGGAGAATGTTACATTTGCAACATTTAGCACATGCTTTTATCTAGGTTTCCTAATTATAGGGAAGGTCTCCCTGAAGAAAACTTTACATGTGTTACAGTCTTTGAAGTGTTCCAGTCTCCAGTTTCATAGTATACAAACCATAGATTTCTAAGGTCTTAAATTTCCTATTTTTAAATTCATGTGCGTGAATTAGACCAGGGTGAAGCTACCCAGGGTTGAAACTTCATGTGATTATAAAACCTACTTTTCTGGTACAAACACCCACACGCGTTTAATCTCACATATACACACACACACACACAATTGCTGCCAGTGGCCACACACTTAAAAAAGTCTCTGCTTAAAATGTGCCTTTTTCGAACACGCTCTCCTCTTAGTCATGAATGGTGGCGTGGAGATTCTTGGGAGACTGCTCTATAAACGGTAAGCCAGCATTAGAACTGTAAATGCACCCGGCTATTTCGGGCTCCCTGTGAGATGCGCGAGACTCACGCCCCCTTCCTGTGCTCGACTTGCTATGGACGATGGAGGGGCGGAGGGTGTTGGGTCGACTCGGCTCCCTCGAGGCAGGTGTTATGCAAAATGCAGTGCTAGCGAGATGTGTTTTGACTCCGCGGACGCCGTTTTCGGGCCTCTTGGGTGGGCCTGCTCCCGTCTCGGCGTGGCAGGCTGTCGGAGCTTGGCGGTTAGAGGGAGGGGACCTTGTCCTCCGCTTCACCGGGAGAGCTTTTTTGGGGCCCGGAGGTTTGTAGTGAGGGTTGAGGCGTGGGGAGAGGGGGTTGCTTCTCATTTCCTGCAGATTTGTGGCATTCTGCTGTCCAGATTGATGTGATTGTGTTTAATAATGGAGTCTTAAGAGTCTTACCAACATGAAGACTATATAACCTCATAAAACATGGAGCCATGTTATTTATTGCTTGACCACAGCTATGTACAAATTTGGGCCAAATTTGGAGCAGCTGGAGTAGTGTCACGGTTAGGGAGTTCACCCTGTTATTGGAAGGTTTCTGGTTCAAGTCTTGGAACAGTAAAGGTACCACTGAGGTACTCCTGAGCAAGGTACCGTCCCTGTAATAAGCAAGGAATAGCTTTGTGATTGTCATTGTGAACATAGCACAGCACACAGTGCACCACAGTGAAATGTGACCTCTGCATTTGACCCATCCGTGAAGGAACCATGAGAACCTTTATTTGCCAGCGTCCAGGGAACATTGCTTGGGGACGGTACCTTTCTCATGAGTACCTCAGTGGTACCTTCACCAGTCCAGGACTTGAACCGACAAACTTCCAATCATGAAGCGAATGCCCTAACCGCCACACTACCAACTGCCCTGCATGTATTAAAATGTTTCAGGTTTCACATACTAGTTATACAAGTACAGCATGTAGTCAAATATTTTAAGATTATTTATCATAGACACAGTTATATGAAAAAGAAATACCATTATTTATTCATGATATACACATTAAATAATTATCATACACAGTTATATGATAAATAAATATTTCAAAGTGTACAGTGTTAAAATAAATTAATTAAATGTAAATATAAAACTATATATAAATGTATATATAACTAAGGTTATAAATAAGAAGAAAAAAATAAAAATATATCCAAATAAACATTACAATTTTCAACAGTATGTGAACAGTATATAAATGCATTGTAAAGAGCAGTGTTTTATTTCGATGGACGTCAGTGTTACTGCTTGGTTCAAGCCAGCCCAAGAAGGTTTGTGTGGTCAAAAACTGACTGTTGGTGGCTGTATTTTTGTGTAAAAGTCCAAAAAATGTCTCTGCATTAAATAAAGGTACAATTATGCCTTCACTATGTTAGGAAATCCTTTTGGCCTCTAGAAAAGCATGACTACATTAATATATTTCCTTGTATAAATTCCTGCACATAAAATGTGGATTCTGCAAGCGTGCAAAAATCGGATGTGTGTGTGTGTTTGGTGCAGTGGGAGTGTGCATCAGAGTGCAGCAGACAGGTGTGGGCAGGGGGCCTCTTTTGAAGCGTAGCCTGCACCCACTCTTTCACCTCGCCGTCTACTCCGGTCGCTCTCAACACCTCCAACGCTGGCACACACACACGCACACTGCTTAGACTCTCTGAGCTCACAGTGCTCCAACATCAAACCTCGGCTTCAGATGACGTGTTTTTTAATTCTTCATAAGCTTTTGGGCCGACACTGTTCTATCTAAAGGCCTCAAATGAAATAGCGTGGGAATGGATGAGCTCAAACTCAACCTCACCTCCGGCCCACCGCCGCTCTCCACAACCTAAAGGGCTCTTGTGTTGGTTTTTTTTGGAGCTCAACAAGCCAAGATGAGTACTAGAGATTTGATCACCAGGGTCATTACCATATAAATCATTTGCACACGCATGCACACAGATACGTGCCGTTCTAAAGACTTGTGACTGTGTGTCAGGGTGTGTGTAAGCAGTAAATCAGTGAGCTAATATTAATTGGTCGACATGAACTAATAAATTGTTCATTTTTAAATGATCATTAAAAAGGACTTGACAGATGGAAGATGGGTCTTCTAGACATATTATGAGAGCACAGCATAATTTGTCACCTGAGAGAGCAACTACAACCGTTTTACTATTTATGACAATAAAACAAGCGTATTTTTAAACTGTTATCTTGGTAAGCATTCTTAAACAACAAGATGTTAGGAAAGGGTGTCTATTTTTCTGATATAATTTTTCTTTTGTTGAAAGTGTTGAAATCATATCTATTAAAACTCCTATATGCACTACATGACACAAGACTCAACATCACCCATTTTTATAGAACTATTATTTGTTTAATAATTGTTAGGTTTTTTTATTTTCAGAAACATTTCCATCATATAGTCTCAATTTATCATCGGTTGGTAGCATAGCGGTTAGGGAGTTGGCCCCGTGATCGGAAGGTTGCCAGTTTAAGTCCACTGAGGTACTCATGAGCAAGGTACCATCCCCAAACACTGCTTCCTGGGCCAGAAGCTGTCCACGGCTCCTTCACAGATAGGTCAGATGCAGAGGTCACATTTGGTTGTGGTGCTCTGTGTGCTGTGCTGTGGTGTTCACTCACTTAAATTCTAATTAATCTGCATTACCAGCATATCTCTATTACGGCATAAATAGCTATATAGCATATCCATCATTTTTATTTATTTATTTTTTTGCTATCACACCACCACCACATGTATCACAGTGTTTCCTCACATATTGTGCAGCCTTGCTTCCCAAGTAAAAATTTCCTTCATTAATTGGACATTAAATGGCCCAGGTGTACATATATGGGGTGTTGCTTCATCACATTCATATTACTTTTCTCACACTATTTATTTCGTACAGTAGCAACACACAGCTCATTTTTCTCCTTTATTCACAGCCCTCATTCTATTTTCTCCTTCCCCAGATGGCCGTGAGTAGAAACACATAAGCCGCTTTCCTCACAAGGCAGGAAATATTGCTGCTTCTTGCACATTTGTCCAAACCGTCACATTAAGTTGATTTTGGAGAGTCTATAAAGCAATAAAAGGGCAGGCTGCCTGTGCGTTGTGTATCTCACCGCTGTCATGTGGGTTCGCCTCTATGCTGGATTGCATTCCGTGATGGAAAAAAGCTTGGTTTTATGCATCTGGAAATATACTGTATTAACCTCAAACCTGATTGTACACACTCACTGGCCACTTTATTAGGAACGCTTGGCAGCTGCACTTTTGGGTGCATTATCTCAGACTGTAAACAGACTTTAACCTCACACTGTAACAATCTGGAATTCTTTATAGCAGATCTGTCAGTGTGGTATTATGTGGATGCTGAAATTATGTCACATTGGCTTACTTCTAGTGCCTTCATTATTTGTACTCATGAGTATTACTGCCATATACGTCCAGCGCATGGTCAGAAACTAATAGTTGATGAAAAAGTAGAACAGTATGTTATATAAACTGTAATGTCATTTACAATGTATTTAGAAGGGTTTAAAGAGTACTGAAAACCTGTACTCGAGTATAAGTAGTGGTGTATTAGAGAAATATTGCTCAATTTCAAGCGGTGCTACTCATGTAAAATATCTGAACCTACTGATTGAGATGTATTGCTGTATCAAAAGCAGACTTTTTTTTTGAAAGCTGATGTAGATAATTATTTTGAGCATATAACCTCATCACATCAAGAGTAAAATCATTAGTTATTTAAGTAATTGTTTGAGATGTAACTTATTCCACTCAAAGTGACTTATTCTGACAGATGAGATTTGTTCTGATGATGCCACATTTTATAGACCAGTAAATAGCAAATTGATTTAAAAACCGGGGTATTTTACTTAGGTTACCTTCGTAAGCAGTTTTTTTTTTAAGACGCACGGCAGTAACTGCAATTTCTCACTTCCACCCCTGTGTATATATGACTCTCTAAACTGCCTGTTTCTCCTCTTCTTCTCTTTCAGGACTCTGATGGCCCTCCTCGCTCCGAGGCCCCGCCCCTGGCCCCACCTCCCTTCTCGGCCCTGCGCTCGTCCCGTGTGGTCTCCTCTACCTCTGAGGAGGAAGAAGCGCTGACCGAAAAGTTCCTAAAAATCAACTGCAAGTACATCACGGACGGCAAGGCGAGTCCGAGCTACGGTTACACGCCCAATAAAAGTCTCTGTGGCTTTCCATTCTCTAGCAGATCACAGAACAATTTTGGAAAACAGTGCTGATAAATCTTTCTGGTAAATGTTGGATTTCAGCAGCTGTTCTTTCAAATTCAGTCCACCTTACCAGTGTTTGGGAAGCTACTGTGGTGGGTTCTCGTGGAATGAATGCGCAAAACACAACGGAGCAAGTTTAACACGAGCCAGAGGGGCTCCTTTTTATTAAAAAGTGCAGTGAGGGGGAAGTCCGTAAAGGGAGAAGGTAGGTAAAAGTCCGTCGTTGAGGATTAGAAGATCGTCGTGTCGTTGAGGATTAGAAGATCGTCGTGGGGTGGTGCAGGTGTAAGTGACTTCAGGGCCGCTCCGTGGGTGATTCTGCTGAGTGAGAGGAGAGAGAGAGAGAGCAGGGGAGAAAACACAGTCTGTTAGAGGTCGGGGTGCAGGCGTCCGTGGTGCGTGTCACTCGCCGACCGCGTGTGGCTCTTCGGCGTCGTTTTTTGTTCGCCACGTAATGAGCCGTAAAGAGGCGGTAATGTCGCTCCAGTCGTGCGTTGTTAGGGGCGGAGCTCCGGCTCCACGCGGTCGGCGATGTTTGTAAACGGGAGCTGGCCCTGCTGGTGACAAGCAACCGTTGCCCTTGGTGCTGAAGTGGCGCTTGTCCTGGTGCCGGAGCGGCAGTGTGGGCCTGTGCCAGGCGTGTGATGTCACACTATTAAAAATAGCCAAGGTATTGTGTTACAGTAGTTGGTTAATCTACAAGCTATAGGGAAAAAGTAGCTCATTACATTCAAGCTATTTACTTAATATTTGTGCAGTAGGAGACTCTTCATGCAAACCAGTTAAAAATGTGAAACATCATTCATTCATTCATTATCAGAACCCCTTAATCCGGAGCCTATCCTGGGAACTTGCGGTCGCAAGGCGGGGACCAACCCTGGGCAGGCGCCAACACACCGCAGGTGTGAGATATCATGTTAAAGCTGGATCAAAATCTGTATGTTTGAATGACATTTTGGAGGTGGAAATTGTGTTGATTTTCATCTTTCATAAGTTGCACCCAAATGGCTGTTTCAGTTTCTGAGTCATTGGTCGTGTAACGGTTAGGGGAGCTTGCCCCGTGATCGGAAAGTCCCGGTTCGATTCCTGGACCGGTAAAGGTACCACTGAGGTGCTCATAAGTAAGGTACTGTCCTCAAGCACTGCTCCCCAGGCCCATGTCAGCTTCCCACTGCTACTTCACGGATGGGTCAAATGCAGAGGTCGTTGTGGTGCACTGATAGGCTACCTTGCCCATGCGGTGCTTGCTCATTGCAGCACAGTGTGTGCTTGGCAGCTGCAAGATGGAATCAGAGCGTGAAGTCCACCTTGGTCAAGATCCGGCAAGAATCCATGGCTTTCAAATTGCTTGGATGTAGTTAACTACTTTTTCTCTGTAGCTTATAGTGTAGTTAACTGCTATATTAAACGAGCAGCTATGCTGTAGCTTCATTCATAAGTAGTTGTAGCTTAGCGTTTAAAAGCAGCGTCCACAACCCTGCTGATAATAGCCAATTTACATTTCAAACCTTCCCTTCTCTGTCCACCAGGGGGCGGTAAGCGGGGTGCTGCTGGTGACGCCCAACAACATCATGTTTGACCCTCACCGGACGGACCCACTGGTGCAGGAGCGGGGCTGCGAGGAGTACGGCATCATGTGCCCGCTGGAGGAGGTGCAGTCAGCCGCTGTCTACCGGGAGATCACTGACAGCAAGATCCGCGAGTCCGTTTCCCCGTAAGAGAGCCACTGCACTGCAGACGCACTACCAAAAAACTCTGACTTACCTTATTTATAGTCCTTCATGGGAGATCAGCCAGAAGGTTGCCTGTAGCAAAATAGCATAAATCTGATCACAGTTTTAATGTACAACTTTTAGGTTTAGAGGCCAATGGCACAGAGTAAGAAAAAACATAAAAGCAATTGGAGCTAAGACTTGGTGTCAATTCACATTCAAACCAGTACAAACTGGAGACTTGATATTGAAATTCCCTGCTGCTTACTTTGGATTAATTTTATATAGGTAAAAAAAATCAACATGTGAGTAGTTGCAGTGATTAACATGATGCATTTTTAAATGAGTTTCTCTAAATTGATCTTTTCAATGTCTATAATTTATCCAACTGTCTGACACACAGCAAATCAAGCAGAAGTTTGTCCTGACTTGAGGCTGGTTAGCAACTTTAAATCTGTCGAAAATTTACATAAACTAAAATATTTCCTTTTATACATTTGCACCAATATAAACTGGGAACTGAGGAATTTTTAAAAATCCATCTTATAGAGGGACATTTTGAGTGTGTATTTTGATTAGTTACAGTCACAAACTCTAACCCTCCTTTTAACATTTATATTTACCGTATTTAGCAGACGCTTTTAGGGGCAGTCTACCTGAAGCAACTTAAGGTTAAGGGTCTTACTTAGGGGCCCAGGGACCCACACCTCTTGATCTACAGACGAGTATCCACCACTTTTGTCTCAGTTTGTGACAAGAGGAGCCCAGTTGAGCTGCTGTTATTTAGGTTTCGGCTCATTCTCCACACAGCAGGGACACTGACATGATGGTGTGTGTTATGCTGCTAAAACTGTGTGAGACACAGCCGTGTTGCGTTTGCACATGTCAGTATCACTGCCAGGTCAACGAGACCAGAAATATCCATCCAAGAAAGTGGTGTAAAACCTGCAGTATAGGACAGAGTTGTTTACCTTGATAAAAAGGTGTCATTTTTAAAGACATCGACAACAGGTGCAGTCTTCAGTTGCCATGTCTGTGACTACTTCTGTCTGCTTGATAAATTTCTTTGTATGCTAACTGCCAGTAGAAACGACTGTTAGCAAGGAATTTGGGTACATGAAGAAATTTGTGTTAACTACCAAACATTTGCTCTAGCCAGGGGACGTTGAAGTTACATGGCTGATGTTTGTAGTTGCTAGAGGACATTTGTGTTAGTGTGCAAACATCTAAGTCAGCTAACAGACTATTGTGTATGCTAGCAGGCATTTCTTTTAGATAGGAAAAATTATCAGTAGTTTAAATTCACATTTGCTAACAGAATTTATTGTTAGTTAGCAGCCTGTCTTAGTTATATTTCTACAAGAAATGTGACATTCCTCCATAGTAGACTGTATCTGTTGTACCCAGGTTGAAGGTTTTAAAAGTAAATTTACTCTAGTCTGAGGAGCCAAACGCAGAGAGCTGTGGTTGTCTTAGATCTTCCTTGTGTAGCTTTATTATAACAGGAAACAGATCATCACTCCAAGGTTAATGAAGCACACTTTCAGCCTCCTTCTCCCTGATTACTCAACCATTTTCATTTGTTAATAAGAAGTTAATGATTTCAGACGCTTTTCAGCCTCCACCCACAGACCTAAGGCTTTTAGGCCTCCACCTGACTAAGGCTTTTAAAAAATATATATATTGATGTGTATATTACATTAGATTTTAAAATCATGTGTATCATTGTGTTTCTGTCCCCACTGTCTTAATACCTTTAGCACAGGTGACATGATGTTCTTGATCACACTGTTACAAAATTCTAGGACTGAGAACATTAACAAGTTAACATGTGATGAATCTGGAAACTTTAATTAATTATACGTTAATTTGTTATGTGTGATAAATTGCCATGTTGAGCGCAATGCGTTTTAACCGATTCTCAGGACTACTACATTTAAAAATTTTTATTGAACTGTCCAAAAATCATCCATTGTGCCTCACACAATAGGATTTTTTGGCAACAACAAATCAGATTTGTTGACAATATGAAATCAGGCTCAGTAGTTCACTAATTAACTGGTCATTTTTGTCCAACAACAGACAAGTGTACACAGTGTGTGCAATGTTAGGTTTTCAGGTCTCATCTCACACTACACCGTTAATTTTTTTTGACAGATGATAAACATCAATTCCACAATTACCACTTTTTCCAGTTGCAGATTCACGACTGTTTGGCTTCTTTATGTTAATCAAGTTTAATTACAGCATTGGATTGCAGAGCATTGCACACCTGCCAATATCACCCAGATATGGGCTGTTGGTGGTGTAGTGGTTAGGGGGTTGGCCCCGTGATTTGAAGGTTGCCGGTCCAAGTCCCTGACCAGTAAAAGTATCACTGAGGTACTGTCACTAAGCACTGCTCCCTGGGGGCTGCACACTCACTCACTGCTCCTTCATGGATGCACAGTTGACATTAGGTTTTAAGTCCCAAAGCTACTGCAGTGGAAGATCAGGAGACTTCAAGTCGGGCTTAAAATTACGAGCTGTGCTCGAAATTTCTACCTACCCAAGCGCTTCTGTCCTTCTCTCCTTGCCATAGGGACCTGGACGCATTGTTCTCAGGCCCCTCGCAGCCGGGCGAGCAGCGTCTGCGCGAGGGCTACGACAGCGGCAGCACGGCGCCCCGCAGCACCGAAGGCTCGCTCTCCGAGGACGTCTTCACAGAATCCGAGCTGTCACCCATCCGTGAGGAGCAGCAGTCCAGTGAGGAGCTCCGGCAGGAGGACAAGTCCTCGGGCGCATCCTCTGAGTCCGTTCAGACGGTCAGCAACATGCCGCTGCCTTCCGAAAGCACAGCCGACGCCGCCAAGCCTGGAGCAGTTAAAGCGGTCGAACAGGTGCGGGGCAAAAAAGAAGGAGTGCAAGCTGGGAGCTCGGGCGACGCCAACCGGACCTCCAGACAGAACAGCCAGACGGAACAGCTCAAAAGATCCACCAGCCGAGACGAGCAGCAGCAACCACAAGAGGCGCCACACTGCCAAGCTTCTGGCTCCCGTCCGGCATCCCAGAGCTCAGCCGCAGAGCCCCCAGGTCAGGACAGCGGTCCGGACGGGGCTAAGGTCACCCGCGAGGGTACCAGGGACTCGGAGACGGACGTGGAGGAGCTGCGCAAGATGTGGAAGAGTCACACTATGCAACAAGCCAAGGAACAAAGGGAAAATGTTCAGCAGGCGCACAAGGACAGTGGGGTGGCCAAGGGTGGTCAGAGACTGGGCTCTGCTGAGGGTAAGATCTTTTTTTGTGGATTTTAGGGTTCTTTCAGCATTTATTCTAAATGTATTTGAATTTATTCCAAACTGTTTTGTTCTTAAAAAATCTTGCCCCTGTAATAGATGGACACACCCACTGATACTGAGAAATTTACTCCACTGTATCTACAGTAGAGATGGCAAACTCAAAAATTCAGGAATGGCAAACTCAAAAAACCTTGATTCCACGATTTTTTTTGAGTCAGGGATTTGGGGCTTGTGTCTTGTGGGAGTCAAGTAATTTCAGAAAATGGGACTTTATTTACGGCACATTGTTTAGAAAGTTTCGAGGATCGTGAATGGCTGATGCTGATATCCTATGTTTTTCATGGTTATATCTGCTGATGCCGATAAATAAGGAGTCGAGCGCATAAAGACAGGATATTTTGCTCGCCTAAGTTCCGCTGCACGCAGAATTTTGGCACGAAAATAGCGCCATAGTTCTGACATTTCTAACAGCGCCAGGTCAAACGAGTGTGGAAGCAGAGTCAAGCGAGGGCGGAGCGCTTCGAGCGTAGTGCACAACATTTAAGAAAAACGTTCCACTCACTCCCCACCCTATGTGGTGCACCAAGTCAAATAGTGCGTAGAGAGCCGTTAAACTACAACCCTGGCTATTTCCTGAGATGCATACTGCCACATAGAAAAGTATGATAAGAGCACTTTACCTACCATACTATTAAGTGCGGCAGTAGGTGGCTCGAGACACAGCCCGTGTGTGAGCTCACGTTCACTTAGTGAAGAGTACATGCAATTTAGTTAGCTAAAGATAATTTCACACGTGCAGACGGAGTTGAGCTCATAAAGATTTTGCTCGTAAACGTTCAGAATTTTTGCACCAAATTGGCACAGGACGTATAAAATCCCACCTCGGACTGGCACAAGCGCTACCTTTCCGACGTACAATAAATGTGTCATAATGTATCGGCTCAAAATATCAGGCAAATCTAAGCATTGGTCCGATGCCAATGTATAAAAAAAAGCAATAATCTGCCGATTCCGATATTATTGTGCAGCCCTAGCCAAGATAATGACGTGAGTAATCTTGTGACCGGTTTTGTATCTTGGTAATATAGCGTTATCATCATGGGTGAACATTTGATTTTATTTTGACTGTGCACTGTCTACTTGAAATTGCAGCATGTCTATCGGTGCTGGACAGTTGACTGTGAGTGTATGTCACTTGAGAAGGAATTTTGCAATTTTACTGATGGAGTTTCACAAAAGCTGTGGCCTTGAGATACAGTTGGTTATGTCAAGCTGCCGAGGAAAAACGTGATCTCGAGAACGAAAAATGTTTTCTTTGGATAAGAGAAAAATCATGTTAGCGGTTGTCCTCATTATCAACTTCCATAGTCTCCTGATTTGAAGCTGTCATGCTTTTGCAGGTCGTCTGGTCATTTTATTACATGCATTTGACCAGAAGATTGTCTCAGTGATTGTATTGAAGGTGGAATCTTTTCCCCAGTCAGTCATTTCACACACATTACCAAGATTCAAACTAACTTTTAAAGAACTCAGGACAAATTTGATTTACCTTTCTTATAACTAGAACAAATCCCTGCAGTGTTCTGTAACATTTTCTGAAAGCTCATCACAGGCGACATCCCGTGTGAGTGGAAATTAGCATGGAGAATTGGCAGGGATCTTTTACAAGCTTGAGCTTTGTATTTGTTCGTGATTTGCATTTAAAAATCTGTGATTTTTTTGTGGGACGTTGTGGTAACGCAGTATCCTCTTTTACCCAGCTTTTACCCTGAACTCAATTCGCAGAAAACTTTTTGTCATATGCGTTTGAGATTTCGACCCACTTAAGGGAATTTCAGAGCAGAACCTTTCCCCAAGCTGCATGTTTTCATTATAAAAATGTTTAGTGGTGCCACCAAAGATATTAGCGAGCCTGTTCTCTCTGAAGTTCCGCCATCACCACGAAACCCTCCTCTCCGATCAGGGTCTGAGGACGCTGGGAATCGGCGATAACCTCGCGCCGAACTGTTTTTGCATCCTGGAGGAGGGGATGAGAGCGGAGACGCTAAAACGCTCCTCACCTGTTATCGCCTCAGGGAGGCCGCCCACGATTCGGAAGCTTTTACGCTCAGCTTTAATCCCACTCCCGCCAGGCTCGGGCCACACACACAGACGCACACACACACGTTTGGAAGGAGATAAGCTCAGAACTATCAAATGGGGAAGCCGCATGCATTGCTCAGAGCCCGAGGGGAACCAAGAAGTGTCTTAGACCGGCATTGAGAGCTGACACGGGCGGTCAAGTGGGCAGACGGAGGTCAGCTTAGCAGTTCTTTCTCTCTTGTGCATTGTTTTTGGTTTGATTTTGATTGTAGGAAGAAGACTAAGAAGTAGAGCTGGGGGATACGGTCAACATATCTGCACAGTAGTTTTTATGTGGATGCATCTCGATGTCGCAGTGAAGAATGTCATTCTTGTTGCCATTTATATTGATCATCCATGTAACCAAGTAATTTAATAGCAGAATCAGATTTCTTTGCCATGTACAGTATTGTGCAAAGGTTTTAGGCAGGTGTGAAAAACTGCTGTAAACAAAGAATGCTCTCAAAAATGGAAGTGTTAATCATTTATTTACATCAATCAACAAAATGTAGTGAATGAACAAAAGAGAAATCTAAATCAAATCAATATTTGGTGTGACCACCCGTCGCCTTCAAAACAGCATCAATTCTTCTAGGTACACTTGCACACAGTTTTTGAAGGAACTCGGCTGGTAGGTTGTTCTAAACATCTTGGAGAACTAACCACAGATCTATAATCCTATAATCCTGCAAAATAATATAATGACTACAAAATAATATAATGACTATAATCCTACAAAATCCCTGACTTTGTGCAACTGTACCTAGAAGAATTGATGCTGGTTTGAAGGTAAAATGTAGTAACACCAAATATTGATTTGATTTGGATTTTTCTTTTGTTCGCTCACTTTGCATTTTGTAAATTGATAAAAATAAACAATCATTATTTATATTTCTGAAAGCATTCTTTGTTTACAGCATTTTTTCACAACTGACTAAAACTTTTGCACAGTACTGTAGGTCAGAAAAACAGAAAACAAAGGAATTTGTTTCTAGTGTTTGTCTGGCCAAGCAGAGACAATGGATACATGAAACAGAGATTATAGATACTAGACACGTCAATGAGCACTAGCAATGGACACTATACAATACAAAATATACAGTAGAATATAAAAGATAATACAATACAAAATACAAACAGTATCCAAAACAAAATTTATAATACACTATACAAAATATATAATACAATATTCATTCATGCCCAACTGGGGTTGTGGGGGGACCAGAGCCTATCCCGGGGACTACAGACGCAAGGCGGGGCCCAACCCTGGGCAGGTGCCGACACACCACAGGGCACACACACTCACATTCACACCTTACGGGGGTCAGTTTAGAGTTGCCAATTAACCTATAGTGCATGCCTTTATACTGTGGGAGGAAACCAGAGCACCTGGAGAAAACCCACAGGAACACAGGGAAAGCATGCAAACTCTACACAAAAAGGCCCTACGGCCGAAGCCAGGACCTCCTCGCCGTGAAGCCGCAGTGCTAACCACCGCGCCACGGTGCCACCCTGTTGCAAACATAATGTATATAACAGCAATGATAACCAGTGCAAAACATCAGTATTATTGTCTTGATGTGCACATGTGTAATAGTCACATCTCAGGACGTACGCCAAGTTCAGCAAATAAAACCAAACAGGTAATGCTACGTTTTAGCTGCTTGATAGAATGGTAAACTTGGTTCTCATTTTCCATGACTAATCTGCAAGAGAGGTTTGTCTGATGTAACAATTGAAATAACAATAGATCATTGACACTAGACTGTAATGATAGAAGAGTGTTACATGAATACAATGGAGCCCTGATTAGGGAGCCAGGATATTAAACTACCCAATTTTCCTCTGAAATATCTCTTCAGAACAGCACTCACCTGCTTTTGTGTTGGACTCTTTGAAAACAGTTGTATAGCTTTTAAGCAAGGCATTCAAGAAAGGATGGAACGCTGTCAAAACAAGTGTTCAGCTTTTTGAAAAAAAACTTGCCAGCGCATTCCACTAAACAATCACTCAAATCTTCGAAGATTAGTTCTTTCAAGTTAGAGCTATCCATGCCATTTAGAGGCGAATCATGATTTCGTAATGTAACTTTTTCCCAGTATCATGCAGAATTAGCGTTTACTGTTATTCAGTTGTTTGAATGGCAAAGTGCAGATAGTTAGCCACCGTAACTGAAATGTAGCCCGACTTTCTTGTTTTTTCATGTACATTTGCACATGTTGCAACAAATGTTCGTACTCATTTTCCAATCAAAATGAGGAATGGCTGAAGGCTTTATACTTTCAGTTAGAGGTCGTCCGATATTGGTTTTTCAGGACCGATATTGATACCGATTATTGCCAGTTAACGGGGCAAATAACTGATATTTTCAACTGACATGCAAAAAAACAAACAAACTGTAAAATATTTAATTTTACAAATACCAACACTAAGCTCTATTTAAATAACTAATGTTTACATTGTAATGTATGCATTGTAATTTATCTTTAAATAATATTACATTTTAGTAACATTATAAAACTGTGAAACTTAAATTTGAAATGTTATAGTATTCCAAAGTAACAGCAGCAGATTGTGGTGAAGAAAGCAAAGCTGCTCAGTGTGCTCTCCATGACAGTGGAGCCACAGTAGTGCACCTTGTAATTACTTAATATCGGTGATGGTCAAAATTAAACACCGATACCGATAATCGGCAAAATGCCTAATGTTGGCTCACAGTAATCATCCCGGCCGAGAATCAGTCGACCCTTACTTTCAATAATGCATTTTGATGTTTAACAAAAGGAGCAAATATTGGATTGGTATTTGTATTGGCAGGGATTGGTACAAGACCAGGAAAAGGGAGATTGTGCCTCTACTTAAGAATTCAAATTAAGAATCAGACGCAAATAGACTTATAAAGCTTACATTGTTTAAAAAAAAACAACAACCTTCAAATGTTTCTTTACATGGAAATGGTTATACATGGTACCCTCAACAAAGATCCATGAGGAACTCTTTATTTTTCATTAAGCACACGTTTTTGTTGCACAAATTACTCCTTTGCAGAGTCAGGCATCTGTGTGTTTTTAATGTAGTCTTGAGGAATAGTATTTACTGTACATGTCTGTTTGCATAAGCAAGGATGGTACCTTAGTGGTAACTTAACCTGCACCGGTAAAGGTACCTCTGAGGTACTCATGAGCAAGTTACCATCCCCAAGCACTACTCCCTGGGTGCTGCCCATGTCAGCTGCCCACTGCTCCCTCACGAATGGGTCAAATGCAGAGGTCACATTTCGTTGTGGTGCGCTGTGTGCTGTGCTGTGTTCACAATGACAAATAATCACTTTCTCTTTCACATGTTGCAATAAATCCCTGTAACTATTGTCTTACTTTCCTCACACAAATATGAAGAAAAGAGGGGGGGCTCATCGTGGTGCTGTTGCAATGCCATTATGAGATAGTTAACCAGACGCACATCAGGACTAATCGTGGGGTAAATTATTGAAATGATTGAATGAATATTCACAAGCGACGTCACAAATATGCAGACTATTAGTGTGCTCTTTAACAGCTGTCTTTTCAGCTCTCTGCTCATACAGCCACGCAAGTGGAAATCATGAATAGTTGATGGTTTTCACAACAGCCTTAAAAAAGTATCAGAGAAAAGCCCCACGTCACTGGCAGGCCCCACTCATAAGGCAGTTTGCATTCATTTGGAAATTTGAAGCGATGAATAATGCAAATCTCCAGATCGCAGACTCGCTGTGCAGATACCAACCACCGGAGACACGATTCTCCTAAATCTGGGGTGTTCACTTCCGGTTCTGGAGGGCCGGTATCCTGGAGGTGTTCCAACATACATGAGTTCACAACATTGACTCCTTGTATGAGGTAGAAGCTTTCCTGTATTGATTCAGCAGGTACGAGGGAAATTCTCCAGGATACTGGCCCTTCAGGACCAAAACTGGTCAGTCGATGCGGCTGTCGGCCCGTGCTGGAGTTGCTGTCCAACTCGGCTGGTGATTTAGAGGACGCTGCTTGCTCCCCTATCTGTATCGCAATTTACAGTACTGTGTGGTACTAGTACTGTGTATAATTTACATTCAGCAATGTGAGTTTGTCATAACCTTAGAATAATTATATGTCATTGCCTAATTGTTGGTGCAATCATTTATAGGTCGATTTGATTTCATTTCAATAATGTTATGGCCCCCCCTGGACTTTGGCCATACCAGCCCCCGGACTTTGGTTAGGCAGCCAGCAGATGCCGCCATTTCTGTTTGTTTAGTGTATTTGAGTTTTGTCCTGCGCGATCCCTGTCCGTCAAGCCTGTAGCCCCACCTTCCCTTTGTGTCCCATTGGTTGGCCAGTCTTCGTTAGAGTCCCCTTTATTGTTTGATTTGGCTTGTTTATGATTTGGTTTCTGATTGGTTTTCCCTCTCCTGATTACCCCGTTTGATTGTTTCTTTTCCGTGTTTAAGTCAGGTTCTTTCCCCATTGCATTGGTCTGTCCACCCTCCTTATGTTGGCATGCTGTTCGTGGTTTTTGAAGCTCAAGAAGAAAAGTTTGGTTTTGTGTGTGGCCTTCGAGCCGGTTTTGTTTGTTTGAAATGTCTCAATAAAAGATGGCTTGCACAGTGACCTCGTCTTTTGTCATGCCGACACACCGCACCGTGACAAATAACCAATGCATTATTCGTAGTGTAGTGTTTTATCTCCTACTATGAGGGCAGTTTGAGTTGTTATTGTACTGTATCTTTAAGCAAGCTACAATTGTTGTTTATTTTAATAGTTTCTGTAGATCTGTGGCTAGTCGCAATTACTGTAGATGTTAATTAGCCAATTTACTGTAGATTTTAGCTCACTATAATTACTGCATATATTAACTAGCTTATTTAGTGTACCTCTTATCTTACTGTAATTACTGTAAATTTGACTGTACCTATTGATGTTACATTGCTAAAATTACTCTAGATATTACCCAGCTTAATATACTGGTAAAATTGCTGGAGATTTCAATTTGCCATGTTGCTTTAAATATTACCTTCAATTATTTGCTGGACTTTATTGGTGTTTTTCTCCACGTGCTTATGATGATGATGATGATGATTATTATAATTATTATTATTATTATTATTAGTAGTAGTAGTATTAGCTTATGTCAATGTTCTGGTTGAGGAATGAAAGGTGTTTCACTGTTCTGAGGCCTTGACTTCATATCACTCGCCTGTCTCTCAGGTCCGGCGGTTTCAAGGGAGAGACGGATGTCCAGGTCCCACAAGTTCCTTTGTCTGCGAGTGGGGAAGGCCATGAAGAAGACGTTCGTATCCAACGCCAGCGCGTCCATGCAGCAATACGCCCAGCGTGACCGCAAACACGAGTACTGGTTCTCCGTCCCCCAGGAGAGGTGAGAGCAGCCTGCCGTTCTTTTTTAGCACTCCGTGGCGTTATGAGGATGTTTGTGTATGTGAGGACTGGTCCGCATAAGGAAAAAACTGGGAGTTAACAGATTAGCTTAAGTGTAGCTGTCCGGGCATCTAGCAATTATGGGACTCAGTGGAAGGACTCAATGAAGTAGGACTGTGATGTGGCCTAAAAATAATATGGTGATATTTTAAAGCTATATCGCGATACACAATATATATCTCAATATGTTCTCTCTTTCTGCATTTCCCACAATCCTCCTTGCATGACTCGGAGCCACGATGAAATAATGCGACGGACGTGGGTCCAGAATAACATCAAGTAAATAGCTATATTGTGAGTAGAACAAAATAAAGGGGAAGATTTGGCTGAACTGGAGCATTTTTGCGAGTGATGGCATTCCACATGAGAGTCGCGAGAGCTCGCAAAAACGCTCCAGGTCAGCCACATCTTCCCCTTTATTACAAGAGGAATTTATCATTTATTTATAAGCAGATAAATAACAACAACCAGCGTTGTACTCACAATACAGCTATTTACTTGATATTTTCAGTGTTTATTCCAGACGCGCCTTCATCGCACCGATGATTCCGGTTTACATCGCTAAGAATTTTTTACTCATTTACTTCTGTTTTTGTGCACAGAATAACAGAACCAGTGCTGTTTTTCTTAGGAACCAAGGAACCATCTCCAACTGATGTCCCTGAAATCTGGTTGATATTCACTTCTCTCTCTTTTAATGAAAAAATGGCTTCATAGAATAGCTCTGCCAAATGTGTGTGAGTGCGTATGCTCTTCTATAGCCGTTCACCAAAAGCTTGTAGAAAAGAAGTTGAAGATTGAGTTTAGGTCACACAGCAGCAGTAACATGTTGCTGAATTTCTTTGTAAAATCTCATTAGAGACAGCCGTGAATATGTAGTTGTGTGTCCTTGTGTGTATACGGTTTGAGCAGAGGTTTAGATGGTTTTGAGGACTTGGTTGTCCTCTAAAAGATGAGAGCCTGAGATTTGTCCGCTGTTGTAAGGACATTATTGGAAGGTTTGGTCCTCATAAGGGTTAGGGTTTTTAGCCTTTTCCGAAAAGTTAAGACAGGTAAAAGTTGAGTCCAGGTTACTTAGAGTAGCAGCATTAAGTCAGTGAGTAAGTGATTGTCATTGTGAACACACTGTAAAGGAGCAGTGCTTGAGGACGGGAACCTTGCACATGAGTACCTCAGTGGTACCTTTACCAGTCCGGGACTTTACCAGACCGGCAACCTTTCAAGGACGAGGTGAACTCCCTGACCTTTACGCTACCAACTGTTGTATTGCTGTATCTTATTAAAGACGGCAGTGAAGGTGTGGTTAGTGTGTGTGTGCTTGTGTGTAGGTTTTTAGGTATTGGTGAGGACCTGTGTTCTTCCTAACAGATAAGAGAGCTTGAGATTTGTCCGATTTTGTGGCTTTGTAACTTTCTGGCATGCAAAGGCCAGTCCTCATAAGGCAAACTTTCATAAAAAGAAGCTAAACAAGTAAAAAGTGATTTTGCTTACTACGGCTAAAGGTAGGGCCATTATCCAGTCATTATGGGAGTGACTGGACGTACCTTACAAAAATAGCAAGACAAAAAGCTGAAAGATAGATAAAGGTTGAGTTTGGAGTATACAGTATAGGAGCAATAGACTTTTGCAGTACATTTTCTTATATAAACCTTAATAAAGATAGCAGTGGAAGTGTGTGTAGGGGGTGGGGTCGGTTTTAAGGTATTTGTGAGGTCTTGATTGTCTCCTAAAAGATACAGAAATCTGAAATTTATCAGATTTTCAGGGTTTATTGAGGACTTTTTTTTAAAGGAAGAAGGCTTTTATAGAAATGTTAAGCCATTTATCTAAAAAACTGTTTAGATAAATGTTTCCAAAGTTTTTGGTTCCAGAAAGCCAATGGAAATGTGTCTGATAAAGATTTTATTGCACTTGCGCTTTAATGCACTTGCACAATTTGGAAAAACTTGTGTTGCTTCCATCAGACTTTCCTAAATCCTAGCTTTTAACAGCTTTTCTCTCTCCAAACAAAGCGGCTTCTCAGAGTCTTTAGAAAAGAAGCATGAAGTTTGTTGCTCGAGCAAATTAAGCCAAAGTACGCCAACAGCTTAATTCAGTTTGAGTCGTATTTACAAACCAATTAATTTTAAATCAGAAGTAATGCGGCCGGGCCTCACGATCGGATCTGCGCCAGTGTGCCGTCACAACGGCCTCTTTGTGTGGCAGCGTGGAGGGATGCGCTGTGAATCGCTCTCTTTCATGACTCAAAGAGCCAGTGTTCCCCGTTCGTTCAGTGGGCTTAGTCACTCCAACGCCCCGACTGGCTTTGTATTTATGGAGATGTTTTACTTCAGACACAAATACACGAGAGGAACTCGATTTCTAAGCGCTTTCCGAGAAGGCAGATTTACTGTAGATAAGGTTCTTAACATGTTGGTTAAAGCACTGCTCAGGGAAAAAAGAAGCTAGACTGTGTGTGTGTACGTGTGTGTGTGCATGCACCAAGTTTACTTGGAAGTGAGTAAAGATACTTACATACATAGTTGTAGAAGTACAATATGAAAGAGAAATGTTAACTTGGTTGCCTCCTAAGACTAGTTCATTGATATATATAATAAATAAAAGTTGATTTGAGACATTTAAACATTACAAATTATATTACAAAAATATGCTAAAACAGTTCACCAGAAGTAGGGCTGGGCAGTATGACCAAACATATCCTGATATAAGTTATTCATATCTCGCTTACGATATAGATCACAATATAGTACAATTTCTGTAAATTCAGTGGAACTGTAGCGAGCAAAATTGTGTCTGTGTGTGCTGAACTTTGCACGCTCTGAACACTCATATGGAACGCCAAAGGTGACACAGTTTTCCTGTATATTTACTTAATTGACAGTAAAACACCCTTCTTCTTTTTTTACATGGTTTTATTAGTTATTAGTTTAATACACGTGCGCTTTTATGCCATTGATAACGGCACTTTTTGGGTCTCTCTAGTGACTTGTGATCAAACGCTTGGTATGGCGCTCCAGTAAGGTGCTTTGAAGGCGAATTTTGCCACCTTTGCCATCAAGAGCATGCATGTAGGCGGAGTTAAGAGCACGCAGACACGAACTGGTGCTCGCGAAAGTTCTACTGCACACTCAGAATTAAATAGCATAAATACAATAAATATAATACCATAGTATTCTGTGTGCCTACATCTACGTGGCGCCGCGGTGACTACTGCAAACCCTCATCCAAACCAGGAAAACATATTGCCGTAAACGGTGTATTTTGAGACACCACAAAATAAGAAATAGAGTATGATATGAATCATAGACATTTGAATTTCTTCTGATATATTTCGTCATACCGCACAGTACTAAGCGGAAGTATATATTTTAAAATGTGAATATATTAAAACAGTAATATAATATAAGTGCAAGCATGTGTTTTGTATGATTTCTCCATGAAAAAATCGATGATGTGGGCACCAAAGATAATGTGGGTAATCAGAGTGTGTGTGTGAGAATGCACCAAGTTTACTTTGTGGGGACCAGCACATGCCACAGGCCCCTAAGCCCTGTGTACGAGTGTGTGTGTGTGTGTGTACAACTGACCACTGACCACAATTGACCTCAGGCTAGTGTGTGCGCCAAGTTTACTGAGAACTGAGGAGACAAAATGTCTTCTCAATGAATTCAACCTCCACAGACGTGTGTGTGTGTGTGTGTGTGTGTGTGTGTGTGTGTGCGTGCGCGTGTGGTTCTGTCAATTGTATTGGTGTGCCACTGCAGGCTGTGGCGTTGTATAATACTTTCGCAGACGACTGCAGCCTGTTCCTGTGCTTTGCAACCCAGTTGGGTGGCGACCCGGAAGATCGGTGTAAAGTATCATGACAGTGATGTGTGTGTGTGTGCGTGTGTGTGCAGTAGGAAGAGAGACGACACACACACCTCTCTCTCTCTCTCTCTCTCTCGCGCAAGCTGGCAGGTCGTGTTGGCAGTGTGATTTCTCCTGGACCTGCCACGTGCCGACCGGCCAACCACCCGCCCGCTCCTGTATCAGGCCCACAATTCGGCCGCGGGCCATATTGATATTGATACCGTACTGCAGTTTGAGTTGGAATGAGTTCTCACAAAGAATGCTTTCTTTGTAAGTGCACGTGGACTGATGTTGTCACTTTGCTTTTGTTCCCCCTTGGAATCGAGTTTGAGGTTTGACCCCGTTTCAAAGAGTGGTCCTTACAACATTGGGGTTTAAGATTCAGGTTTTTTGTGTCGTGCACCAAGTACAATGTAACAAAGGTAGAAGTAACTTTATTCATTTAATTTAATTTTGATTATATATGATGTTGAATATGCTGTAAAACAAATGTGAAATGCAGTACTGCAAATGCTGCAACATTGTAACAAAACTGCCCTTTATTTTTGTCGTCTTTAGACCCGTTAGTCCAAAATATTTTTAGTTAAAACTCATAAGACCTTCATTCTGTGTCTTCATTGAAACATTCACTTTTTGCAAGAGCTAAAAGTAGAGTTTCCTGTAGGCACATAATGGTTGATCTGTTTTGCCTGTTTTGAAACAAACTGCAAATATCCTTACTGGAGTGACAGACAAACATGGTTCTGGTATGGAAAAGCACAGGATTATGATGAAAATAGAGAATTTATTAATCCAATAAAATTAACAGTTAAAGGTAAACTGTAATCAACCAACCAACAATTTCCATAATATAATGGTCAAATTAAGTAGATGCACGATTACATTTTCGTTATCCATGGTCAAGTTTTGTTTTGCGCACTGAAGAGACAAATGTTACAGATATGAACAGCAAGCTGCTAATCATCCAACATCCAGAATGTGTCCCAGTATCAGTTCATGTCCACCATCAGTCATGTCCAGTCATATTTTTTGAAGGAAGACCCAAACAAGGTTGATTCTAAAAGATGTTTAACTGTGTTAAGTATTAACATTTGTCAACTGGTGAATGTAACACATAAGTGAGCGTTTGCTACATAAGTGTCAAATGACTGAAATGAGTTCACTTAAATATATTTTATTGTTTACTGCTCAGGTCGGACCACCTCTACCTGTTCTTCATCCAGTGGAGCCCGGAGTCGTTTGGCGAGGGCCTGGGAACCGGCAGCCAGGAGCCCGGCTTCGTTGTGGTCAAGAAGATCGAGGAATCTGAAGGCGGTGAAGAGCGGACGGCGTCTGACATCTCGCCCAAGGAGTGGGAGGTAGGCCCTGTCCGTCGCCTCCTCCTTTCCCCCTCCTCCTCCTCCTCTTCCTCTGTGTCACAGTTACCTTTATTTCGTGCAGCGTTGTATTGCTTGCTGGTATATTTTAATTATTAGATTATAAGTTTTTTGCTTGTGCATCGCGTGTGGAGGCGTGTAGTATTTGGTGCATATATTCTGGTGTGTTTTGCACTGTCTCTGTGTATCTGTTTTGTGTTTCTTTTATTCTAGGTGCCCGGAAAAAAATAACATGTTCACTGCATCCCTCTTCCATTTGCCATCACGAGTGCTTTTTCGCTCACTGTTTTTCCAAATTTAGACCGCACACCTGATCTATAAAATTCCCCCCACTCCGTAACTTAGAGTTGCATTGAATTTTTTGTTTTTCTTATTTGGTGTACTGTGAGCTTGAAGCCAGTGTTTTGCATGATTGTGTCCCGTTTCGTTTTCAGAAAGCAGGCCATGTATGCAGCGGACGCATGCATGAGTTCCTCTTGTCGTACGTCGAGTGCGCGGCATGGTTTAATTTGTGGACCGTTTTGATCAAACGAGGCCCTGTTAAATCATGCCGCTATGACGGTCCAGTCGGTGACGTATATATATTTTTTTATCTGTGCTGCTAGAATGATGGACTACCAAAGTTTAGGCTTTTTGGTATTTTTTAAGAAACATTTCTAAGAGTCTTTTCGACATGGAGAAAGATAAAACTTAACAGCTGTATTCACTGGCATAGTGGCAGCCTGAAATTAATCCAGTCTACACAGAAAGTGATACTCGGACCACGGGAACAGTTTAAATTTTAATGTAAATCAATGATGTAGGAAACAAAGTAGACAGATTTGTCATTCTCAGGCTCGTGCACCTGACGGAACCTTGTGCTCTTGTAGCTTGAATAAGTAAAGTTTCCTTGTCCTGAACATAAATGTTAAACAAGACGTAGGAACGTGTCTGAGCTCTTAATAACCTCTGACTTGGCTTTGCCTTGAACTTGGTGAACTGTGCTTGAGTGTGTGTGACTGAGTCAGGCTTGGAATGTAACATATTCTGTACATTCAGTGAAATGGTTAAATCATTTTGCTCAACGCCATATATTAACATTAACAGGAAAGGGAGGTGCAAAGCCTGGCTTTTCTGTAGTGGGAGTCACTGATAAAGGCATTAAAAAACTTTCAGAAATGTGTTTGTAAAAGATAAAAGTTGACACAGCTCGAATGTAGCCACAAGCTCAGATATAGTTTATTAAGTTTGCTTGAAAAGGAGGGGTACTTTCTACAATATTTGCAACATCCACACCAACTCCCATAAAGCACCACATTTTATATTACGTTTCCACAAATCATGCCGTGTAAAAAGAAAACATTGCGCTGTCCCTTTAAGGCCAGCTCACTGTCAGCCGGCCTAGAGGCGGGGTTTTGCGTATCAGTAGCCAATAGTGTTTGGATTTGACCTCACCGAATCTTCTCATTGGTCGAACCCGTTGTCGATCAAAACGGCGAGGGTCCCGTAAGCTTGTTGCTGGTGGGGTTCGGGCTGCGTCCAGCGGTGACACGGTGCAAATAAACCGCTTCTGAAAGGCTGGGAAATGACATGAAGAAACATGTTCTCCAGGAGGGCGAAAGATGTCAAGCCGCTGACTCCAAAATATACTTACGTAGGTTATTACAAGTGATTAAAACGCTTTCTCTCTCATTCTTGTTGCTGTTTTTGGCGGAGCGAGGCGCCGCTACAGTTTGTTTACAGTCAGCCGCGCGCTGTTGTTATTTCTAAGGCGCTCGCGAGTCGTGCTTGGCACGTGCGATTAGTTTGGTTTATTTGTTGACGCTGTTGCGGTCGTGTTTGTTTACGAGCCGCGGCTTTTTGTTACATCGTGGAGCAGGGCTAGCCGGCTAAGCTAACCGTGTTGGGCTTCAGAGGTTTCAGAAGGCAGAAGTGGGCTTTTTTCCGTTGAACTTTCTGACACTTTTATCTGAGAACTGGCCAAATTTCTTCTGTTTCTGCCTTAAAACTCCGCACCACCTCTGACTGTTTTTTTTTTTACTTTTACTGAGTTACCTAAAATAATCAGTAACACACAACTACAAATTTGTTTTGTGCACGTTTTAAACCCTGTAATCAGCCATGCTTCAATCAAAATGGATTTGTTGTAGTTCATTAACACAAAGCGTGTGATATATGAAGCAAAACAGCTTCCATATGCAGAATTTACAGTGCTTATAACTTTGTAATAACCTTTTTGGTCCTACGATTTTTAAAAAACTTTCATTAGAGTATAATTTGTGCATTACCATGTAATTAAATGCTTCTTGTTAAGAGTAGAGAATTTTCTTTATGTTTGAATAACTCACATCTTAAAAATTGCATTAAAAGCACCCTCTGTGCGTTGTTACCCCCTTACAATGTGTATCGGCATATTTCAAAACCCCTACTTATTAGTTTGCATCAGTTTGTCAGGCTCAGTGCACTGTTTTACAGTCATAGCTTAATATGTTTTAAAACTTTAAAACTGTACATATTGAGTGCTTGCAACACAGGATGGAAAAATGCTCCTGTGTATTATTGATCTTACAAATGATAGGCTTAGTTTTAAAACTGCATAATCTATATAGCAGATGTATTATTGACCAACTATTTCTGACTATGAAGTGCCTGAAAAAATGTGCATAGAAAACACTGGCCCTTGTAGCGCTGTTATGGATTTATTCTGAGTAGGTATGCAAAACCAACACATATATTATGTAATTTTTTGCAGAGCTGCTGCAGAAATGATCAGGATTGCATTCATGAATCTGCATAGTGTTATTCCAACAACAGACCCTGTATTATGTGGTTATTTGCAACCCAGCTTAATTGCAGGGGGCCATGTGTGCTCCGCTTTGCTGTTAGTCTATGAATGATTGAAAACGTGGAAGAGGCAACTTGTTTGTTATTTAAAGTCCTGGATAGAGGCTTAAATAGTTGTCCTTTATGTCTGAACCTTTTCTCTCACAGTTCCTAGTTATGTCTTGGATGGTTTAATGGACAGTCAGCAGGGAGGAGCGAGACATGTGGTCAGTCGAGACACATCACCTTTTAGACTTATGTCTATAATCAGTATCCAGATTGTTAAGCTCAGCACTTGTGTTCAGTTTTTTTTACTGTCTCTGTCTCTTTGCTAGGAAGTTAAGTCTCTGTCACCAGACAATCCTCACATTTCTTAAGCGCAGGCCAGCCAAAACTGAAATGAGGCATCTACTCCTTATTTTTTGAGAGTTAACACACTGTTACTGAAACGACCACCACACCCTGCGTCAGTGACATTTTCCTGTTACGTCTTTATTTGGCACGGTCCACTTGTGAACTTAACGCCAAGTGTAAACAGGGTCTGTGACTCAGATTTTACACAGGTTGGATCAAAATATTTTTATGCATTTCATGGACTTGGAATAAGTTTCTCCTGTTTAGCTCAGCCTCTATTAATGCATCATTGATTGATTCTGCTCATCTTTGTGTCTGTATTAATCTTGAATGGTTATGGCCTACATTTGGACTCTTTTTTGCTGTTGTAAACGGTCCATATTCTCTCTGGATTGAGAGACTCAAGTGAGTTAATTGTGCAGGTTAATTATTCTGTGCACAGCAGGTATATCTTTTGAAATAAAAGTGATATTCCAAGTGGAATTCTCTGTTTAAAATAGTTGGGGAGAAAAGAAAATGAAGTCAAATGCATTAAGGACTCTGGGATCCAACCATTGTGCAAGTTCATTATGTGGAGTAACTGAGAGATAAATGTCAGATGATAAGATATTACCACAGTGCAACCAAAGCCAGATTTGATATTTAAGTCTTTAGGCCTGATGACGGTAGTTGATGTAAGTATTCACAATCCACTCTTGGTTGTGATACAAGTTTTTGATCATTTATATGTTTGCAATCACCTCTGTAATGTTCAAGTTTGACACATGTAGTTGTGATGTTTCTGTGAGGTGTGCTGAGCTTTTTGACAGTCAAATATGTTGTGTCGTGTGACTTTCTGTTTAAGAAATCTTTGCATTTCCAGGTTGGCTCGTATTTGCATGAACATGGCACGTTAGCACATGTGGGACACACTATTTTGTCATTTTCTCTGAGGTTTGTTTTTAAACTCAGAATGTAAGTCTATAGGTAGCTATTTTGTTTTATTTGATTATAAATTGTTGCATTGGTCAGGTTATAAACACATGGAAACCCAGGAGTCTCATCTTGTTGACGTTTGCAAGGAAATGCAGTGTTAGGAAAGTGGAACTTGCTTTGTATAAATTCTGTCAATTATTTTTTTTGGACATGTAGTTTAAAAGGATACTCTAGTTCAAAGATGTCAGGGTAGCTAACTTTGTGGTGAGTGTTGCTTTGGGTTGGGTAAAGGTCAGGTTTCCCCTCATTTATTTTTCTTGCTCTTAACCAGTCATTTGCTACATTAGGACTGATGTTAATCGGGTTTGTTTAAAGCATATTTTGGTGTAGACTGACCCAGCCGTTTTTTATTTTATTATTTTCTAAAAAAAAAAAAGTAGCAAGATACTGTCACACCATAGGGTTAGGGTTAGCCCTAACCCTCACCCATATTCTTCCAACACTTCTTGTCACAGCGCTACTAACCTTGGTCCAGTTTAGAAAAACTTGTGACGTGCAGATGCGGCTGTGCTTAACAAGCTAATTTTAGCACCAAGCAATCAAGGTAGCTTGGCAACTTGTGTCGCTACGGATGATTATGCTCTACATAACATCAAAAAATCTGAGAGTCTGATTATACTGTGGAGTTGACATTTTGCTGTTTTTTTTTTCCTCTCAATTTGGCCACTGGGAGTTTAAACTGCAGCGCTAGAGAGTTTACATTGGCAGCCTGTGTCCTGATTCGAGGCGTGTTTGATAACTAGAACTCAAACTATCAAAACTCAAATCAATATGAGTCTTGGTCCCTTTTCTGCACTCTCCACCTCCAACTGCTGCAGAGTCTGCAAACTAAAACCAAATAGCTTTAATGGATGATCAGAGCTGAAAGCTGGTGAAAAATAATGTAGTATAAACCAGACTTTTGATTATTTCCTAAAATGATGCACAGCTTTATGACTTTTTTTCTTTGCTCATGCTTTGACAGCTTGAACCGGGAGATGGCTTTGGAGACGGCTTCGCAATAGCAGAACGAGAATATACCTAGGGATGCACCGATCGATCGGCCAGCGATCGGAATCGGCCGATTTTTGGCCTGATAGGTGATCGGCCGATCACTCACACATATTGCCAATTTCAAACCGATCTTGCGTATGCGCATTACTTGCGGCACAGCCACGCGCGCATTCAGGCAGCATACGCTCAGCGGAGGCGTTTCTCATTCACATTGAATGGGGTGACATCGTGCGGCGACGAAATGAATTTTGGGTGCGTGAGTGTGGCGTCACACCAATGCCAAAACTAGAGCGCGCAAAATGGCTTGCCGCAAAAAATTCGCGGGCGTAAATTTCAAAGTCGCGCACGCAAATGTGAAACTCGAGAGCACAAAATTAAGAACCGACTGTGCAGCTGTGATAATATTGCGCGCGAACTGTATTTTACCTCTCGCGAATGTCTTTTTCCCCTCCCGATGTGTTTAATGTTCTCGCGCGCGAAGTAGATTACCGACCAGCGGCTTTTTTTTGCTCGAGTGAGATTTCTGCGCGTGCGGTTTGAAAGGGGGTGGGGTTTTAGCAGCTTCTGCCTGCGAATCCTATTGGCCGATGGCTCCTGGTCTTGTGATTGACTGCACACTACAGACAGTTTTTACAGAAAAACCAAAGATGACGACGTATAAAGAGGAACGGCGACAGGTAGATTAAACACAAGTTATAGTTTATCAACCTTATAATTATAATTTAATAGTTAGGTCTTACACGTTTAATAAGCACGCAATCAATGGCTCCCCTTGCCCACTTGTCTGTCCCCAATTCAACATAAACACAGATGCACAAGTCAATCACAAGATGATCACTAGATGATCAGCCGTTTTCCATAGTTGAGGATACTGGCTTCAGAAATCTGATAAATCACCTCTGCCCAAAATACACAATGGCAAGTAGGCGTTACTTTTCGGACGTCGAGTTACCGGAGTTGTTACATTTTACGAGTTACATTTTATTTATTTAAATTTGTAAAGAAAATTTGTTATGAAAATATGGCATTATATTAAAGAAAATTTAATTTTTGTTTGTATTTGCTGTAGAGCTGCCACTATTATATGCCACTATTATAAAAGTAACTAGTAAACAGGGAAAGTAACTACCGTGTTACATGAAAAAAATTGAAACCCATTTTTTTGTGTCGATGTCGTCGACTACTCGCAGCTACTACTCTGTTATCTGGGAAAAAAATCGGTATCGGAAAAATCGGTATCGGTCGATCACACTTACAAAAAAATCGGCCAAGAAAATTGCAATCGGTTCATCCCTAAATATAACAATCCAACTCACGCAACCATGCAAAACACTTGCCTTTGCTTTCTTTTGGAAAGACCTGCTCACATTTTTTGCCTAATGGGCCTCTTTTCCCATCAGCCCTAAAAAAGGCTTGTTTATTATTTTTGGGGGCCAGCCACACCCTCGCCAACACACTGCCGCCACCTAAGCGGGACGTTCACTTTTCTGCTCATGCTCTCTCTCTCTGCCCGTGCTCAGCTGTGGTTCTTCCTCCCCCACCCCTCCTGTCTCTGCACCAGGTAGTCTCTCTGACCGAGTACCACCGCCGGATCGATGCTCTTAACAGCGAAGATCTGCGTGCCCTGTGCAAACGACTCCAGGTGCCCGGCCCTAAAAGCCCCGACTCCCACTAAGGACCCACTACACTTTTGTCTAGCCTTTTTATTATCGATTAGCTCTTCCTCCTAAACTTTTAGCTCTTCGGAACGGGAACTTGCTCAAGTAGCGCTATACGGTTGCGCCAGTTTGCTGCCGTATGCGAGCAAACATGAAAATGTTTGCAGAGATTTTGTTCATCCTTTTAGCATGAAGTTTAGAATGTAGCCACCACTTAGACCATGTAGCCACCTAGCGCAGTTTAGAAGCTTTGTTACAATCCTGCTTCCTTATCAGCCGCAAAGAGGTTGATGGTGTTATATTCCTTTGGCCAGCCACATGACCGCTCCTGCGGCGAAAGAGAGCAGCAGGGAGGGCATGCGGTTGAGGGAAAAAAAGCGTGGCAGTTAGGCCTTCATAAAGTGTGTGTGTGCACGTGTGTGAGTGTGTGTGTGCGCGTGTGCATGCGCACTATTGTTTGCCATAGACAGTGCAGGTAATTCAAGCAAGGGGGGTGTAACTTGAGTGTGCCCAGGCGGCTAGAGGCGAAGCGTTCTGACTTTGCCACAGTTCTGTCAAACGGAAGCAGTCCGTTGCAGTTTTCCTGCTGTCAAGTTGCTTGCTTAACTTTTGCCATGTTATCTTGCAATTTGTTGGGAATTGGAAACAAATTTCCATTTGATCCCTGTGCTTAATGAGAAACATCTTATCTACACTCCTGGCTTTTACTCGTTCTGTTGTTTGGGGGTAAAAAAAGAACTCCCCGTGTTTGAAGCACAGCTGTGGTGTTTTAACCCCTTGCTGTTGGATTGAGAACAACCCCTTAGGTCAGATCTGCTCTGTTTGGTAGATTCTAATTGCTAGAAGAGTGTGAAACAGACCTTAGCATGCGGGTTGCTTAGATTAGCCACAAACAAGCTACATTTGTCTTACTAACAGTCTTCTCTGCCTGTAGATCACCACCAAGGAGGAGGTGAACTCCAAACATGGCACGTCCATCACGGCCAGCCTGGAGCCCGAGACCTTCAAGCCCAACATGAACGACCCCAGCGACCTCCTGGAAGCGGAGCAGATTGAGAAGGTGAGTCAATGCAAGGCCAGCTTTGCCCTCCACGTTTTGTCACTTTTTTTTGCTGTTGTGACCCCCAGTATGCTTGTTATTGTCTGTTAGTGAATGTGAGGGATTATTTGTCATTGTGAGCACCACAACGAAATATGACCTCTTCATTTGACCCATCCATGAAGGAACAGTGGGTGGCTAAAATGGGCAGCACCCGGGGAGCGGTGCTTGGAAATGGTACCTTGCTCATGAGTACCTCAGTGGTACCTTTACCAGGGATTCGAACAGGCGACCTTCCGGTCACGTGGCGAACTCCCTAACCATTACGCTACCGACTGCTCCAATCTTAATCTTTAGTGCCATTGAGGTCAGTTTTATAAACATCTGCCAAATAATAGTCTCTGGTCTGGGATCAGGAGTTTCTGTGGTATTCTGACATGGATTTGGGTTAAAGTCTTATGGTCCAACGTTGTTATTCTTTAAATTCTAGGTGCAAGCCATCTCTAATAAGACCCAGGTGATTGTAGACTTGTTCTGGATTGTGATTTGAACATTTAACTGTAACAGCTACAGCACTCACTTTCACCTTGCTCTTGCTTTATTTTCCTCATGGATTCGTCAGACTAATGAGAGAGACACCACACCGGGTTTGTTTAAATCGGTCTGTTATAGCCTCATTTTGCCGCCATGCTTAAGACTTTTACAGAGATGTAGCCTATTAATGACCCATTTCCATGTCAGGCTTCAGGCTTCTCTCATCCATTAAGCAGTTGCACTGACATTTTTAGCAAACACTCTGCAAGATTCCCTGGTTTCCTCCTTAAAATGTTGTCCTTTTGGAGGTTTGTAATGGTAGGATACTCACCTAGGATACCGCTTGAGGAGTATTATGGCCAAAACAAGCCAGAATTTAACCAGACCATGCCTCTAACTTAGTAACTGTTCCAACAGCACAGACTGACTCACTGTCTGTCACCCACCTACTGTTCATGACTTGCATGCTTTTATGCCAATTATTTCCTATTTACTCTTTTTTGATGTCATTTCTTGTAACATTTTGTTAAATTAATGTTTGTTAATTGGTATTTTCATTTGCGCTTCCCACCATACGATAGTATACAATAATATGGACTTATATGTTAAAAGTAATGATGTACGATAGTATAGAAATCGGCTAATAATTGCTTTTTTTAAGTCATCGGCATCGGACCGTTGCTTAGATTTGCCTGAAATTTTCCGCTGATATTTTATGACACTTTTATTGCACGTCAGAACCCTTTTAAAATGTGAAACATTCACAAGTAAAATCTCCGTCGTTTGACGCTCAGCTCTGCTTGCATGTGTGAATTTTTTTTACTAACTAAATTGTGTGTTTGTCTCACTTATCGAATGTGAGCTAACACTTGGGCTGTGTTCCAAGCCATGTACTAGCGTACTTAATAGTATAGACTTTGCCGTCCTTATTTATCAGCATCAGTATCGGCAGATGTAAGCATGAAAATATCAGATCTCGGCGTCGGCCAGTAATACTCTAATCGTGCATCTCTAGTTTAAAGTATAGTGTCTTTTAGGGAATTTCTGAATATTTTTCTTTTTTAGATTTAGTTTCTTGAAGTGTTCATTTAGAATCTTGAGTCTGTGGACCAAGAGGTCACAGTTTCAGATCCAGCTCTAAGTTCCCTTGAACACTACCACTGTTGGGCCTTGACATAAGATCATTTCTGCAGGGAGACTGTCCATGTAATTACGTGATGAAAGTCATTCGGAACGAGTGTTGGCTAATTGTAAATCTCCAGCCATCGTTCCAGTTACGTGCGAGTAGAACCCTCACCCTCAGTGGCTTTGTTCTTGTGAGCCAGCATATCCTTGACGTGTTCATGTTTGTTTTGCGGCCCGCAGCATAATGTACAGTTTTGTTGAGTTACCCCAGGCAGTGCCCTGCAGGTAACGAAGGCGCTTTCAATAGCATCAGCGGGAAGGTGGTCGCTCATCCGCCGCTTTCTGCACCCTGAGGCCCGTTCTGCCGGCAAATCAAATCAGCGCCGCTCATTACGCTGAGTAATCTAATGCAGTCCCGGCTCACTGGAAACCCAGAACCAGCACAGAGCAGACCGACTCAAAGCTGCGTGACAGAGATATGCCCTCTGTGTGTGTGTGTGTGTGTGTGTGTGTGTTGGGTTAGCCTATGTTAAAGGTCAAGGCTACTGTAATTGGGCACTGATGGTTCTGACCTTTCAGCAGTTTCACTGGCCTGACGTGCAGTTCCCTTTTTCTCGTACTCCAACTACCGTTTCCTTACGTGTTACGCCTTCTTTTGTCCCTGCACCCTTCCTTCCTTCTGTTCCCTCTTTCTCTGCCTTTGTTTCTCCCTCCCTGCCTGTGTTCCACTCTCCATGGTACTTTTTCTCTACCCTCTTTCACTCCAACCCTTCTTTTTCCCTACTCCCTTTTTTCTTTTTCCATCCCTCCTTGCTGCTTTCCTTTCTTGCTTCGTCTCTCCTACCATTTTACTTTTCTTCCTTTCACCTGCCTTCCCTATTTTTTTCTCTGTCCTGCCTTCCTTCTAACACCTGCCTTTCTCCTTTTTTTCTCCCTCCTGCCTTCCTTCTTCTCTCCCTTCGTCCCTATCTTCTGCTTTCCTTTTGTTTCTACCTCTCCCATTCTTCTTTCTTTTCTTCCTCTCTTCTGCCTTCCTTCCTTACTTACTTCCTTTGTCCCTCCCTCCTCCTTTTCTTCCTTTCTCCCCTCCTTTCTGGATTCTTTTCTTTTGCCCTGCTGCCTTACTTCCATTCTTTCTCCCTTCCTCCACTCTCCCTCTCACCTTCCTTCCATATTCTTTCCTTATTTTTGTCCCTTCATTACTTTTTTCCCCCTCCTTCATCTTCTCCCTTTTCTTTACTTCTTCAATCCCTAAAATTCCTTCCTTCCAAATTCTTTCTGTTCCTTCCTTTCTTCAGTCTGCATTTCTTCCTTCTCACCTCTCTGTGTTTATCAGTTTTTCTTTACCTGCTGCTGTCTCCGGCCATCCTGCCACTGGTTTGTGCAGACTGAACTAGAGGTTTACCGATGTAGGTTTATCATGGCCGATATTTTACTGATTATTGCTAGTTAACTGGGATGATAACCGATATTTGTTACTGATATGAAAAAAAAGAAATTCTGTCAAAATATTACAAACTCCAAGTTCAACTGAAACTCTTCTCTCTCGTCTTCTCCTTCTTGAAGCTTCAAGCTGCGCTCATGTGTGAGTGACAAGGCTTCAGCGTTGATTGGCTACTACTCGTGTGACATATAGCCAATCACTGACTGTTGTAGGGGGACATTAAATGACCAGCGAGTCGAGAGCAAACGGCACAGAGAGAAGAGACGGCAGTGGAGCCTCAGTAGCGCGCCTTGTAATTACTTGATATCTGTGAAGGTCAAAATTAAACACCGGTATCTATAATCGACAAAATGCTTAATATCAGCCCCGATAATCGGTCCACCCTAAGTTTGAACCTCTTTCATCTCCCACACTAACTGTAACAATTTTTTGTCTGTCTGCTCAGCTTGCCAAGCATCTCCCTCCCAGGACTATCGGCTATCCCTGGACTCTGGCCTTCAGCACATCCAAACACGGCATGAGCATCAAGACCCTGTACCGGATCATGCAGGCGCAGGACTCTCCCGTGCTGATGGTCATCAAAGACAGCGACGGCCAGGTACGACTCGGCCATCCAATCCAAAAGCAATGCTGAGATGTTTCACACAGAATGAGGGCTAGAAATCCCTGTTGGCTTAACGATACTTCTTACTAGATGTTGGTGCGAATAGGGTTTCAGTTAATCAAAAATGAGTAATTCAAGTGGTCCTTGCCCATGACAATTATTTTGAACATTTTTCAAATTTATTAATACGTTAAAAAAACAAAAAGAGTTCTGTCACAAAGAAATTACTATTTTATTAGAAAGAAAATACCCACCTTAGCTAATCTGAACATATTTTTAATGCACATCTTGAGAGTGAACTACGACCCCAAAAATAAAAAAACTGAACCGAGATCAGTCAATTGTAATATGATTTAAAATCATATCACATAGCCGTAGTTTCAAAGAATGTTCAAAACACGTGTTTGCACTCTTTAAAAACTTTCTTTTTAAAAATACAGATTTGGCTATACATAGCACTGCATGTATGACTGCATGTCTCCATTTACTGGTAGCTTTTTATTGTAGTTCTTAAACAAGAAAAACATAATTTGAATATCAGATGTTGCAAGCGGTTGAAAAATATGCATAATATTCCAGTAATACATTTCATAAACTGTTTATCCAGGCATTGGACATTATACATATTGCGTGAGGTCTGTCCACTGCATTAATGCGTTTTGCAAGTCATGTTAATCTCTGAGGAATGTATAATTCAAGAATTCTGACTTAAGGCCGTAACTCCATAAGTAACTTAACACTTTGCCACAGACCGTGTATACTGTAGTCCTTTGTAACGCCGCGCTTGTGGCTTTGTCTCTTTCTAGGTGTTTGGGGCTTTAGCTTCAGAGCCCTTTAAAGTCAGTGAGGGATTCTACGGCACAGGGGAATGTTTCCTCTTCACCTTCTACCCTGAGTTTGAGGTGGGTGGTGCGAAACCAACTCTGCCCGAGGCTCTAAAAATGGAAATAAATGTATTTGTTGACCAGTTGAAATCTCAGCCTAAATAATGTGCCATGTTTTTCTCAGTGGAGTTGTTTTAAGTGATATATGAAGTTTGATCATTTGAACGCATCCATAGTTATCAGGATTTATATTGTTTGTTTTACCTGCACTCAGAGCTTCTGATATATAATAACTTGAGATTCTCAAATTTAATACAGATAATGGTGTTTGAGAGTGCTGTATATAATAAAATGAACACATTTTTAGAGCTCTGTATTTAATGTAATTCATATATTTTAGAGCCCCATATTGAATAAAATGAACACATTTTTAGAGCTCTGTATTTAATGTAATTAATATATTTTAGAGCCCCATATTGAATAAAATGAACACATTTTTAGAGCTCTGTATTTAATGTAATTAATATATTTTAGAGCCCCATATTGAATAAAATGAACACATTTTGGGGCATTATTTTTACTTTTGTTGCTAATACTTTTTAGAGCCTCATATTTAATAGAGGTAGATTTCAGGGCCCTTAATTGAATAAAAGTCAGCATTTTGTAGAGCCTCCTCTACTGAGATTAATGTAATGATGTATTGTGTCATTGCAGGTCTACAAGTGGACGGGGGATAATATGTTCTTCATTAAAGGAGACATGGACTCCCTGGCATTTGGTGGAGGAAGGTGTGTCTTCTGATATTGTTAGGGTTTTAAACATTAGGGCTTTTATTACTGACTATATGGAGAGATTTTCAAACTGCATTCGACTAACAGTATGGTAGTAAATAGCTCTGGCTTTCCACTGCTATGCAGCATTTTGTACACAGACAGAAGCTAAACACCGTCAGTTTGTCACTTCTTTGCAATTTACCCGGTTTGTGACGGCAAGTGTAAAGGTTATAAAAAGAGATTTTTCCCCTGGTGGGCTCTTGATGGTTACCAGGCAGCAATAGCAGTAAAACACAAGCGTTCCCCACAGAGCCCCGCCGGATACAGACCCTGACCAAGCGTGCAGCAGCGCAGCCTCTCTGTCCCAGCGCTTCACACCAAGCTGCTTATGGTAGAGCAGGAGGTTATCAGGACTGTTAGTGACCTGTAACGCTCATTTGTTATTAGTGAGGAGTAACACAGGGAGCAAAGTGACTCAAGCCACACTGGGGCTCCAACCGTTGCTTATTAGATCTGTGCTCTTTTTCCCAGCATCCGACCCTCCATTATCCCCGTCCTTTATCCTCTCATCCCTTCCTCGTTCCATTCTTTCGCCCCCAATTTTCCTTACTTCTGTTTTCACCCCCCCACTGCTTCCTTCTTTCTGTCTCTCTGTCTTCATTCCTTTTTCCCTTCCTTTCTTTTTATCTTTGTTTTTTGCTCCCACATCTTTTATTTATTTATTTATTCCTTCCTTCTTTCTTTCTCTCACATTCAGTTCCTGTCTTCCTTTGCTCTTCTACCTTTTTTCCTTCCTTTCCATTCCTTCCTACCATCTTGTCCGCCTGATTCTTTCATGGTAGGTTTATGATTGATGGATTTAAGGATGATAATATGATTTTTTTTGCCTTTCTTGCTAAAATATTTCTGTGACTTGAGAAAAAATTTGTATCCCCGAGTAGTTGACCTGTAATAAAGCATCACGTGTTTTTCGAGTGAGCTCTAGGAAGTGCACTAATAATGTTTTCATGATCACACTGTATATCTCCATCCCTTCTTTTCAGTGGTGAATTCGGCCTGTGGCTGGACGGCGACTTGTACCACGGCCGAACCCATTCCTGCAAAACCTTCGGGAACCCCATGCTCTCCATGAAGGAAGATTTCTTCGTGCAGGACATCGAGATCTGGGTGTTCGAATAGGCCCTCCTTAGGAGGAAGAGAAGTAGAGAAAAAGAGAGATGACGCCAGCACATAAAAAAATGAGAGCCAACCGGACGTCCCCGCACCTGACAGTGTCCCGAACCTCCACACGCATCACGTTCGGCTCCCAGGAAGCCAATTAAAGAAGCATAATCTCACTGCGCTTGCCGTTACTTTACCCTTTATTACAGAGCTTCCCCTTTACCCCCCGCCACGTTTTTCCTTCGTGCTGTTACAGCGTGTGTGTGCGTGTGCTTTGTTTCCAAGCTCCGGAGAGAAAGGAGGGTGTTTTTGGAGAGCGGCAAAACGCAGGAACGAGACGACGGCAAGCTTTTCGTAAAGGACCAACCGAAGCACCCTTAACTTCAGCTAGCGATGATGGCGGCGTTTGGTTTGGGGCAGTCCAGAAGGCTCGAGCGGGAGGACCCCCTTGCGGCCCGCACCACCTTGTTTGGCATCTTTAGGAAACGTCTATTGCAGCGTTAATCTCATCTGAGATGGACGTAAGGTAACGGAGGTGACCACAACAGCGCTACCCAAGACGTTTTTCTGGGTTTTTTCGGAGCTCGGGATTGGACACTCGCAGGGTTCTTCCCAAACCGAATTACTTAAGTTGTCGTGAATTTGTAGTCTTTCCGTCGTTTACCGTCATCATGTCCAAAACCCCTCGATCCGAGGAGGGGGAATAACAAAATACTAATAATTATAATAACAGTTAAAAAAAAAAAAAAAGAATCCCATCGTCGTAAATGTTCTGTTAAGTGGGTGTACGTGTGTGAGTCCGGCTTCCTCCGCCCAGCGGGGGCTCGTGTGTACTGTTCGTAGACAGTAACGTGTCGCAATAGATTTTGTGGAATTATGCAACTCGCTGTTCTTGTAACCTCAATAATCAGGACGGAGAGGAGGAGCTTTTGTCTTCTCGCTCTCCATCCCTCCCCACCTCCCTGTCCCTTCCCTTTCCCGTCGCTGTTTCCAATGGAACTTTTAAAGCATTGACGTCCTGACGGAACTATTTCTGGGTATCGTTTGAGAAACCGGAGATGTGGGCTATTTTTTTTTGTTTTTAAGAATATAATGACAATTATATATATATTTCTGTATATAATTATATATGAAATTATATATAAATATATATAATTATATATTGCTGTTAAGTGTGACAGTGATCTCTTTTTCTGTGCTGATATCTCAGCTGTTACCAGCTTCACCATGTACAGTATATTACCCTGTAAATTAATGGTAAAATAATACATTTGTCCATATATATATATATATATATATATATATATATATATATATATATATATATATATACATATATATAGTGTGGATTGGTGGGTTGCTTCTAGCACTTTAATCTAGTTCAAAGCCAGATTCTTTTGGGGCTTCTTTTAGCCGTAGCTGTACAGAGTCTTTTTATTTTTTGTTTTCATTCGTCTGTTTAGATGAGAACAGATGTTTAGCTGTTTTTTCGGGGAGCGAGTGGGCCAGCTACGCTATTTGTCAGGCCAAAGGCAGGCTTAAACTTTGCCGAGTTCTACGTCCTGCCCCAGTTCTGTGCGTCTTGTCGATGTGGTGGTGGTGTGGGGGGTCACTCTAAATACACTGAGTGAGGGCGAGGAATAGCATTTTTGGATGGTTCGTTTTATCAGGTCCCGTCCTCACCTAGTCCCCCTCCCGTCCAATCTTCCACGGCGGTGAGTCGCAGGCGAGACGCACAAATGCTCCGGCCGATACACTGGAATACAATGTAATAGTGATGTACAAAAAAAAAACGAATAAAATATGAATAAATTATTGTAACCCAACATGGTTGTTTTTCCGTTATTCCAGAACTGGGAAGCTGGTCTTACAGGAGGCCTAAATGAGCATGTAGCCACAGATCAAGCTGAGGCTTTGTTTGCCGTTTGATGGAAGTGACCAGTAAGAGTTGTTTTGAGATTGTCTTTGCTGCCCTCTGCTGTTTTTTTCACTTACTGCAGCTGTTCCCAAACCTGCTCCAAGCACAAAATTAGGATGCAAACTTTAATGTGAAGACTCAGCATGACAGTTGTACTGGAGTAAAACTTTCAGTCAAGATTAGAATAAAAGTTATTATTGACAACAGACACTAAGTACAAAGTATTCAACTGACACATAAGTAGAATTAAATATACCACACGTGTTATGGCAGCGTAACGGTTAGGGAGTTTGCCCCGTGATCGGAGGGTCGCCGGTTCAAATCCCAGACCAGTGAAAGTACCACTGAGGTACTCATGAGCAAGGTACTGTCTCCAAGCACCGCTCCCCGCGTCAGTTGCCGAATGCTCCTCCACGGATGGGTCAAATGCAGACGTTACATCTCGTTGTGATGCGCTGTGCTGTGATGTGTTCACGACAAATAATCACTCACTTCACTACCACTGCATGATGGGAACACAAACCTGTCGCCTGGGTCAGTTTTGGGCCTCGGGTTCAGGAGTAAACAAGAGTCTGGTGTTATTGTGGGCCTTAACGTAGGGCAGTCAGACCCTGAAATGACCTTGGATGGTAAACTAGCAGTATCATGCCATTAAAATGCTTAATTTAGTTTGATAGGAATTCATTGTTTTGCTAGCATTAGGCCTTTAATTTGGGCTTGTACAGGGAAATCGTCTCAGCAGTCCTAACTACAACTTTAAAAGGTGAACTGTCACATAGCTAAAATAAAGGCTGAGCAATGATCAATGATTATGAGTTATTAAAGTCCCACTCAAATGTAGTTTATTGTTAGCCACATTAACATCATTTTTTATTTTGTCAACTGTGAGGACCCCCCCAAAAAAGTGGGACTCACTGGGATCTTCCTGACGTGGACTGCCATCTAGAGGACATATTCAGTAGACAAGAAAAACAAGTGGATAAATCTCGCAGTGGTTAAGGGTGACTGTGGAATCACTGTCAGAGCAGAAAATTTATTTCCAGTTGTATTCACAGCAATATTACAATGTAATGTTTCCCCCAAAAATTAAGTGCATGGAAAGTGCATTAAGATTGTCCAACACTTATTTTATACATATGATGTGCATTCAGACAAAGGCAAATAGGAGGGTAGAAGTTAAAAGCTAATTAAAAAGTGTGCAACTCTAAGACAGTCCCTTTCATCCATTTTAGGTAACAAGTGGCAAAACAAGATTAAAAAAAAAAACATTGCTAAACTAATGTTCCCTTTGTTCTATGAATCAAGTTTATTTTATTCTGAGTCTTTCAGATGTGGTGCAGTATTGTAACTTTAAATCAGTGATTTCTCTCTATTTTTATCCACCATCTTGTGCTGTGCAGCTTAAGCAGAAAATGAAAAATGTCCATTACAAATGTCCCAAGTCCTTCTGATTAGTCCAAGGTATCCAGTCATGTGCTCAACATGCTCAGTTCTCAGGGAAACAATGGCACATAAAACTTTTTTTAACAAAAATTAAGGTGAGACTAGACCCCTTGCGCAGAGAGTGAGGTTCCATTTTGTAGCGCGTTGTGCAGGCGACGTTACAAGCTACTAACAATGACGTGGAGGTCTGTTAAGGCAGAAGAGGTGAGAAAGTGGCAGGTAAGTTAAAGGCAACTGGTTTTATTGCATCACTGTTGGATTGTCTTGACATTAAAGGTGAAATCTGGACGTCTGGTCGATCAGAGTAAGGCACAGCAGTTTCAGTTCTCACAGTTCTCATGTCAAACTTTTTTTTTTTTAACTTGTGACTAGGCCTCACAGAGGCATGTGATGTGAAAAGGCGGGCCAGACGCTTGCAGGTCAGTACACCAGGTACTTCAGCTCGGAGTAGATGAGGGGAAACATGACGGAGCAGGCGCGGTACATGATGGCAGCGCTGTTCAGCGCGGCTCGGGGCGCCGTCAGCCACGACTCCGACTTGAAGCTGAAGTAGACGGCGTACAAGGCCACAGCAAAAAAGTGGCCGATCAGAGTCATGGGCCTGGGAGTTAGTCTAGAGAGAGAGAGAGAGAGGTCAGCTTTTTATACGATTTCAATGGAGAACTTCGCTCTCTATCCTCACACAATTTACATCCCCGTGTATATTCTATTTAATTTATACTGAATTACTTACACTGACAGGAGTCCTATGGGTCCACTGACACATTCCCCACCCAACTTGAAATAATGAAAGCAAGCCCTTCGTAACTGGTGCAGAGAGTCTAAAAATTAAGAGAATGCAAAATATAACATAAAAATGGATGCAATTAATTTAATCAAATGACAGTTCAAGTCAAAGTAAGCTTTGTGATCTCAACTATAAACATTACCAAATGAGACGAGACAAAGTGGCACTAAGTTTATAAGCAGACGAAAAACAGTATAAACACTATGGACCAATTTCCCAGTTGAGGATTAAGCCTAGTCCTAGACTACCTTTGAGTTTGAATGGTAAATCTCCATTGATACTACATTTTAGTGCAAGACTAGGCTTAATCCATGAGCACGAAACCAGCACTATAAGACTAATATGTGTCAATTATATCATTTTACACGAAAAACTACATTGCACATACTGTACATTTTGCACATTTTAGTTTGCACTAAAAACATTTCCCCACATTTTTCCATACCTGTTTTTTTAAAGTGTTAAGTTATATCTGAGCACCACATCTGCCTTTTTTGTTTTGCAAAATCTGGTTAAAGACTAAAGAGGCTAACAGTCAGTAACATGTACTACCAAAAATAGATGGCTTTATATAATTAAATACTTTGTACGTTTGTAAGAGTTTGGCCATATATTTAGCATTTCCTAAGTTTGTATTGACTTTGTATTTGCAGCTAAAATAATCGGCTAATTTGATCATTGGACATCCGAATCTCCAGGATGAATGTGTTTAAATGATTTGTTCTCATTCGGGTTTTTTTACATTTTATGTATTGTATGCTTGATATTCATCACAACTTTTATAAATGGGAAGAAACGCAGTTTGACTGAATATTGGTTAAGTAGTGAGAGACGACTGTAGTAGTTTTACATTAGACACTTATGAGGTCTGTTTGAATGTACATACTGTCTGTGGCAGCAAACAGCTCGTACAGGGCCTGGGCCAGGACATTCACCACAAACGAGTGGGAAGACTTGCGCTCCCAGTAGAATCTCTTCTTCGCCTGTTAAGTGGGAGATGGAGTTAGTCAGACTTCTCTCTAACACACATTTCAGTTTTGCAGGTTTCATAGGCAAGGCAAGTTTATTTATAGAGCACATTATCATACACATGGGTCATTCAATGTGCTTTACAGAAACAAGATAAAAAATTTTAAAAGTTTAATGTAAAGATAAAAAGAAAAAGTAATGAGAAAATGAATAAAAATAAAGATAAAGTAGAAATAAAATGATTAAAAGTGCTATAAAAATATTTTAAAAATCAGGCACAGTTAATTTAAAATATTGCAATGAGCTCAGCACTCAAGTGTGGGAAAAGCAAAAGAGAAAAGTGCAGTTCTTAGCATCCGTTTAAAACTTGCCACAGTTGGGGCAGATCTGATATTACTGGGCAGTTGGTTCCAGCATTGGACAGCATAGTGGCAAAACGCGATTTCACCGTGTTCAGTTTCAGTTTCATAGCTGCCTGTATTTATGCTATATTATGAAGAGAGCAGTTACCAGCCTAGTGGATACACGCCAACGGACCAAAACTAGAACTGCCACCACTGAACCCCTAAGCAAGACCCGTAACCCCAAATTGCTCCATGGAGACTGTCTCTGACATTAGTCAGTGGAAGTCGTTCTGTTTAAGAGTGTGCTTTACATGCACGATAAGCTCACAGTCCCCAGCTCACAGTCTTGAGACACACCTCACTTCTTCAAAGAAAGGAAAATCAGTTGTTCTTAACGTAGTCTTGAGGAGCAGTACTTACAGCCATGTTTAGACATTCTGCAATAAACCACTGCACCTACTGTCTCATATTCCTAGCAAAATCTAAAGAAAAAATGAGGGGTGGCTCAAAACCTTTGCTCAGTACTGTATGTAAAACTAGTGTGGTGGTCTTGTTAGACACCGTGCTAATCCCCACTCTCTGTATTGGGCTGATTAGATACTAGTAAAAATGCCTGATCAGATGTCAAGTGGAGGTAAGTGAAAGGAATGAGTGTACCAATCAGAGCTTGCTCAAACAATGCTGCTACAAGAACTTGTACAATACACAAATTGTACATAAATAAACAAGTTCTCAAAATACTGTGGAAAAAAATATTAATATGGGTACCAGCAGTTACTCAGAATTTTATATTTATGGCATTTAGTACATTTTAATTTCAAGTTTGATTGTTCAAGTTCAATTTCTTTAGTCTAACGTATTTTGTGGTTATCTCATATAGGGTTAATGGGAAAATTCTACAATGATTTGTTTTGATTACTGGGGTTAAGGTTAGAGTTAGGAGTGTGTGTGTGTGTCTGTGTGTGTGTCTGTGTGTCTGTGTGTGTGTGTTAGAGAGAGATTATGTTTCAGTCATACGTGAACTACTTTATTATGTAAGGTTTACCTGTAGCATGGCACCGTCATCATACAGGTCAGGAATATTGCACAGCAGAGTTCTCCAGATCTGGACATCATTCAGCACCACACTCATCCCCCCGCCGGTCAGTGGATGCCGCATGTTGTAGGCGTCTCCCAAGAGCAGGACTCCTATGAATGAGAGACAGGAAAATACCTTGCGGGAGAACTGTGCAGACCGACTTGTCAGGTAAATGACATTGGTATTCACTTCAAGTCTCCTTTTGTATTTGCTGTTTAAAGTTTTGCGCCACCGCTAATTTCATTATATTTTGCTAGGAAAATGAGACCGTAGATTCAGTGATTTATTGTAAATACTATTCAAGACTACATAAAAAAAACACAAATAGGTCTTGGTCTTTTGAAGCACAGTATGAAGAAGTGAAGGGTGGCTCAAGACCAGTTAGAACCCTGGACCGGTAAAGGTACTACTGAGGAACTCATGAGTAAGGTACCATCCCCAAATACTGCTCTCCGGGTGCTGCCAATATCAGCTGCCCACTGCTCCTTCACGGATGGGTCCAATGCAGAGGTCTAATTTAGTTGTGGTGCACTGTGTGCTGTGCTGTGATCACAATGACAAATAATCTTTCACTTATGCCAACATCTTATACAGTAGCAATACAGCAATCACCAGAGCCACCCCAATAGAGCTCAAATTTCACCCACAAAATTATTTTATTAGCTTTGGTGGCTGTATTGTTTTAATAAAAAAATCAAACTGGTGACACAGCCAGTGATAAGGTCATCCATAGTGATGCTGACACTGACCGTATCACCTTATCAGGCTAAAGTTTTTCAAGCACAACTCCCCGGTTCTTACCAGGTTTGTTAACTGGAGACGGTGGCAGGAAGCTTGCTGGCATCGTTCTCAAGCGGTCGTTCTGCAGCGCCAACAGGAAGGGCTCCTGTAAGTGCTCTGTCAGCACGGGAGGAGAGATGTGAGACGTGAGGTGTTGCCATGTTTAAAGTAAGAAGAAAACAGCAGGTGGTATTTTTTTTTTAGTTACCTGGCAGCTGGGGGTGAATTTTCTCCACCATGTACCCTGAGAGGTCTCTGGGCATCTCGCCCCTGATGTCCACCAGGACTCTGGTCTCATTGGATGAGATCTGGTAGATCAGTACTGGACTGGGGTCAGCAAGGACTAGCTCCGCATGGTGGGACTTGAACTGGGGACAGTCCTGAGAAAGAACACAGAGCAGGTTACACTGCTGCTTCAGATCCGGTGTGCGGTACTCCCAAAAAGCGTGCTGTTTGTCTGTTGACACTATACGATGGCACTTTTTGAGTCATTTTACTGAACAAACCATAACTATAATTCAAGGTGTTATTATTAAACATGAGTATTAAAATACTTACAGAACTTCAACCTACCTTCATTATGCATCCCACAAAATGAGACGACACTTTCACCTTCCCCGACACAAGGTTCTTACGGAACTTGGAGAAGCAGCCATCAGCCACTATGGTCAGTGGGGCGTAAACTGCCTGTTTAGACAAACAGCAGAGTTTGAAATTCATGCATCGATTTTCCAAAGAATATTGCAACACAAATGAAAAAACAATTATAATTATTTGATTAGTTTAATGCAAGAGTCAACAATCATTTTCCAATTGTTAACGATCCTTTACTAATTTAAAGTTTAAAGCCATTTTTGTAAAGTTTTATTCCTGTTATGCACAGTGTCTTAATGAGTGAACAACCATCTGTAGATTTTGACTTGGTGGATCCTAATTCATGCATGCACAAGGTTGCTCCAGTAAAATGTTGAATATTTAAGATTATACTACGAGCTAGATTTATTCTGGAAATCATGTCAGGAAGCGAGGAAGCATGTGGTCACCTTGATTTTGCTGCTGTCCTTCTCTCTATACTGGATTCCAGTCACACACCCGTCTTCCTCCTCCAGACTGGTCACTGTGCCCTCCACAAATGTCACACTGCTCAAATCAAAGGAGCCATCAGACTCTTAGCTGTTTATAAAAAGCTCACATAACCAACCTGTCCTTGTCAACTAATTCTTGTCACAATTTACCATATTTTTTTTTCTACATTTTTTGGTCTCTCTCTGGTCATTTTTTGGTCTCTCCCAGCCTGTTTGCAACGGATGAGGAAAGAAACTGTAAGCGTAATGCCAGTTTTACTGGAGTAGAATTAGAAAACACTGCCTTGCTCAATTCTGTCCTGGAAATTTCATTTCTGCCTAATCTTGTCTGTTTATGAAAGGGTTAGTTAACACCAGTTAGGCTGGATTTACACTAGACAACCTTTACAAAATCATAATACTGAGTATGAGCAGATGGAGCATTTAGAGACTGGTCTATGCAGATTTCTGTCCTGATTTGGCATCTGGGAGTTTGTACTCGTACAGAGTGTTCCACTTTCAGTCGTGAAATTCAAACGTTTGATAAACCATGAGTCGTCCGGAATGTGGAGCCAAAGACTGAAGTCGTGTTCGTTTTTTGGCATCATTTTCATCACTGTCTCTCTCAACTATCGCAGAATTGTTCCAACTGAGAGTCGGTGTGAAAATCAAGTGAAACGTTGTAATGCAAACCCAGTTTGACTAGTTTGACACAAAAAGGAACAAAAAAATAACTGAAATTCCAGTTAAATCTTCTAAATCTTAACTTCACAGCATCAAAACCAGTTCACAGAGATATTTTTAAATGTTACTTCTTGTGCTGTCCAATGTGCCATTTCAGGAATGACTACTATTATGATATATGTAAAGATTGTGTTCCTGCGCCCTAATTATGGATCGTGCTTCTCAAAAACCTAAAAAAATGAACCATATCTTTACCTTTGCTTTTACTCTTAACATGAATATTCTCTGTCTATTGTCCTCTTGTTGTATATTACAAATTTTATGTTAATCATTTTGTTGTTTGCTACTCTTAAGGTGTCCTCTGGTTAGAGAAAGGAGCTATATAAATTAAATATATCTTTGAAAAGATGCCTGTTTACCATGGCTTTGTGAGCTTTATCTGTTAGTGTGTGTGTGTATCCACGTCCCGTGTCCCACAAGTCAGTGTTTTTTCAGCCTTTGTGTCAGTCTTACTTGGGCTCTTTTCGTGCTGCGTTTCTCAGGCCCATAATAAATCGTCCGTGGTGGAAGGCGCGACCTTCCTGAGCTCCACACGAGTCCTGAGGATATGGAATCTCCACCTCGGAACAGCTCTCCCTGTCGTGGACCACGTACCCTCTGACCACATGGGCATCGAGCCCATCCACTGTGTCTGAGGAAACAATGACAGTGGAGACAAGATGTCTCAGGTTTATAAGAGGAGTAGCATTCAGCCCTTCTAAAGTATAAATTCTGAATTCTACAGTACAAGATAAAAAATGGGGGAGAAATGTTCTTGTTTTAAGATTATTATTTCTTCTGGGCTGACCCTAATCACACTACTAAATTAAGTATATGCATATGTATTACATGAGCTTTAAATCCACATATTTTAGAAAAACATGGAGTACTGTTTACATGTATTATTTGCAATGCCATTTGAGCAACCTCAGAACAGAAAAATCCTGGGGGTTTTTGCCAGATTTGGTCTAATACTGATTGTGGTTAACTGACTGATTTTATACAGTTGTTTACTCAATTGTAGAAATGCTTTTACTGTAATTAAATGATAATTAAAGCTAGGTACACATTTCCTACTTTGCACTTCATTTAGATGCTGTGAAGGCTACTTTTACTAACAAATGCCTTATTTGGATTATAGGGATGTGGTTATTAGTGAGAGGTGTGGAGCTATTCTACAATTTCAATTAAGAGCTGACAATACTCACTGTTTCTCTACAGCAGGAGAATTTAGAACACAACTAGGGCCCTATCAGAGGAGACAAAGTTCCAAAAAATGTGGAATAGTAGTTAAACCCTGTAATGTTCAGGCAGTAAATAGGCGAGTCGTTATGTTTGTTACACTATTTAGGTGCCTAGATTGAGAAGAGTTTTCGTGCATGTCTTCCTTATCTTTTAAGAAGTGTAGGTTCATGGTGGACCATGCTTGATAGAGCCATGCTTGATAGAGCCAGAAATAACCAGTAGAATTGGTTATTCACATGGAACTTTCGTGGAGCCAATGAAGAGTACAATGTGCAGATCCAAATCTGTTTTCTGAATTGGTAGTATATTTGAGCCCTGATGACTCCAATTTGCTTATTAATCATTAATTTTGGCTTGGGAATTGAGAGCCCTGGCCAGACTTTCGACTCCGCTCAGATTCAGATTTAACTTATTTCTGATTGAACACCAAAGACTGTGGGCAAGACTCACACTTGAATTCTGGCTCAACTAGAGTCCTGAAAATCAAGCAAGTTACATTTTTCTCCACAATGTACTATTACATAGGTGTTATTAAACATCCCCTTGAAAAAAGGCAGATATTTTTCCTTTTGATGTCTTTCCTCTGATATTTAACATTTTCTAGTTCTATGGTATGACAGAAAGAACACACATTTCTTCTTACCCCCAAGACCCAACTCCCTCAGAGTGCGATAACCCCCTGGCTGCAAAAGTTCCCCCACAATTCTGTCCGGCTCCTTCAGATCTCTCTCCACCACAGTGACCCTTCGTCCGTCCCGTGCCAGCACAGCTGCCATGGCTGACCCCAGCACTCCCGCTCCCACGATAATGATGTCTGGGTCTGGACCATCAGAGGAGGTAGAGTCTGAAACACCTTCTGCATTCAGACATTCTTTGGTTCCCAATCTGTTTCTCTTCCTGGTTCCCTATCAATAAAGAAAATTGTTATACATTTCAGCAGTCGATTGTTTGGGCAAACCTATTATTCTTATTTTTTTGTACTAATTTCTGTTCAACAGTAAAGAACAGAAATGTCTTTAAAAATTGTGAAATCAGTCACTGAAAAAAAGATACAGAAAAAAATATGTTAACATTTTCCAGCCGGGCCATGATTTTTTGCTGATAATATATGCTTTTGTACTTTCAGATTCTTTTTTTCCCCAGTATTAATGTTTATTTTACCACCATTTGTCTAATATTAAGTTGTTTTAACAAATCTCAATATGTGTGCGTGCTTGCCACATCAGATTTATTTCTATTATTTAAGCAAAGCATTTTTGCTCACTGCTTTATTTCATTTGTGTTGTACAATTATTTACAATCGTAAAAGTAACTTACTTAACTTATTAGTGAATTATTAATTAAGAAACAAGACGATTCCACAGACATTAAGTTATACAAGTAATAACAGTTGATATCTTATTATTAAATTATATCAATGCCAAATAAAAGGCGATGTGAAATAAAGCGAAAATGAACACCGACTTACCGGTTTGGTGGCTCCGCTGGCGCGCTGCTTCGAGTTATAAGAGTTGGATGTGGGGAAGATTCTGCCGGTTAGCGGCAGGACAGAGAGCACCTCCAGCGCTAAGTGGAGTACCGGGTGCGCCTGCAGGAAAGTCTGACCACGGCAGCGCGCGAGCGTGAAGAGCGTGACGAGCGTGACGAGCGCGAGGGCGCAGACAACCGCCGCCAGTACGACCTCTTTAGGAGCGTGAGATACAAACGCGTTGCACTTTTTGTAGACGTACGTGAAACTCGCTATCCCCAAAAATGTCCACATGGTGTTCGAAAAAAGAGCAATAAAAATAAAATAAATTCTGGTTCGAGAAAGTGTAAACTAATAAATGAGGTATTAAAAAAGTTAACAATAAAGTAATGTAATTAAAAAAATAAAACCTTGAAAGTTAACATTTTAATTTACGCTAATTAATATACTTTTCTTTTTAATCAAATAAAATGGATCGACAGCGCGTGGACGGGTTCGAGACGGTGCGACGCTTTCACGGGATGCTGAATAATTTATGCTAATGAGCGCACGGATCTACTTGCCGTTTGCTGGCGCTCGCGTCCCGCCTTCTCGGGTAGGATTCAGCCAATCAGGCGGGAGCGTCTGGTGAGCAGAGCTCACGCTATCTGGCCATTGGCCAATCCAGGGCAGCAGGTTGAGGAGCAGGCAGCAGGAGCGCTAGTGTGATGTGACGTCACTGGGTGCGTCCTAAACCGCCTACTAACGTGGTTTAAAAGTGTGTAACCGCAGCGCGGGAACAGGCGACTGCGCACTAGGTAGTATGCGAGTGTGCGATTTGTGACACAACCGCTGAAAGATGTAAAATTCCCTTCGGGAGCCGTTTGGTTTGAATGTTTTGCTAGACGTGCTGGGCCGATGATGCGGCAGGTGGCCATATCAGCCTATTTACGTCGTGTGAAGAGGAAAAAAAAGACGTACTAATAACAAATTGTATTAATTATAACACGCCCAACAGTGTTTTTGAGAGCTGATGTTGATTGATGTAGCGTTACACTCCAGGTCAAAAAGTTCCAAGAATGAAAATTACAGGGCATGCATATTTTCTATTAATGTTGTTATTCCTAGCAATTTGCACAATAAACACATTATATTGCAGAATATAGGAAGAAAAGCATAAAAAGTATTACATTTATAGTCTGATGTATTATAGTCAGTTCCCGGGATAGGCTCCGGTCCTCCAGCGACCCCAGTTCGGATTAAGTGGTTCAGATAATGAATGAATGAAAAGAAGCAACCTACTGGCCAAATAACAGACAAGATCTGTATCACTGAGGTTGCAGATTTGACATGTTTTGCTACTAACTTTCTGCTATACTATTTTCAGAATTATGGCTGAGGCAAATCATTGTACAGTTTTAGCCAATTGAATCCTGAACTGAGAAGAGCTGAAGATCTCTGTTAACTGTCTTGATCAGCGACTTTAACACCTTCTTACACACAGTTGAATGTCTGACTGTGCACTGTGGCCCCAATGTCCCTTAATGCCGGTTGGTCTGTAGTCATGAGAGTTAACTGGCATATCAGGGTGGAATATTAAAATGTATTTCTTAACATGTCCCCACTCACAGTGATGATTGGAGTAGTAACACTGCATATATGTCATTCTGAATCTAATTTTAAGTGTAATCTATAGTATTGTTTTCTATTTTGTGTTCTTCAATTTTGCACCATTTCTGCATAGATCTCCTCGTTGTACACATACAAGTCCAAACATTCTACACAAATTTTAAACCCACTAACATCTTAACATTACAAAATCACTAGATATCCAAAACACAATTATATATATCTTGTCCAGCAGATGGCACTACAACGCTGCTGGTTACAAGTTACAAATCACGTCACCTCCGTGCTTCGGAAAGTTCTGTTTTGCTCACTACTAGCATCACAAATCAAGTAAAAATGTAATTTCTTCTTTATTGCTTTTCTCTAATGCATTTAAAAGACGCATTGAAAATATGATTTGATAAATAAGCCAGGAACACACAATCTCTAGAGAGAAAAGCAAAGCTAACACTAGTCTTCAAAAAAATTAAGTATTTCAGTTGAACTAGGTTCAAACATTCGCTCTTTAACAAAACTATAGTTAACACCTTACAGTTTTCACTTAATCTGGCAGCTTCAAATTTTATGACTGGTGTGTTGACATGACTTATTTATCTTTTTTTTTTTTTTTGTCCAGTGATAGAAACCGTTCTGTTTAGAAAAGCACGCACGTACGGAAAGCGGTAGCAACCAGAAACCGGAAGTACTTTGCCGCACATTTCCTGGCAACAATGGCGACCCGCAAGGAATCGGTAGCTTCTGCGTCATTTTCTCTGGATTCCCAAGTGAAGCGGGTGCAGATCGACGGGCTGGTGAGTGTCGGAGCGATTCGGTGAAATAGCCAGAGGTGTTGCGGTTCCAGCCGGAGCGCGCGCGGCCCGCGGGAGCGATTACACAGGGCTGGAGCTAACAGGCTAAGCGGGGTTGTCGCGTGCTTAGGTGCGCGAGCGTCATGATTACTCAGCTCCGTTAGAATTTCTGAACACTAGGAAAAAAATATTTTAAGGAGCAAAATTCTGCATAAATGTCTGTTTGATAGTAAAATATGACAGTAAAAAAGTTTTATAGTAAAGTAAACGGAAAAAGAACAAGGGGCCAGTGTTTGACAGTAAATTAAATATTTTAGGGACGAAACAAAAGTATGATTGTGCGAGAAAATATGTAAGCGGACAAAAGTGTCACAATGTCTATTGTTTTGACTAATAACTATTTTATGTCAGTGTTTATGCCGTGTTAGTAAACTATATTTTACGGAACAGCAGCGCCAAAATGACAGTTATTGACAGGGCAGTGAGTTTTTGAGGAAACAGTAGCAAATTCCGATGTTTTCTTGTTTTTCCAACAAAGTAAATATTTAATAGTCACAACGTCAGTGTTTGACAGTCAAATAAATGTTTCACAGAATAAAGGTGTCAAAACGTCAAGTGTTTGACAGTGAAATAAATATCTTTATGTGAGTGGAAGTGTTTGTAGGTAGATTAAATATTTTAGGCAGCTGAAGTGTCAGAATGACAATATATATTTTAGGGAGCAAAAGTTTTTTTTTTTTTTTTTTAAAGTATTGTTTTTCCAATAAAGCAAATATTTAAGGGGATTAAAGTGTCACCAGGTCAGTGTTTGGCAGTAAAATAAATATTTTATGGAATAAAGGTGTCAACATGTCAAGTATTTTGACAGAGAAATAAACATTGTAGAAAACAAAAGTTTCTAAAGGTTAGTGTTTGACAGTTAAATAAATATTTGAGGGGAAGAAAAGTGAATAAAAATATAGTTTTGTCGCTAAAGTAAATATTTGAGCGAACAAAAAACTCATATCAAAGCATGAGAGTTGGACAGTAAAATAAATGCTTTTGGAAATAAATGTGTCAATGGCGGTGTTGTGACAGTGAAATAAATATTTTGTGAATAAAGGTTATACAAAAGTCAGTGTTTGACGGTAAAATAAATGCTTTAGAGAACAAAGGTGTAAAAATGTCAGACAGTAAAATAATTATTGTAGTGACCATGATGTTTTAAAATGTAAGTATTTTCAATAAAAAATAAAACAAAAGGGACTCAAAAAACACTGTAGTCCATTGGTAAAACGTGTTTATATGTTTATCTCTGCAATGAGATGGAACCACTTGTAACATTTTTAAAGAGCACAAATATTAGTGATGTTATTACACAAATGGCAATGGGTTAAAGTTTAAAAGCCTGTTAAAGTTTAAAGGTGGCCCATTATAATAACTACAGGACGGGAATGCAGGAAAAGCAGTCTTTTTTCATGCACCATAAAATCTTGGCCATGATAAACTACATAATTTTCATAGCAGATGCCCCTAGCCTTGTCTAATTATGAAAGGGTTACAAAAACATCTTCATAAAAAAGAGCTGGTGAGCTCTTGCTGATTTATTGTGTTTATATGTGTATAGTGGATTGCAAAGACAGTTTTGCCTAGAACATATTTAACAATATTTTCTCCTTTAGACCAAAGAGACCAAATTACTCAGTTTTAGCCATTAAATCTATTTTAGAGTGATTTGAGTTTTCAGTGTTTCAGGGTTTTGAAGGTGATCAACCATCATGAGTCAGTTCTGAACCCAGCGTAGTCCGAATTGGATATTTAGACAGATTGGACTTGATGGGCATGACTTTTTATGACTATCTTAAAATGTTAACTTCCAGTTAAGTAATAGACCTGATCGCTGTACCACATTTCAATTGTCAAACTGAGGAGGCTCCTGCCCTCTTGTCCTTGTCTTAGGTCAGATGTTAAAGATTTAAAGCTGACGTATAAGAGGAGGAAAAGTACTCAACTGTGCTGCTCTTGTAAAGTTTTAGTGCATGTCAGTTTGAGAGCTGTGGTCTAGATTATAAACACCCATTGATGGTGTAGAAAGTGTGGGAAATGACACGCTGTCATTTGGAACGAAGTAATATGTGGTGTGTATATACTCCGATCAGTCACAACGTTGAAAACCTCTGACAGGTGAAGTGAATAAATGATTATCTTAGAACTGTGGCACCTGTCAGGGGGTGGGATATATTAAGCAGCAAGAGAACAGTCACTTTTTGAAGTTGATGTGCTTGAAGGTGGAAAAATGAGCATGAAAGGGACAGCTTTGACAAGGGCCTAACTTGTGATGGCTAGATGACTCAGAGAATCTTCAGAACGGCACATCTTAAGGGATGTTTCTAGTATGCAGTGGTCAGTATAACTTATAAGTGTCCCAAGGGCGGCGCTTGTTAGCTGCCCACTGCTCCTTCAGGGATGGGTTAAATGCAGAGGTCATATTTCATTGTGGTGCGCTGTGTGCTGTGCTGTGGTGTGTTCACAATGACAAATAATCACTCACTCTCTTTCTAATTTAGCAGCAGGTGTGAGCTTGTAATAGTCAGAATTGAACCAGTGGAACAATAGAAGAAGGAGGCTGAATCTGATGAGTCACATTTTCTGTTAGATCATGTGATAGCAGTGAAAGATACATTGATCCACATTTGTACATTTATTCAATGATCAATGAGGTTGTAGTGTCCATGCAAAATTAAAACATTGATCAGACATATTGTAACATCACTGGTTGCTGCTGTTAGAGGTGTTGGTGGATCCAAGAGTCAAGTCAAAGTTCTGATTCTCTGATCTTTCTTAAACGGTAGATTTGGAAGCAGAATGTCTTTCTGAAATCATCTATCATAGCTCTTTCAATTCTGGCCTGCTAATGCGGAATGTACTGGTGCAGAATGGCTGCTGGAGCATCGTCCCGGTGTCACGGCACGTTGCTGCTGTTGAAGTGGCAGCATCACTTAAAAGGACTTTAAGTGTGTAGTGCAATGCTTATGTAATGTTCACATTCACGTGGAAGTTGTTTTTACATATAGCACCTGTCTAAACACATGCAAACCAAATTTACCCCTTTACGTCAGTAGTGTTTCTAATAGGCAATGGTACCTTCCAGCAGGATTACATGCCTTGCCATATTGCTAAAATTGGTCAGGAATCACTTGTGAGTGTGGTGTGAGTGACGACAAGACTTCAGCGTTGATTGGCTACTACCCATGTACAATTAAATGTACAAAGTTCACATTGTAATTACTTAATATCGGTGGTCAAAACACTGATACCGATAATTGACAATAATCTCAATAATCAGCCTGGCCAATAATCGGCTGACCCTTAGTCGAGTCAGTGGGTTAGAGCTGTATTGTTGGCATATAGGCGACCAGTACAGTATTAGGTAGATGGTTTTAATGTTGCAGCATTTTAGTAAGTGAGTATTTATTGATGTGACAGAATCATCAATAGCACTTGCTAATGATGCTAATGATTTCCAAGTTGATATGTTTTAAGGCAGAAGAATGAGCATAAAAGAGACTTTCACAAGGGATTAACTTGTGATGGCTAGATGACTCTTCAAAACGACACATTGTAAGGAATGTTCCTAGTATCTGTCAGTACCTATTAAAAATGTCCCAAGAAGTAGTTAACCCAGTCTAAAGCAGTAGCAGGTATGAGCATGTGAGTCAGAATTGAACCAGTGGAGCAATAGAGAAATTTCGGTCCAGGGGTTAGCAATAGCAAGGGTGAATTAGTGCGTTAGAGACCTAGCCATTGTGTCTAGATGTCTTGTAAAAGCATACAACGTTAGACAGTTACTTCTCCTGCCTTTTTGTGTTTGGCACATCCGATCAGTACAAAAATTGACGCTTAAAATTTTTTTGTGTTTGTGATGTTTCGGTATCTCTCCTTGTTCCATTTTCCTTGAAACATTTCACAGCTTCCTCATATTCTTACAACACCATGTCGTAAACTAATTCTTATGCTTAAAACATTTGATTTGATGCCTGGTGATTTTTGCTGGCACTGTGCAAACTCTCCACTTCATGTTCTGTCTAAGAAAGGTGGAAAATGGTGATTTCTTTAAAGCTGCATTTTCTTGTTGAAAGTTGTCCAATTTCTCCAGAAATATTAACCACCACATGAAGGCTGTGCAATCATGCAAACATTTTAATGAATCTAAATGAAATACTAATGTTGTAAATAAATCTTTTGGCACACTTAAGACTTGATTTCTCAATACGTGCTTGAGTTTTGACTAGTTTGCTGAATTGCCAACAGGGGGCAGACTTGCACCAAAAAAAACCTGGTCAGTGTGACCTTAATGCAAATGGAAACTGCTTACTGCACATCAAAAGCAAAAGATGCTTAATAGTGGGGGAGCTTCCATCAGCCTCATGTGGATGCGACGTCCTAATCTAAAAACGCTCCTGGCTGCATTTAATGTTGGCCTTTTATTAAAAAGCCGTCCTGACACATTCCTTTCTCCTCTACCTTTCTAGCCTTCCCAAAATAGGGCTTGTACATTTGATCAGAAGCAATCAGACGTAGTTTTTAAGCTGGCCTACTTGTTATTCCCATGATAACTAGAAGCGAACAGGAGGCTGAATTGGGGATCTGGGGAGAATATAGAGAATAAATAATTCACCTGGGTTCCTCTGGAGGGTGGTCGTTTCTTTACGTTGCATCACTCCTGTGCTGAGACAAGCTCAAATCGTGGCCCACAAACATATATTTAGGCTGCAGCGCTTCGTAAAGGAACGATGCCCAACCAGATGGGGAGGGCGAGAGGAAGAGGGAGCTCCTTGCTGCATGCTGAGCCCCGCTCTGGTTTTTTTAAATGTTTGTTTGTTTCTTGGTTTGTTAGCCCAAGAGTTATGTTTGTCCTACAAAGTTACAGACTCAGCTGTCATGGCACAGGTGGCACAAGTCAGGTGAGATAGAGAGGATTTCTGACTGGATGGATAGATGGATGGATGGATGGATGACCTGTGTTGCTGTTAAGTGTTAAACATTTGGTAAACAGTTATAAACCAGTAGGCACAGGATAGTTGACAGTGCTATTGAAAACTATTTGTGATAAACTGATTTCTAACTGATTGATTTGGTCGTTTACAGCAAATTTATTTTATTAAAGATGAAATAATGTGTTGTGACTTTCCAACTGCCTGTCAGACTTAAAGAAGTTAAGGAACACGATGAATTAAAATAATTAACCTGTCAGTCGTCAGGTGCAGATTTTGGCATCTCAAAAACATAACAAAAGATAGACTTTGTGTCTTAACCATTTTCGGAAAAACTTATTAATGCCTTTATTATTCAGGTTTGATTATTGCAATGTTCTCCTCAGTAGGATTCTCAAAAAGGCCATTAGACAGCTTATTCAATATGCTAATGCCAGAATACTAACAAAAAAGGAAAAACGCTGTAATTTAAATCTCAGATTTCAAATCCTCAAATCTTTGACTTCAATTTAGGCGCAGCATTAAAACATTTCAAAAGTATTCAAAGTAATTCAAAGTATTGCTCAGTGGTTTGGTCCCTAAATGAACATCCTCCCCATGAACATCAGATCTGCCTCAACTGGACCCAGTTTTGCACTGAAAAAAAAAACTGGAGTGTTCCCCATCTAATGGAATCAGTTTTCACCTTTGGGTGTGCTGGGTAATTACTCAAAACTCTGCATTTAAACCTTCTGTGTTGGAGCAGTGGGCAGCACCCGGGGAGCACTGCTGCTTTAAGATGGCATTGAAAAAATACAACAAAAACAAAAGTGTTCTTTTGAATAAATGAACTGAAATGAACCAGAATTGCAGCTAAACATCTTCATTTTCATCCTTTCCTTCCTCCTTTCCAAGCTTTAAGCATTCGTTAAACTAACCAAAACTAAACTAAAGAACAAACTGTAAAACAACAAACAAATTTCAAAACTACTGCTCCTGTTTTATGTGGGTTTAACTCTTAGTGGGTTTAATGTGTGTGTGATACTTTTTTTTAACCGTTTCCCTTTGGTATAGAACGTGTAGAGCTATGAAACGTCAAAGGATATGTATACATACATTTGGTAGGTGTGACATTTTCACTTTAAGACATCACTCAATCCAAGGTCCAGTGTCAGAGCGCTTCTTTCATTTCAGCTGTTGCAGAGGCGATGTTGTTGTCCGTGTGGTATACTGAACCATGATTATTGCTGGTTGAAATCTTCAAAGGTGGTGCTTGTGCTGCTGGAGTTTGTGAGACTGGCACTCTGGGTGGGTGACCTTAAGATTTGAGGTTCACTCAAGGCTTGCATTATATCAAATTAATATCGATATCAAAGGGGTATCGATATGGGGCAGCTGGTAGCGTAATGATTAGGAGTTTGTCTCATGATCAGAAATTTGTCAGTTCGAATACCGGACTGGTAAAGGTTACATCTGTTTTTGTGCACAAATACTTTCACTTACAGAGAGATCAGAAGTTGCCTTGATCGCGAAACTCAAACGCGCATCACTACTGTAATAAGTGTCCATGTGAAACAGAAGTGGAGCATGCTCTAGTGAGTGAAAATAATTAAACGAAGCTTCAATTCTAGAAAAATTGCCTCGACCGTTTTTGTAAACGAAATACTTGAGTTATTTGAATAATTGTTTCAGCTCTAGAAATAGAAAAGACAAAAAACCTACTGGATGTAACATTAGATAACATCAATGTTCCGATACCGTGGGGGTTTGGGGTTCACAGGGGACTGTGGGAAATGTAGTTCTCTTCCAGAAAAGCCAAAAGCAGCTCATTTTATAGACCAACTTGGTTCAAAATGACCCAAAACTTCAGTATTTCTTCGTTTTCAGTTGATCAGGTTTTTTTTTCCAATTTTATAATGTTATAGTGTAAACAATAAGAAAGAGGAAATATTTATATGTTTACACGAACAATTTTTAAGAACAAATAATTTAGCATATACGTGTGTGTGTGTAATTATTACATTGTTTTAGTTAGGAAAACAGTATTTCCAGTATAAATCAAGCATTTCCTTAAGCATAACAATAATCTGTCATGTATTCAGACGTTTTTAAAGCATTATTTTATGTTTAAAAAAAGACTCAGAGACTGTATCGGATTTATATTGAATCGGCAGATATCCAAATTTACAATGTCAGTATCGTATTGGACATTAAAAAAGTGGTATCGTGCCATCTCTAATATCCGCACCTTCCTGCCATATTTACTGCCAGTAAAACTTAGACCACTGCAGCTGCTGTGATGTGTTCAGACAGAAACGTCTTCTACCCCAAACAAAGCGTGTCGCAAGACTCATTTATTCCTAATGTGATCTATTAAAAGAGAAGTGCCAGGTGGCGCAGCACAGAAGCGAAAAAGCTTGACAGTACATCAACGGTAGATGCAATGTTTTGGGAAGTAAAGGCTATAAACTGATAAACTGTAGTTGTGCTTTATTTTAATAGCAGAGATTAAATTGGCAGGTTTTACAGTGGAATATATAAAACAGCTGAGCAAACCCGGTCATTGTGTTTTATTTTGATTAGTCTAGAACAGTGCTGGTGACATCTTACTTGTGACTTTGTCTTACAAATGAACATTTAGCAAACTTTTAAAAAATGGATTGAGTTTCACCATTCAGCCAAAAAATACCTGAATATGAGTTGTTGGTCCATATTGCCCAGCCCTTACAGAGTGCCTAAAAATCCCCATTGGGCTCATCAAACACCTGAACTAGTTGTTCCCGGAAAACGTCCCTACGTTTAGGAAATGGAAGTCGTTCCGGAAAAGCGTGTCTTCTCAAAATGCTGTAAATGTAAGTCTCTAACCCTGAAAGTGAGTGATTGTCGTTGTGACCACAGCACAGCACACAGTGCACCACAACGAAACGTGACCTCTGCATTTGACCCATCTGTGAAGGAGCAGTTGACAGCAGCTGACATGAGCAGTGCTTGTGAACAGTTTCTCCGTGGTACCTTTGCTGGTCCTGGGATTCTAACCCATTCTTGCTCCTGAGTAACTTATCACTAAGTTACTCAGGAGCAAGCTACCGTCCCCAAGCACTGCCAATGCTATTCGTCCCCATTATAACCGTCTGCCCTCCTCACCCAGTTCACATCAGCAGCAAGAGTGACGCTGAGGGACAACAATTTACCCAAACCGGGAGGGTTTCATCCCCCTTTCAGTGGGCTGATGATTTTGTTTTGGAAGGCAATGATGGATGATGAACCAGTGACAGTTTGGATAATTGGGGAGGAGAATAAATGTGGCGAGCCTAATTTCCCAGAAGACCGTTCTCTGGTTAAACTGTGACGTGGAACGCCGGGAGCTTGTATGAAAGTCGGTTTCGGGTTTATTGTCTTTTGCTGTTGATCGTATAGCATCCAATTGCGATAACCTCCACACGATGAGTGGTCGAGGCAGCAGCAGCATAAACTCGAGTCATGCTGGAAAAAAAAAAAAAAACGTGTTCGTCACAAGCGTCCGTCTGCGGAGTTCACCGTTGCGCGAACTGAGCGATGTTCTCCGAGTGTTCTCGGACCTCCGCCACTGAGGGCTGGCTGCTTTGAAATTGAGAGAAAGCGTTTTCTATGCACTGTCGGCTCGGACAAATTGAGTGCAGAAGAAGACAAGACAGTCTGTCAGTGCATCTGCAACATGACCAGACAAGATGCGGCAAAGAAAACTAACATCGCAATACAGCAGCTGATCTTTAGTGCAAAGATTGGCTTGGACAGAAATGCCAAAGTCACTCTCAGTCCACAGAATGTTTTTACTTCTTGTTTTCATCATATTTCTCTTTTAGATGTTTTTTTTAACCCTTATATGCTGTTTTGTCCTGTAAAATGCCCAGAACTCAGGTTAGGATTTTAGAAGGTGAGAAACCTTTGCAGTTTAAGGGATAGTTCAGGGTAAAGACCTATTTAATCACTTTCACCTTTCTTAGATAAGCAGAGACCTATCTGGTGAGTCAATTAAAAAGGTACTTCACCAAAATACTTTTTTTTCCTAAAAGATTATCATAAATGACACAAGGTGACAAAACTACTACTACTCAGAGATGGGCAAATAAGTGACTTCATTACTTAAGTGAAGGTACAGATACCACTAGTCAAATACAAGTCACAGTGTCAAATGCTTACTTAAGTTAAAGTTTTGAAGTACTTGCTTTAAAAATACTAAAGTATTAAAAGTACATCTTCCTTCATTGCATTGTTGCATTATTGCCACAACTCTTAGAAAGTAATTTTTATGAAGAGAAAGTACTTTTGTCATAATTCTATTAAAAAATAGTCCATTGTCCGGTATACAAATCAACAGAAGCATTGGAGGTTTTCTTTCGAGTAATTGTGAAAATGTTGTGGTTTTAGAACCGTCTCTTTAAGTCAACGACTAGGTTAAAACTGTTCAAAGTCAAAGTAAACTTTATTGTCATCTCTGTTATATACTGTACAGGTACACAAAGAGACGAGACGAAGTGGCTCCAGTTTTAACAGTGCACAGAACAAAGAACAATATACAAATAAGGCACATAGAATAAAAAAATATAAATAGAATATAAAATATGCACTTAAGCTAGAGTAGAATATAAATGTAAACTTTTAAACTAGAAGAAGAAAGAGAGACAACTAGAGTGCGGCCTACAATTATGGTTTTGGAGTTGTCTTTGACACTAAAAAGTGCATGAATGAATATGGTGAATGTGCATGAGGTCAGTAAGAATTTCAGTGTGAAAGTGAGTGAGTGATTATTAGTCATTGTGAACACAGCACACAGTGCACCACAACGAAATGTGACCTCTGCATTTTACCCATCCGTGAAGGAGCAGCGGGCAGCTAACAAGTGTCCAGGGAACAGTGCTTGAGCACGGTACCTTGCTCACGAGTACCTCAGACATTCTATACAGTCTATTAAATAAAACAACCCGTGCAATACTTACAATTTGTTCAGATACAGTCAGTTAGAAAAAAGCTATCAGTGATATGTACAGCAATGTTCAGTAGTGCAAATATGTAGCAACAGGGCAAGACTGTTCTTCAAGAAGCCAGCTCACTGCATTAATAAAATCGATTGCAAACCCACACATCCTGACCGAGTGGTGACCGCTGACTCACGGGTTTTGCCAGCGTTGGTTTAAAACGTCCACCTCGACCCCTCCGCTTTCTGCACTTTCGGTCATGTTTGGCAAGGCAGGTGTTTGAGCGGGGTGGTAAAAATTCATGATGGACCCCTTTCCGAACTCCTGCTGAGGGCTAACTCTGCTCCAGGCGCTCCGAGGGCGGCCGGCTTTTCCGCTCTTTTTCCCCGGCTGACCTTAAAGCCCATTTGGCGATCGCCTAGAGAAAACGTCGGGGGCTTTCTTTTGAAAGCGACCTTTCTTGCTGAGACTTGTTGCTGAACTGCTTCTTTTTTTGGGGGGCTATGCACGCTGGAATTTGACCTGCGTTCAACCCAGGAAAGAGTGTTGAGATTCATGAACGGAGGCTGAGTTTTTACTCAGTCGCTTCTAATAGTTAAGTGCTAAATGAATTATCCAAAGCTGCAAATGTAGTAACTCAGTATACGGAGTGTAATAGCAGCGATGCTATAAATTCTCTTTCACACAGACAGTTTATATCTCTGATTAGTGCTTAAATTAACAACGCAGGGCAGATGATTGGCAGCTACTGTGGCACATGACATTTATAAAAAGAGGAGATGTGCACTGAAGACTGTGAAGGTAGAGATGCAGTGGAGATGCTGGTGTGTTAGCAGTAATGCCTGTGGATGCACTGATTTTTATTTATGGCATTTAGCAGAGGCGCTTTTCCACAGCGAGTCTCATTTCCTAATTTTTGGGACAGTTCCTGGAGTAAATTGGGGTCCAACTTCAAAACCACCACAGATCTGATACTTAAATTGGATACTGATCTGATTCAGACTAGAGATGTAGCCGATCTGATATGTGGATCGGTATCGGTCCGATAACGGGCTCAAACAGCTGGATCGGGTATCGGCGGCATTGAGCCGTTCTCTGGGGCCGATCTGTAAATGCGTGTACACTCAATTCGTTATGCATGGGAAGTGGCACAGCGGTAAAGTAGAGCTGAAACGATTGTTCCAATAACTCGAATAATTCTATTACAAAAATGGTCGAGGCAATTTTTCTAGAATCGAAGCTTTGTTTAATTCATTTTACTCACTAGAGCTCTGCTTGTATTTCACACGGACGCTTAATAGTGACACACAACGTTTTCAGTGCCGCGATCAAGACAAGACCTGATCCCTCTGTATGTGAAAGTATTTGTGAGATGTTCCGTGCACTAAAACAGAAGTAAATGCATAAAAACATTTTTCGCGATGTAAACACATGCGCTATGTTAATGAGCGCGCGCATGAGCGCCGTTACTTGCAAAATGCCTTGTCGCCTTTATTACAGACACAAACCATATTTTAGCTGATAAATAACCACAACAACCAGCGTTCTACTCACAATTCTGCCATTTATTTAGATTTTCCCATAGATTTTCCATCGTTTATTCTGGAACGCGTTGTGACACGGCTCCGGGGCATGCACAGAGGATCGTGGGAAATGTAGTTCTCTGCAAAAGCAGCTCATTTTATAAGCCAAATTGGTTCAAAATAACAAACTTAAGTATTTCATTTTCAATTGATCAATTTTTTTTTTTCAATTTTATAATGTTATAGTGTAATCAATAAGAAAGAAGAAGTATTTATATGTCTAAACGAGCAATTTTTGAGAACAAATAATTTAGTGTGTAATTATTACATTGTTTTAGTAGGAAAACAGGATTTAAATCAAGCATTTCCTTAAGAATGACAATAATCTCAGTCATGTATTCATTAAACAGTAAAGCATTATTTTATGTAAAAAAAAAACTGTGACTGTGTCGGATTTGTATCAGTATCGGCAGATATCCAAATTTACAATATCGGTATCGGTATCGGACATAAAAAAAAGTGGTATCGGCCCATCTCTAATTCAGACTCAGGTAGACTAAAATTTGCAAAGCAAATAACCTTTTAACTAACATGTGTAACTCCTTCTAAACACACTGCCTCCCCCCCCACAAACACACACACACACACAAGCTGACTATGAACTGACTATTTATACCTCTGCTCTTTGCACATCGCTGTTTGCTGTACAAACTCATCCATGCTACATTGTGCTCTCTTGTTCCTGTTCATTTTTTGATGGATTGTCTGTATAGTATATTCACAAAAGTACATTCCAGTATTGTGTTTGGGGTTTTGCTCCACTTCACTGCTGTTGCAATATTTGCACGGATCATTGAATTCCTCACATAACTAAATTGCACATTTTCAATTTCGGCTTCTAGTTTAGACGTTGTAGAGATACTGCTGATTTTTTAAAATAGTTTGTTTAGAATATTCATATTAAACTGCTGCAGATCTTATCCACATTTAATGCAAAAAGACAATTCCAGGACTAATAGTGGTTTTTACCACTTGACTGCTGTTATATATGCACATATTATTGAATACCTCAAGTAACTAAGTTGCTCACTTTCTACTTCTACCTCTGGTTTAGAATTGATATTTATTTTGTAGTTGATTTATAAATTCTGTGTGCCTTCTTTGTACTCTGTGGGTCCTGGAGCCACCTAGTCTCGGCTCTCTGTATACTTGTATATAGCTGAGATGACAAAGTTTGACTTTCAGTTTTTCTGTAATTTATCAGTGGCTTTAGCTTTTCTAGTATTTTATTTTACACAAATAGCCGTATAGCACAGCAGACCACTACATTCTGACCAAATAATGTCATTGTTTTGCTCATTTTGCAAAGATGAGTATTTCTGATTTTGCAATAGTGGTGTATCGGATCGACTGCCGTGTTCATTGCAATACAGTGCACTCTTGGCAGCTGCGAGATGGAGTCGGCAAAGATGGAAGGAAGAATCTGTGGCCATGAAGTAGCCTGGATGTGGTTAGCTACTTTTACTCTCTAGTTTGTAGGGTAAATGTCAGCTACATTAAAACAGTAGCTTGGCTATATCTTAAAAAGCTGTTGTTTAAAAGTAGCTTCCCCAACACTGATCCTAACACTAGACTTATCCATTCCTTTAAATCACATGTTAATACTGCTGTGCAAATTTGTGATTTAATGTAGGGGCTGGCCAAAGTGTTTATTCACAGCCAATACCAGTTACTACTAATCAAGGAGACTTCTACTACTACTTCTTTTGGCTTCCATATCTTTCCTGTCCTCCACATCTTCCTCTTTCATGCCAGCCACATGTCCTCTCTCCCCACATCCATAATCTGACTTTTAGGCCTTGCTCTTCCTACCTGGCAGCTCCATCCTCAACATCCTTTTCCCAGTATACTCACCATCTCTGCTCTACATATCTCCAGACCACCTCAATCTTGCCCCCCTGACTTTGTCCCCCAATCATGCAACATGAGCTGTACCTCTTATATACTCATTCCTAATCCTGTCCATTCTGTTCAAGAAGACTGACAACTTATAATTTGGAACTGAAATGTGTATAAAAACACAAAACCTGATATGAATCCAATCTCTAATATTTGCCTGTTGCAACTATCGATTCTTTTTGTAATTGCGTATTCTGTCTGTTTTTTCCATTGATTAATCGAGTAATAAATTATAAAAAAAAAAAAAAAAACAGAAACAGAAAAAAGACAATAACTGTGTTTTAGGCTCATTCTAGTGTGTGTAGACATTAGCCATAGACACTTTATGTTGTATTCAGGACGTCCTGCACTACTCAAAGTTTGTCAAAGTTTGATGCGTAAATGCTGACAGTTATGAAATCAGCACATTTCTAATGAAAACTGACTCTCACCTGTAGAAATGTTTAGGGTTTCTTTTTTAGCTTTATGTAAATTAACTGCTGAAACTGTAGATATAACTACTAGAAATAGTAAGAACATTGCACCTCACAGTAAAATGATGGGTGTGCGTTCTGGAATAAATTATGACAAATATATAGGAAAATCTGAATAAACGTCTGTATATTCAGTCTGTAGAATGTTGGTTGTTGTGGTTATTTATCAGCTAAAATATGCATTTTGTCTGTAATAAAGAGGATGTTTGAACTGAGCTGCAGCTTTTTAGCAAGTAATGGCGCTCATGCAAATGACGCAGAAAAAGTTTACATCACAAAAAATGTCATTTATGCGTTTTTACGCATTTACTTGTTTTTGTGCATGGAATACACAAATACTTTCACAGAGGGATCTGGTCTTGTCTTGATCGCGCCACTGAAAACGTTGTGCGTCATTGATAAGGGTCCGTGTGAAACACAAGCGGAGCATGTTCTAATGAGTGAAATAAATGATGCTTCGAATCTAGAAAAAATGCCTCGACCATTTTTTGTAATCAAATTATTCGAGTTATTGGAATATTGTTTCAGCTCTACTGTTGTTCATGTTTCGTGCAGTTTTATCGTTTTACACTGGAATTTTAGTTAATTAGCTCCACTGAAAAATTAATTTCTGTACATTTTAAGGATGTTTTCTGGTTGCTGATTAATAACTAGTTAATTTAATTTATTAGACTATTTCTTTCTTTATTTATTTATTTTATTTATTTATTTATTTATTTATTTATTTATTTATTCTAATTATAAATATTTTTGAGTTCCTAGTATCCCAGTTACTGTCACAGTTAAGTGATATTTTTATGACAGCACCGTTAATCTCAAGATTGCCTGCATCGTCAAGGACTCTTTCCCCCAGCCCAGACTTCTCCCTGACCCAATCATTTCTGAAACCGTGTTATTTTGATGGTGGCTTCCCGACCCGGTCCACTTTGTGGTCACGTGGTTCGGCCCGAGCAAGCGGGGGAAACGTAAAGGAAGTCGTGTTCCCATGCTGTTCTACTTCTAAAAATACACTGCCCAATCAGGCCGGGGCTGGGACCAAACCGTACCCCTGCCAGATTTGACAGCGTGCGAGGGAGTCAGCGGCGCCACCAGCTCTGGCAGAAGTGGGAAAGGCCCAGCACTGATATTCAAAGGCCAGCTCTCCCGCAGACACCGTAATGAGACAGTAAGGCTAATTGTGTTTCCATTAACCCCATGCCTTGCTCAGGCTTCCGCTGCGCCATGCGCCGGCCAGAGCCCCGGAGCTGTGACCTGTTAGCGCGGAGGGCAGTTCTTTAATTTGGATCTTGTTCTTCATTTACTTTTAACTAAAGCCAGGCTCTGCACCTCTAATATTTATTGTCCTCTAATCGCTCCCTCTACCTTGCATAAACGAAAACGCTAGGGCCACAGCAAATGGCTGGCAAAGTCGATTATTGGAGAGTCCGGCTTTTGCTTTTCTCCAATCAGCATGATGGCTTTTAAAAAATAATGTATGCTGCAGCCCGTCTCGGTTCGTCTCGATTGCTGAAGAGGTGCACTGTTAAAGTTCCCAGAAAACCCAACGCTTAGAGAGCATGAGAGTACTTCAGAAGTTCAGGCAACAAGAAACTTTTGTTCACTGTGCAAAGTCTCAATTAGCCAGAGCAGCAGCAACCCAAGCTCCTGATGCGTAAACTCTATTGTAGAGGATGGACCACCAGCAAAGAAAATCTCTCTCAGTTACCATTAGTAGGAGAGATCTTTAAAATAGTTACTTCCTTGTCGTTGCAATATACACATTTGTATTGAGCAAAAAGCCGTCAACATGGTACATTAAATAACTCTTTGAAAAATGTTTTAAGCTGGAATATACGTTTATTCTGCATTGAATGACTTTGCAAGTGTGTGTTTTCTTGCTCAATGGACTTGTTGAAATTTATTTAGTTGTGATTGTTGGGTCCCACCTTTCCTCTTTATTGTTTATTCCTCTTTACCTCTTACTTTTGTGTTACTTTAATTCCTTCTACAGTTTTTCACAGCAACGCTGTTCCTGGTTTACAATTTTCAGCTCTTTGAAGGGTATAAGCATATTTTGGTCATAAGGGGGCACCACCATTAAAGAGTAATGTGCTATTATTATTTTTTCATGTGTTAGTCCATTCCTTACCTGAGCTTCACATTAACTCTAGGAAGAAGCTTAGTGAATATCAGAATGAAGTGTCTTGCCAAGTACATTCTCACATACAAGGAATTTGATTTGGTGGTCGGTGACAGGACGTTAAGAATGAAAAGACTTTAAAAAGGTCTACACAATGTACTAATGTACAGTAAATAGAAGAATATGGATATAGCAGTACAGATTTTAAGAGTGCAGGGGTAATGTAGTATAAAAATCAACAAATTTAGCTGTGGAAGGATATACTAGTTGGATATAGTTATTCACAGAGTTTACACAGAGTTATTCACGGATGTAGTACACAGAATGAGCAGGAAAAGGCCCTGACAAGAACATGTGAGAACTAAGGGGTGTGCAGAATGGATTTGTATAAATAACCAGCTGTACAATAAAAAAATTGTGTGACCTATTTCCGGCTAATGCGTTCACATCTTCCTCCGCCTTCAGTCTCTGATTGGTTCCTGCATTTGGTCTGGCAGGTGGTACTGAAGATCATTAAGCACTGCCAGGAGGAGGGCCAGGGCAGCGAGGTGGTACAGGGTGTCCTGCTGGGCCTGGTGGTGGATGACAAGCTGGAGATCACCAACTGCTTCCCCTTCCCCCAGCACACAGAGGACGATGCTGACTTTGACGAAGGTAAGGGTCTGAACACTGTTCTGTTCCTACCCAGCAAATGAAGTTTCAAGCGTTTATTCTCTACTTTTTCTTTTTGTCTTTCTGACTTTTAATCAGGCAAACCTTGAAATCGAACGACCTCTTTGTTTGTGAAGTTCACCTAATGTCATGTCGGGGGAGCAGCTAACTAAAAATAGTGATGCAACGTTTTTCAGGCTGTTGGGAGTAGCCAAGCTGCTTTTAGTAACTTTTTGGTTTCAAACAGCAATATAGTGTGGCAAAAACACTAAATGGTTCCAAAAAATACTTCTGTTTTTGGGTTTTGGGGAATTTTGAGCCAAATTGGACTCATTTTGGCATGTAAAATGTGCTGCTTTTGGCCTTTCTGGGAGAAAACAACATTTCCCACAGTCCCCACAATTTTGTGCAAGGAATCACACACAAATACTTTTACGTTCAGAGGAATCAGGTCTTGCCTTGATCACACCAAATGAATGAAGGAATGAATGAATCAAAATTCTAGAAAATTGTCTTCACCATTAATAATTGAATTATTAACTCCGAATAATCGTAATAATCGTATTAACCCTAGATGTAGTTAGCTATTTTACTCTTTGTAGCTTGTAGTGTAGCCAACTACTCTATTAAAACAGTAGCTTGGCTGTAGCTGCTTTTAATCAGTGGTTTGAAGCTTGAAAAGCTTTTGCTTAAAAGTAGCTCAGCCAACACTTGTCTGTGTAATATGTAGTGAGACTAGGTGATATTTTTTTTTAATTTAGTATATACATGCAGATACACCTGTACCCAGTTTGAGTCTTAACTTACAAGTGCACTCCATGCCGTCTGCACATATGTAACTTTATGTACCTTACTGTATATAAGATATAGTTTTATTTTTTGTCTTATTTCCCAGACCTCCTTATTTAAGTTTGTATTTGTATCTCTATTTTGTTATTTTTCTAATTCGCGTAATTGCACGGTTAAAAGAGTGGATCAGGATACATTTCACTGCATGTTGTACCTGTATAATTTGCACGTGACAAATAAAGAATCTTGAATCTTGAATCCAAATGAAGTACATCATCTGTAACAACTGTAGCGATTGCGCCAGCTTTGCCCTCAGCTTGTCCGGATTGGGTCATTAGATGATACGCTGGTACAGTTCGGGTTGGCGTCGTGATGAGCTCCCAGCCGTATGTCAGGCTGGCGTCCGGCCTGCAAGAGAGGTCAGTCCCCAGCCTTGGCCCTCGGACGGTGGGAAATGACCTTGCTGATTCAGTCAGCTTGTTAAAGCTCGCTGGAGCGAACGCCGTCTGGCTCTACTAACAAGCAGCACTGGGGAAGTTGCGGCGAGAACAAAAGGCCAAGCGGGAGATGGGCGCCCGGGGACATGCGTTTACCGAGGCATGATATTATCTCACAGTTTGCCTTGTCGAAGTACAAGCCGGTGGATACTTATACAAGAGCCCAATCGATAGTTGACATTATCGGCCAATCCGACTAATTTGAGAGAAAAAGATCGAAGGGCTCGATGTATTCGTTGTGGATTGAGGCTATGGATTCGTTCACTGAATCAGTGTATTGATGCATTGTTATACACCTGTTCATGTGGTGTGAAGCGTAGATTAAGATGCCCCCTAACATTCCCGCTTTGGTTGACGTAGTATTCAGTGAGTTGTGCACGATGGCAGAAGGAGCTGACCACCCCACTCCACCTCTCACTCTTCACAGAATTTAAAGTAAAAGACTAGAAATAAACATTTGCAACCTGCTACTATAGTTAGTGCGTCTAGCATGGTGAAGTAAATAATATAGTTTTGCTACCAAGCTTAGTTTTTAACTTACCATTGCCCACAACGTTCATTATGAACTGCTAACTAAATTTTCACATGCTCACAAACAATCTGCTACAAATGCTGCTTGGGCTTCATTGAAAAGTTCATCACTGTAGTATGTGCACACAACCGGAAATGTTTTAAAACGAAATTTGCCGCTCATTCTGTCTGCCGTTTGCGGACTTTTCCTCGCCAATGGCCGTATTTGTGCAGTTCAGTCACTAAACTCTATTCAGATGCGGCTTTTTCTCTGCAGTAACTGTTTACTTGTTCTCCGTAATAAAAGTATAAACGCTATGAACAAGCTGACACACTCAGTTGCCTGTTCCCCCGTTATGTACGGTATGTGTGTATCAACATTAAATAACATTAGAAAATTATTTTATACTATTCTTAATAGTAGCAGCAGCTTTAGTCTGTGCTTTTACATTTAAAATCTAGAGTATGGAATAGATTATCTACAGCACCATAATTTGGACTAAATTACTGTAGAAATAGGTTAGGGTTTGGCTTAGCAATACCGTGATATTTTTGTTTATGGTTATCATACCGTCCAAATTTCATACTGGCCCATGCCTACATTGTACCTTTGTTTAATAAAACTGTGTAGTATGTTTATTTTTAAACTGCATAGTCATCTTGGAGAGGAATCTTTAGTAATAACGTTCTGTTCTTCTGGAAAATAACACATATTGGCTAATATATCAGATTTATCCAAGTCCTTTAAACCAGGGGATCATATGGTACCGGGCCGCAAAGAATTTTTTAAAAATTAATTAAAATTGTAGTCATTTTAGTTACTTTTCTTTAATTCGTCTTCCAGATCTTATTTTGAAAAATGTTTCTGCCTCTCGTCTTACTACCGCACTTGAATCTGGCATGCCATTTCACGCATCAGCGATACAAGCTAACCATTGAAAAAAATTAGCCAAAAACAGAATTCACTGGAGAGCTTTTTTAGGAAGGAATGAGCAAACGATGGGACAGCAGAAGGGTCACAGACTGCCAGCAAAAAGAAAGCTGCATTTAAAAGAAAATAACAAGATTCCTACCTGTTATGGCTTCATTGCAACAGGTGATACACAAGCTCCACACTCGCTATGCATAATTTGCGGTGACCGACTAGCTAATGAAGCCATGAAACCCTCAAAACTGCTTCGCCACGTTGAGACAAAACACCCTGCGTTAAAAGACAAGCCTTTGGAATTTTTGAAAAAAGCAAACATGAATATGAAGGACAAAAACAGTTATTGAGGGCCACCAATTCAACAAATGTCTCTGCGCTGAAAGCATCTTTCTTAGTTGCGGACCGCCTTGCTAAAGCAAGAATTGATTTGGTGTAGAATTATTGTAATTGCCTGATATAAAGTGTAATTGTCGCACTCAGATTACATAATATGAACTGACAAAGGTTTTTGTTATTGGAGCCCCAGTGCCTCTAAAATATCATGCATGAAACTGGTCTCTGGTACAAAAAAGGTTGGGGAATTAAACATCAAAATTGCTGTAAACTGCTTTAAACATCAAAATTGCTGTTGGTCTAACTTAAATATGGGTTATGTTCTAGTTTGTATGTATGAATCAGTGCTGAGCAAGTAATACTGATATTATGCAGGTGCCAGCTTGATTTGTTGAAGAATACCAAACTTTTGGCCTCATTCGGAAAAATGTTTTCTAAAGCCAAAGTACAATATCCATTTGATATCCCTCACCAGTTCCACTATTCACCTTCTCCCCGGAAATTTCAAGCAATGCTTGAGTTCTCTTTGGAAAGTCATAACTCGCTGTCAGGCGCGCTTTTAAGCGCGCTATCCGTCTCAAGCCCGCTCTCTTCCTGCCTCGCATTCTGCTGAGCCGGTCATCTCGCCTCTGTGACAGCTCATCGCTCCCGGGTACTCGACATAATTTAACTCTTCCCCCTTCCTGCTCACTTCCCTCCATCCTTTCACAACGTGATGGGAGATATGAGGGCAATAAGTGCACTTTCTCATTGTTGTGAGCATGCTGCCCCGGTGTAAGAGAAATGCCTTTCTGTCTTTCTCTTCCTTACGTTGTTCCCCTCTGGCTGCTGTTCCCCCACACCCTCAAGAGGTGACACTGTTGCGCTTCGCCATCCGCCCCCGTCGTCTTAACATGGATTAGGAGCAGAGGAGGTGAGGCGACATGCCGAGTGGGAAGAGGGGAAGAGAAATGCTGGCACGCCGACCCAACAACGCTTGGAGAGCAGCAGATTTATTACAGAGAGCATCCCCAGGCTTGACGTTCCTACGCCGCGTGGTGCGAATCTGCTAAATGGGCAGTTCGAAAGGAGGGAAGCGCCATCGCATTAGCCCGCTCGTTGACCCCTAACTCAAATCAAGATGCCTGTGATCATTTCCAGCACCAGTAATTTGATGGATTGGGTTATGTGGAGTCCCGGGTCAGAGAGGGACAGGGTTGAAGAAAAAGTCAGCGGCTTCAAGAAACAAGGCAAGGCGGCCGATGCTGGGAGTTGAGAACCTTCAGGTGGTTAAGTTATTGATCAGGTTTGCCTTCCAGGACCGGAGGTCTTCAGTCATACACAAAGGTTGAAGGTCAAGGTAAATGTGGAAGCATATATCACCAAAGGTGCTTAGGTGCTGTCCAGTAGGCTGTCATATCAATCAGTTAAGCGATCTACAAGATCATAACATCAATTCAAAATGAAAACAGCAGTCTCACACAGGTTGTAACATCACTTTTTATTGAATAGGGTGTCCTTTTAAATGTCTAGTTAAGCTAAAAAAAAAAATTGTCAAATGATATTTTAGTTGCACAGTTTTTGACTGCCTAGCTCTAAGCATGTGACGATACATCAGTCTACGTCAGTACATTGATTCAATGATCAGCGAGCCCATATTATCCATCCAAAATGAAAACATCAATCTGACATTATATATATATTGAAATGTCCCACATCAAGCAAGTGGGGAGGCGATAGCTGGTTTCTTCACAACCTTTATTAAGCCCAACAACACAGACCACTGTGGGCCATAGCTCATTAAAGCAATGTTAAATAATTTTTTAATTGCGTTTTATGATTAGATGTGAATAGAACTGGTTGTGTTAAATCGGTATATGGTATTGTCTCATATCGACCGCTGCATCCTGAATTGAATTAACTTGAAATTGCATTGTAGCAGACGTTTTAACATATAACATTATATCGTGATTTATACCCCTACTGTTCATAAGGGTGTGTTATGCCTTCTGATGATGTATGCATGTTGAACTGGAAAGTTTTCCCCCCACAAGGCCTTTCACGGTCAAGATGAACATGCATTTGCTTGTTTCCTTTCACAAGGTTAAGGCAGCTTTGGTTTGTTTAAGATTCCAACGGAACACAAGTGTTTATTTTGATGCACTGTCTCTGCTGTCTCATCTACTTTCATAGATATCACAGATTCATTTGTGGCCACTAGGACTGGACAGTTAATTGAAAATGAATCAGAACCAACCTTCAAAAAAAGTGCTGAGATCTGTTTTGATTTTTTTTTTTTGGAATTCTGTCAATATATATATTAGAAAATTTGTTAATACTTTCTTTAGTTTATATTCCTTGCTTCCTTCAATTATTTATGAAGGGAGTGAATATTTGTCATTGTGAACACAGCACAGCACACAGTGCACCACAACAAAATGTGACCTTTGTATTTGAGCCATCCGTGAAGGAGCAGTGGGCAACCAACAAGCGCACGGGGAGCAGTGCTTGGGGATGGTACCTTGCTCATGAGTACCTCAGTGGTAACTTTACTGGTGCTGGGATTCGAACCTGCACCCTTTTGATCCTGGGGTGAACACCCTATCAGCACGCCGCCAACTGCCGCACACAGATATGCAGTCGTCCATTAGAAGAAAGTATCCTAGCTTTAATCCTTTTATTCATTCATTACCTGAACCGCTTAATCCCAACTGGGGTCGTGGGAGGACCAGAGCCTATCCCGGGAACTTACGGGCGCAAGGCGGGGAAGACCCCTGGACACACCGCAGGGCACAATCACACTCACATTTACACCTTATGGGGCCAATTTAGAGTCGCCAAATAACCTATACTGCATGCTTTTGGACTGTCGGAGAAAACCGGAGCACCCGGAGGAAACCCACGCGAACACGGGGAGAGCATGCAAACTCCACACAAAAAGGCCCTATGGCCGTCCCCGCGGTTCCAAAACCCAGGACCTTCTCGCTGTGAGGCGGCAGCGCTAACCACTGCTTCCCCCAGCTTTAATTGTTCAGCAGTATTAACAGTACCGACCTTGACAGTGATCTATGAGGGAAAAGACAAACAAAAAACAAAATACATATTCATTAATCGAAATTGAGATCAATTATTAAATGAATCGTGATATCAGCTATTGACTTGTATCACCCCAATCCTGATAACTTCTCTTTAAGCACATCTCCGTCCCTGCTGCAACAAAAAAAAATCACAGCTACCGTAGGCTTTTCAGGTCCGACATCTTTATAGAGTTGTTAAGATGCAACTCAGGCCAGGAGGCTTTCTCCTTTTAATTGCCCTGCTCAAATCTGACATCGGAGGACGCAGCGCTGTCGATATCGCCCGCAGGGTCGCTGGGATTCGGAGACACATAATCAACAGCAAGAGCTGACCTCCCCGCCAGGAGCAGCGGTGGCTGGCCGGCTTTAGCCACATCCCATGCCTGACCTCTAAAACCTTCAGAACTCTCTCCCTCATTCGGTGCGCCCGGCGGACGAGTCAATCAAGACGAGATTCACGAGAGCCGCCTCCACTTCCTACACCCGTGGGAGACGGTCGGGGCGAGGACGGACCGATGCTGTGCCTTTGGCTCGGTGCCAGTCTTTTACTTTAAACGGCTTGATTTATTAATGGCCTTTGATGCCTCCACTGAGCACGTCCTGTCCGAGGTTTTAGCAGATTGCTTGCTATCCCTCTCTCCTCGAAATTTCATGCAGTAATTAATCAAGAGCCCCCGCGCGATCAGACAAAAGCTTTCGGCTATACGCCCGTCTCTTACGGGAACGACGCAAGCATCGCTCCTGCGTGGGACGAACTGAAAAGCTCGGAGGGGGCAAACGTGGCCCTGGGAGGCTCACCAGTCCTTTTGATACGGTCTCAAAGTCTCTGATTACGGACGAGTAGGTACCGCCGTATTCCGTGGAGTTTACATCGAGGCTTTGATGGAGTCGTCTTCTGCCAAAAATCCTAATATTTCTTGCGTCTATTGAAAGCCAGCAGCAGTAGGCACTTGAGATCCCTTCTTCTGTCATTTTTGTGCTTTTAAGCACAAAAATCCAAAACCCTGAGTTAAGGTCTCAGGCAAAACTGTCCCTAAAATTAGGAGGTGGAAGTTGCTGTGGATAAGAGTGTCTGCTGTCATAAATTTATCATTATTATCATTATTATTATTATTATCACCGGTGGGTAGAGCCACCGCTGGAACCTCTTTTTTCCCCATGAAGAATTAGCAAGTTAGTCTCCATCGATTAAGCCCTTTCCTTGCAGTTTGGTTTCTAGCGTCTGATTAATCTAAGACTCTGGGCCAGCTCTCGACAGCTTGGTGAGTCCGACGCCTCTACAGCAGCACTTTGAAGATGCAGGACAAATGTTCTCGCCGTAGTAGCGGGGTAATTAAGTCTTATGATGAGCCCACTTGGGTATACCCCAGCGCGGCGGAAAACAGTCTCTCTCTGAATGCGGCTGCGTTTTATTAAAAAAGACCAAAGCTGGTAGAGGGAAAGAGACTGCAGGTCGCTCCTCGTGGTTGTAGTCGAGCTGTGCTTCATAATTAGCATTTCTTAGACACGTCTGGGAAATAGACGGTTTTCGTCTGACGCCGCCGACGCGTCATTGTTCCTAAGAATTTCCTCATCCTCTTGCATAAACAACTGTGGAGAAAGGGCTGTCGCTTTGCTCTCGAGCCCACTCTTGTGTATTGTGAGGTTCTAAGTGGAGGTAGAGTTTTGGTTTTTTTTTTGCCCTTTGTAAGTTGAGTAAAAATGTGAGAAGATTCCAAATTTGGAATTCTCAAGAACAAGACAGTGGTGAATTTGATCGTTTTCCTTGGCTCATCAAATATTTTTCGACAGCTCCAGAACTTACCTTCATCTATCAAATGAAGAGATTACAAAGCAGCATAGAAAAGTCCCAATGAAACCACACCGGCTGCAAGGCAGCTAATCTTTAGGTTCATCACACCCAAATGGATGGAAAGCAGTCAGCAAAGAGGCAGAAAGATCATTGAATATTTGAAGAAATGCAGCCTTTTATCAACTCGGAGCTTACATTTTTGACGTAACATTCAGTAGATTCCTTTCAGCACTGGCAAGACTTCTGATGTGACTACAAGAGGAGTTTTTGTTGCTTGACGTTAAAAGTGAGCCTCAAGACGTCCTTTAAAGCAAAAACAGCATTTGTCACCCAGCTAGACCTTCTAGGGAAGGGGAAAAAAAAAGAAACACCCACGAGATGGCGGTTGCTCTTATGACGCAAAACCGGCAGCCGAGTCGCGCCATCTTGATCTTTCCGACCTCTGGAACTTCTCACAGCGCAGGAAATGACAGCATGTGTTCTGTTAGGAAGCTATGAAGAGAAGTGGACGTGTGCGTTTCGTCTCCCACATGAGCACTTCCCTTAAATGTCTCGCTGAAATATTCATTCAGACTGGCTTGTACGCGATGTTAACCTCTGTTGCGGTGGGTTTCATTGTTTTATCCACCCTCTCCCTCCTCCTTCCCCCCCTTATTTGTGGTCGTGAGCTGCTGGTAGCAGCGAGATGAATGCATTAAAAAAGAGAATTGGGTTTCAGGGAGGGATTGAAACAGATGGGACGCGCGAAGCAGGGTCGCCCTCCCCTTCTTGGTTGGTGACCGTGATTAGAAAGGGTCACCCAGACCCGAGATGCCAATGTGTGCAACAGTGGATTAAACCGTTCAGATTTTTTTAGTATTTGTCATACACACGAAGTCAAGGTACTGCTGGAAAGTTAATTGAAAATGAATCAAAACCTACATTCAGTACCTCTAATCGATGTCATTTTGCACATGACAAGTATTTTGATTGTTTTTTAAATTCTTTAAATACTTTTTAAAAATGATTTCTGCTTCAAAGGTATGCTTGATCATTAGAAAAATATCTCAGCTTCAATATTTGAGCATCTTTACAGAACAGACATTGTCAGGGTACTACAAGTGCAAAAGTACTTGTTACTTAATCATAATCAAAGTAAAAAGTAATTAACTGTGGTGTTGATTTGAGGTCATATTGCTCAGCTTGAAGTTGGTGTGAATGTGTGAATCACGCAGTTCGGCGTGATACAATATTATATTGATTCAGTGGACAACGATTGGACGTCTGCTGATGTCGCCAAGACTGCAACAATATTTGAGTGATTATTTGTCATTGTGAACACACCACACCACAACACGAAAACTGACCTCTGCATTTGACCCATCCGTGAAGGAGCAGTTTGCAGCTAACATTGGCAGCACCTGAGGAGCAGTGCTTAGGGACGGAAACTTGCTCAGTGGTAACTTTACCGGTCAGGGACGTGAACCGGTGACCCTCTCATCATGGGGTTCAACTCCCTAACCGTTACACTGCAAACTGCCCCATTCGTATCAAATCATTAAAAGCAACTAAAGTATCATGACATTTTTATTCCCTAGCTACAGGCCACAGTAGCCCGTTCTCACGTTTTATAAAAGTCGGGATGAAACCATCGGACGTCTCCATGTTGATCTATAGTGTGGGCTTGTTGAGATCGAATCGAGGTATCGATGTCGATTGATGTCTCATAACACCCCTGACAAGTGCTTGAAAAGTTCTTTTAACACATCACGGCTGGATTCAGACTAAGGTCAAAAAGCGGGATGACGTTCACCCGTTTTTCCGCAGGCGGTTGCCTAAGCGTGCTGCCGAGGCGCAGACAGAGCACGTGCCCGCCCGCCCGTGCGTCGCCCTGTGTCTTTGTTATTCTGCCGTCGCGCCACCGCCGTTGCAAATCCTATTGAATTTGCTCGCCGCGGTGCAGCAAAATCCTACAGGTCATTAGCGATTCGGCGGGGGTTGCTGGCTCGGGAATGAGTGTGAAATATGAAATCATCCCCCGTTTGCAGATGTGCGCCGAGGCGGGATTTGTCGGTAGAGTGATTCTTCCTCCACCTCTGCCTGTTTTCTTTCGCTTTCTTACCTTCGACAGCCGGGAGACGGAAGGAAAGAAAGTGGGTAGGTAGGAAATTAGATTAAAGCGAAAGGTTCACAATTAGATGAACGTACCTCTTTCCACTCCACCTCCCCTGACGGACGTATGTGCGGTTTGGAAGTTAAGAGTGTATTGAGCGTCTCTTCCCCGGCATCAGGCGGCCAAGTGGACTAATTCCCCCGCCACTACTCACATGTGTGCGCACACACACATACCCGCCAGCGGCTGCATAATAGGATCTGCCGCTTGCCTGCTTCTGCGTTCCACCGGGCATCACAGATTAGCTGCAATTAATCTTAGTTAAGAGAAGCCGGCGTGTGCCTGACACACACACACACAGTACACACACATTTTGCCGGAGGGGGGGATGGGCGTAGATGTGGTGCAGATCTGAGTAAACAGCGCAGCTCTTTATTGGAGGGAACATCATCAGCTCTAATGGGAGAGCGACGGCGCAGAAGCGGTGCCACGTTTGACACGGGCGTTCGACAGGCCGACTTGTCCCTCATTTTTTTCTCTCCCTTCGCCTTAGTACCATGTTCTCTCTCATTTTTTTTTTATTCACTTGCTCATTTCTCACACCATCTTTCTCTCCCTCAAAAGCTCGCAGTGTCCCTGGGAGATTTTCCCATGATGAGCTTTAGAGGATGCAGACTCTTTCCTTCTCTCTCTCTCTGTCTCTCTCTCTCTCTCTCTCTCTCTCACACGCACTCCCTTACCAGGCCGGCATGCCAGCATTATCCAGGGAGATGTCTTGCGCTTGATGCATTAACGTTCACATCTGCTGAGAGCCCGAATCCACAAAGAGGCCGTGGTTTCTGAAGCAGGGAGCACATACGGAATTAACACAAGCAACAATTTTGGCCCCGCTGTCGTAACCAACTCTGATTCATAGCGATTAGCGTAGCTAACACCCAAGGTCTGCGATACAACCAAGCTGGCGCACATTCTCCTAAGCCGCCTCTAATTGTGACCAACGTCGCGATAACGACGATAATGATTGGCCTGTGATTAATTGTGCTGCTCTAATTCCTGATGAATGTCAGACGGATTGTGTTCTCTCGCTCTTCTGAAGAGGGGAATTAATGAGCTTTGATTGATTTATTTATTTATTTGCCGTTTCTTTGCCTGTCTTGTTCCATTTCTTTGGGATACAATAGAGGTGCTTTTACTCCAGGAGTGTGTTTTGCTGTCGTCTCATGAAAGACTGTAAAAGACCGCGTTCCCAGCATTTCTGGACAAATGTTGATACTTTCCAAGTATTTCATTTACAGCATTTAGTCAGAGCGACCTACAGTTCCTAATTTCAGTCTCACTGCACCAACTTAAGTTTAATGGTCTTGCTCATGAACCAGATGATGGTAATACTAAGGTAGGATACAGTCAGATTTGGCAAGTATTCCAACATTAGACCACCACCACCTCCCCTGTTTTTTAGAAAAATGGGGATCATTTGTTAGACGTGACAGGTTTAGCCTATTAACACTGAATGCATTGAAGTTTCTAACTCAGAAGCTGAGATCTCTCTGCACTTTTTGTTTTAAAACATGAAAAGTATTTGAATTGTGATAATTCAGAGTTAAACATGCGTTAACAGGTATTTATGTTTTGTGTTGGAGTATTTGTACACCACTATTCATTTTGACAGCAGACAATCTTGTTTATGGGTCTCCTTTATTAGTAACAATCAGTATTATTCCTGACAAAAATATTTGTGAATCCTTAATCACTAACCTTGCGTTTCAATTTGGTATAAACTAAAAATGAAAGTATACCCAGTTATATAAGACACAAGACCAGTTTAATTTAGGCTTGGATATCATTTCTGCCCATGCTGTTGATCATTATATTGATTAGTATTGCTCCTAAACTTAAATTGCTCTATTTATGCGCACACGCCATTAATGTCTTTACAGATACATTTCAGTTTGCCAGATGGGGGACAGTTGGTGGCGTAACGATAGGGTGTCCGCCCAGTGATCAGGTTCGAATCCAGAGCCGGTAAAGTTGCCGCTGAAGTACTCATGAGCAAGGTACCGTCCCCAAGCACTGCTTCCCAGGTGCTGGCCCTGTCAGTTGCCCACAGCTCCTTGACAGATGGGTCAAATGCAGAGGTCACATTTCGTTGTGGTGCAGTGGTCTGTGGTGTGTTCACAATGACAAATAATCTTTCACTTTCACTTCAGATGCTCTTATCCAAAGCAACTTCCATTTCCTAATTTCAGGGTCAGTCTCTGTGGAACAACTTGTTATATTTTTTCCTTTTCTGGTTTTTGTTTGTTTGCTTGCCTATGACCACCTCAGTGGTACCTGTAACAGTCCGGAAGATTACAGGGACAGTCTTCCTCAAACAACTTGGGTTTAAGGGTCTTGCCCAGCAGCCCAGTAGTAGAAGTTGTAGCATTCGGATGGAGCTGAAATTGAACCTACAACCACTTAGTCCGTAGACAATTGTTCTACTATAACACCACCACCCTCCTATGTATTATATACATATCACTTCATTTCTGACTAGTTGTATTGGTTTTCATATACAGTACCTGAGTTTAAATCAACTTAACGAATCACTCTGAGATGGTCAGTTTAATAGTAATAAATGCACAAATAGTAATAAGAATAAATATGAGAAGTAAAAACCCTGAGATATACAGTACTGAGAAATACAATGAGGGGATAGATGCCACTAAACTGCCTGCTAGCATGCTAAGGGTCAGAATTGGACATTAGCCTAAATGGCTCCCCATTTCATTATTTAGCACTTTTTAATGTGCAGTTTGGGACGCAGCCATCTACCCTTGCCACCCGAAAATGCTTGAACACCAATTTAATTCGCATTCAGAGTTTCTGCTTTCGGGGAGCTCTCTAAAACAGTCAGCTCCAAGATATGGCCATGTTTCAAGAGAAATGTCGTATTCGCTGAGATCAAATGTCTTAGCCCTGCCCTTCTCTCACGTACATCTGTGTGATTGTTTTGGGCCTCTGTAACCTATCATTCTTTCCAGAATTTGAGGAACTTTCTGTGAAACCAGCAGGTTTCACCAGCTTCTAATATTTCTTGGCAGTATACGCTTAGATCGTTTTTCTACAATATCGTTGAAATAATGGAAAAGTGTCCTAACCAAAGCCAAAAGCAGCAGGCATCCATACATCAACATTTCAACAGAGCCTTGGTCAGAAAATGATCTAGACCACTCTGCCATAGTGGACCCTGCCGTCACAGTGTGCTTTCCTTCGCCTATAAACCCCTTTCAGGGTCTCCATCATTTTATAGAAAATGTTCCTGTTCCAAAAATAGGCCGTAAATGATACACCTCACATATTTCATTGGGCTCGCTACACTTGGTCTGCGTTCTTTACATAAAAACTGCAGCAAACCTTTGACAAGGACCGGTGTTGAAATTCGCTTCACAGATAAGGCAGATAATTGACATCATTTTGACTGATTCCAACCGGTGATTTGTTTGGAAATTTGACAAAGGAAGAAAATGAAGGGAAAAGCACAACAAATGCCTGGCTTAATAAATAAACGGCAATGTAAATGCATGTTTGATTTGCAATGAGAGAGTAGAATACCATATAAGCAAATTATATTTCTGCTATATTTATGCAAGTTTTCTGCTATAATTTTTTTGTTGCTTTTGTCTAGGCATGGGCCAGTATGAAATACGGACGGTATGATAACCATAAGCAAGAATATGACAGTATCATGGTATTCCTAAGCCAAACCCTAACCCATTTCTACAGTAATTTAGTCCAAATTATGGTAGATAATTTTATTCTATACTCTAGTTTTTTTCGCTCTAGCATGCGAGCGAGTGTGTCAGCTCGTTCAAAGCGTTAATACTTACATGCTGCTAAACATTTTTTACGTAGAAAAAGTAAACATTTATTACCGAGAAAAAGCCATTTATCAGTGCCCGCAGAATTTTACACTAAAATGCGCCGTCTTGCGCTCGCATTTAGCACCATAGAGTTCAGTGACTAAACCGCACAAATAAGGCGATTGGTGAGGAAAAATCTTTGAACGACAGATGTACTGGACGGCAAAAATTATTGTAAACTGTGTCCGGTTGTGTGTGCATATTACAGTGATGAACTTGTCAGCGAAGCCTGTGCAGCAGATTCTTCGTGTGGCTGTGTGAAAATTTAGTCGGCAGTTCATAATAAATGTTATGGGTAAGTTTAAAACTAAGTTTGGTAGCAATCCTATAGTATTTGTTTCACCAAAGCTAGACGCACTAACTATAGTAGCAGGTTGCATATGTTTATTTCGAGTCTTACACAAAGAGTGATGGGTGGTGTGGAAAGGTCACCTCCTTCTGCCATCGTGCACAGCACACTGAATACTGCGTCAACCGGAGAGGGAGTGGGGAAGGGGGCGTGTTAATCGACGCTTCACACCACATGGGAGAGACCGTCACATTCTATTTTTGATGAGGTGTTAAAAAACAGCTCATTCTGCAGAGGCGCTATTAACTGCGGTATACTGGTATCGCGGTAACCAGGACATGCCTACTTGTCATCTTTGGCTTGAAGTCTGGACTAGACTTCAAATCTGCTCCAAGTGGCCACTGCTGGCATATAAAAACAGACCAGTGTAGCGCCTTGATGATATCTGTGATAATCATATAAATTTGGGAACAGCGATTGAGAATTGAATATTGCTTTCTATTTGCTGTCAACTCATTCGCAGGAATGGCCTACTCCTTTAAGGCAAGTGCGTTGTCTATCAAATATCATCTGGCCGAGGATATTTATTTGATGTCCTAAACGGAATAACTCATGGGACATTTCCTTTGATCATTTTAGCCCATAGCCTGAAATAACCTCTAGTACATTTCCACCCCCCCGCCTGCCTCTCACTGCAGACCCAAACGAGTCAGCGCTGTGAAACGGCTTCCATCGGACCCCTGCTGTCTTTCCTCCTTTTTGCTATCTCCCTCGCTTTTATTGCCTGTTGCTCCTGAAATTTTCAGGCTTGTGAACAAATCTGGAGGTAACAAACGAGCATCGGAACCTTCTGGTGGCGTCGCCACTGCCGCCACCGCTGCCGCCACCGCTGCCGCTTGACAGGGTCAGGGTCGGATGATTGACCGCCCTCCGCATTATTTTCCGTAACCTGACAAAAGAGCAGCAAGCCTGAAAATTTGGAGCGTTTGGCTGTCGGCTCTGACATGGCACGACCCGAGAATTCTTCCTTGTGTTCCCTTGCCGTGTACGCTGGATGACTTCAGCTTTTTTGCCGTCTAGTTCTCGCCAAAGCTGTCGTTGTCATCCACCACCTTCTGGATGTAAACGGCGGCTCGTGCCGGCATCTTTTGTCGCTTCAAATCGTTGATTCTACCTGCACCACGTGCTTCGTCAGAACACAGACTGTGACCCTGCTATCACGCTGTGCATTCCTTCTACCAATAAAACCCATTCCAGTCTCTCCATCATTTTATGGAAAATGTTTCTGTTTCAAATATAGACAGTGTAAAATGATTTTGAATAGCACTAAAGAATAGTAAATAGTAAAAATTGGAATAGTAAAATTTTTGCACCTTACTAAAATCAGTGCAGACAGTGTGACATGCAACATTTGCAGAATTTGGGCTAGCAATACGTCAAACTTGAGGAAACATCTCTTTAAACATGAAAGACAGTTATGGGCGGATGCGTGTGCGGTGTTTGATAACTGGAGCTCTACAGTTAAAGCTACAGCCACAATAATAAATTTATATTGGAGTTGGAACATAAGAACAGCAGCCTGTGTGACGTTTGAAATTAGTTTGGGGCTTATTTATTATTACTATATTTTTATGTTGATACAAACCAGGTATTACAGATTCAGAGAAAGTACCATCGGAACTCCAGCTGTGTCACTGAAGTAAACAGTACAGCTGTTTACTTGATATCATTCTGGATGCACGTCCGTCGCTTAAGTATCATAACGTCTCGATGGCTGTGGGAAATGGAGTTCTCTCCCAGATGGAGAGAATATATCGAGATATATATCATGTATCGCGATATAGCATGAATATTAATTTTAGACCAAAATTATTTTAGTCCATATCGCCCAGCCCTACGTCCACATAATCCTGCCCATGATGGCTGTTTTGATGGGTCTTTTTAATTCTTTTAATACGTTCCCTGAAGTACTGTCCCCTTAAAATCATACTACACACTTCTACACAAACATATTAAAACAAAGTACAGACCTTGTTAGTGAACTATGAGGGCGAAAAAACAAACAAACCAACAACAAACCAACAAACAACAAACCAACCCCAAACCCGAAGTAATCATTCTTTAATGATAATCGAGGTAGAATGTTCAATTAATCATGCTGTTGATTTGAGCTCATATTGCTCAGTTCCAGCTCCCACCTGTTCCTGTCTAACTGGATTTCGGTGATTTCTCGGATTCTGTTGATTTTGGCGCTTGTGTGGACCACTGGCGTGGGTCCCGTCTGATAAATTGAGTGATGGGAAAGATTAGAAGACTGAAGGTGCCGTGTTCTTGTGTGGATAAACGTCCAAATCTTTTTAAGAAGCCATGCAGTGGTCGGTTGCGGTGAATTTACAGCCAGTTGTCGTGTCTCCCCCGTGGCATGGTAACGTCACGTGTGCGGCGTCGCCTCCCTCAATTTGATCTCGACTCCCATATCAAATTAGAGAATTGCACTTTGGGGAGTGCAGAGGGGGTCCATGCATAATTCAGCGCGCCTTCTATCTCGTTTCTCATCACCGAGGTTGGCCGCCGGCGTGACATTGTCTTTTGGTACGGCGATGACCCTTTTTTCTGCCACAGTTGGTGCCCCCCTCCAAAAAAAAAATCAGTCCCTATTGACTGTTATCTTTCAAGGTTTGGAGTTGGGATCCACCACGTTGAATGTGATTAAGCCAAGCCCTAATCGCCGTGTCATGGCTGCGATGGCCTCGTTTGATATTTATTATGTTCTGACCGTGTGGGCCCACACCGTGAAATGTGTATCATTTTAGAAATACAGCTCAAGTTGCATGTTTCTCAGTGCTGGCATCTCGATGCCCGTTTTTTTTGCATGGAAATTGGAGTGTTTTTCATAAGGATTCGCCAAAGGATGAATTATTCATCATGCTTTTCTAGATTGAATATTTGACAAGGCTGTCAAGGCTATCCGGGCTAAGTCTGCTGCTGAAATACTAGCATCCTCGCAGCAGAATGAATGGGATGTGTGTGTGTGTATATGTGTGTGTTTTAAAGTAGGAGCTGAATATACCTTTGACATTAAGCAGATTAGCAGTAGATCTGAGCCTCGGCGTTGTACTTAAAACCATGGCCTTTTACATTTGACATTTTTTATTGTGGACTGAGTCACCGTTATTTAACGTACGGCGGTTAATCTATGCGCCAGAGTGGGCGCGGAACGGAATTGCTTTAGCGCAGTGGGGGATGTGTTGCGTCTTAAGACCTAGTCTGTGTTGGCTCAATCCAGCTGTTGTCCATCTCTCATTCGTAGGAATTTCAGAAAGGATTACCTGCGTACGATACATGTTTTTCACTAACGGCCGCGCAACTCGCGCACGCAACGGCAAGCCTTTCCTGTGTTTAGGCACGGGCCGCTGTGTACATTTTTTTAATTGCCTGAGTAAAAAAAATCATTAACACAAATTATTAAACATATAGAATATTTGTAGTGAATATCTATTTTAAGTTCAAGCAGTAAAATAAATATGAATTCTTATAAACATTATTCCTTAATACTAGGACTGCAAAAACTAATCGATTAAATTAATTAAGATAGTTGGCAACTAATTTACTAATGGATTAGTTGGGTCTACGTTATTATACACATACTGTACGTTCAGTGGCTACCCCTAATGTGGGGGCAGTAAGCTAACCAAAGCCGCAGTGGCAGTAAAGCACCATTAAGCTGGATGTCGACCGCCATAAAAGAATAAGAAGGAGACGAGAACCAGTGCCGTATCTTGTCATCACAAAAGCTGAAGTAATGGCGTAGAAACGCATGAATGACATTTTTCGCGATGTAAATGCATGCGCTGTTTGTTAGCGTGCACAACTCTCTCAGGTCCAGCATTCACTGAAGCGTTCCAGTTCAGTCCAATCTTCCAATTTATTACAGACAAAACTCATTTTAACTGATAAAAAAACAAAAACAACCAGCATTCTTCTCACAGCACAGCCATTTACTTGATATTATCAGTGATTATTCCGACACGTGTCCGCGTTATTGTGACGCCACTCTCATGAGTCAATAAGGAGTTATAGGCCAAAATAAGTTCACATTGGATAAAAATGACCAAAACTTCAGTATTTTTTCATTTTCAATTAATCTGAAAGTTTTCTGAGTAAAAAATGTAGAAAAATAGAAACAGTTAGATTTTTTTTTTTATGTGCTGGAAATGAAACGATCGTCTCTCCCCCCGATAATAATCGGCAGATTAATCGATTAACAAAATAAGTGATTGATTCTGAAAGTGATTGATTCTGAAAGTGGTCAAGACTGTACCGTTTACACTCGAGACTAACAAGTTCCAAGACTTATCTTCACAATTATTAGTTCTGAAAAACACACAAACAGAAAAAGATTTAGTTTTGGTAGATATCTCTGTGGTCAGAGACAGCGAGCTTGTTTGATCACGCTTTGTAATGTTCAGTATACCTTGAAACCAGAAACTGGCCGTGTTTGCTGAACTCTGCTTGCCAAACAAAAAATTTGCACTCTTTTCCAGAGTAGGAAATCACCTCCCTTGAATTATCGCTCCCTATTTGACACAAGCCCTTATTACCCGTGTCACCCTGATCGGCAACTAAAGAATTCTGTGGCGTGGTCAGCGACAAATCAAATGTCAGTGCTCGTCTGGATTTAATGACTTTTTTTCTCGCCTCCCTCTCCTTCGCTGTTTTGTACTCAAGGCGTGACAGCGGGGCCCAATGTATCATGAAATGAATGTTCTTCCCAAGGTACTATTACACAGTCTAAGTAATTTGGGGCGGGTAGAGGTTGACCCACGACCGCTTGTCGCACACAAAGGCCTTTGAATTACGCCGCCTCGATGGAAATTCTTCTGCAGTGGCAAACGGCGGAACGCAATGGGCTGCAATCTCTGCTTTGTTCGTTTTCTTTTCCGACTCAAATGAGACTCAGGCTTTGACTGAAGATCAAGAGAATAAATTAGCCTACTGTTGGGGGGAAATAGCCAGGTTCGCCGTGTATTTATGCAACTCGTTGTAATGTAGTGGAAGAATCGAGGCGAGCGGCCTTGTTTCTTTCAAGTTGTGACTTCAGACCGAAAGCGAAGGTAGACTACGGCGACTAAAGTACCTGCGCCGGGCCCTTGTCGAGCTAAACTTAACCCTCGATTGTTGGTGTGAATTGTTTTGAAAGAGCCCTTTGCCTAAATAGACTAGCGTTGTCTTCGACAAAGGGAAGCTGATAAGACGTGGTTAGCATTATGCAAATGTGACTGTAACACCTGGCAAACGCCAGCTTTAATTTGTTGTTCCTTTCTGCTAGACCGTTCGGGTAAAAGCTCATTAAATCCTTTTTTAAACGTATCAAATATTTTTTTGGAGGGAGGGGCGCACGTTCATTCTTCAAACCCCCTTTTTATGTTTTCCTAACTTTTTTGGACCAACTTCTGCCTCTCCTACTAAGCCATCGCTCATTAGCGTTGAGAATTCTTACAGCTCTGGATCAGTCACTTCGCCGGCAAAAGGCAGATTCGGGAACTGGGAGAACATCACGAAGGTGGGCGTTTGGTTCAGCAGTCTTTAAATTTAATGCAAGAACGTGTGTATGAAGAACATTTTTTGTTTGCTATTTCCAGTGGAGCTTTCTTGGTGTTCGCAGAGGCTTGACAGTTTGAATCACTTGCTTGGCTTCCGCTGCATGTCTTAAATGTCTCCCCTACGCACGAAAAACCCCCCTCGAGAAAAACCACCCAAGAGTTTCACGACAAATTACATCTCGGAGCCTCGTTCCCATTCAGCCCCCGGACTGTCAAGGCGTGGCGTCGGCGAATTTAGCTGTTAGGCTTTTGCGTGGATGTAATCAGCAAAGCGAATGATATCGGTAAATTCATTCCACGTACTGTCCACGGGGAGTGACTTAGATTTACTTTTTTATGCCTCAGTCGCATTTGGATTGAAAGAAAAATGTCAAGAATCGAGGGAGAGAAAATATCTGCGAATAAATAGCTTTCTTCCTCACTTTTCACATTGGAATATTGCCCCCTGCTGCAGTGGAGAGCCAAAGATTACAGACCTTATCACCTCTACAAGAGGTTTGCAACTGTGAGAATGTTATTATGCACCTGTATAGTGACAAAAACGGGCAAGCTGGAGTCTTGAGAGCCGCAGGTAGTGCTCTCGAATTTATGAGCGTTGATTTGTGACTGCCAGTGTACCTGGCTTGCACAAATTTTGTTGACCTTGTGAGCTCTGAGCTGGCAGTACGTATTTCTGCAGCAAAGACTCTGACATTTGCGGGAGTATCTGACTCCATGCGGCACATTTCTGGACCAATTTTAACCTCTCTACCAGCGAAACCCCCTTTGCCTGATCTCCCGGATATTTGCTGAAATATTTTATTGGCTGTTTGGTGAGATGTTGTGACTGCTGCGGCTTTGTTGTCTCTCGGCGAGCTCTCCAGCCCACCGCCTTCCCTCTGGCTTGTTTTCAGGTCGGAACAGAGGTGCACGATATGGCCGCTCCTTGTGACCCCTGCAGAGCAGAATTAAATCCAAAATAAATTGTTTTCCCCTGTTCCTCTCCCGGCGGCGTCTGCTTCGGCGACTTCTTTGGTGCTGCTCGAATGCTCTTTCCCAGTAGAGCTGTGCAACATTAAAACGTCTGTCCAACTGCTGTCTGCATCACACTCTCTCTTGCTGGTGTCTTGGCGAGCAGGCTTCACTCCTACGCTCGACATGCGTTCCGCTCTTCTGGCCCTTTCTCTCCTTTCTCTCCGTTCTTCATTCTTCATCCTGCAAAAAGGCATTTCTCAAGGCTCAGTCACTGGTCCATCTTCTTTATGACTTTAGTGAAAAAAATGTATAGCTCTCCAGTATTCGCCCCAATCCCGGTTCTCCCTTTAGCCCTACCGCTAGATTTGGAGTGCCCTTGCTCTGGAAGTGGCCCTTCAAAATGGAGCCACAAGGTGTGCAGGCTTGTAATCTTTGCCTAGGGGATGGGATGCCACTAGTTAAGATGTCAGCAGTTGAAATTAAAAAAATCTGCTGCTTGTTTATTTTTCAGCTTTCATGAATGACACGTATACTGTGCTGCCACTGTCTCTTACAAATTGCAATGTACACAAGTTGAGGGGATGTTGGTAGTGTAAGTTACTCAAGAGGGAGGTACCGGCCCCGAGCACTGCTTCCCGGGGGCAACCAAAAGCTGCCCACTGCATGGATGAGTCAGAAGCAGAGGTCAGATTTTGTTGTGGTGCACTGTGCTGTGTTCACAATGACAAATAATCCCTCGCTTAAATTCACTTATTGCGACTTTCTTAAATATTCATATGTTCAAGATTATATTCTGTACATACACTGTGTTCCACATTATTATGCATGTTGGATTTCAGTTAAAAAACATACACGTTTTAGTTTTTCTGTGGAAGTTGTTGCTTGTGTTGTTTCTCCTGATTGTTAGATCACTGATATCAATCTCAGACAGGTCTGATAATTAGTCTTCCAGATGAATCTAATTAAAGGGAAACTGCTTAAAGAGGTTGTTCCACATTATTAAGCAAGTCACAGCAATATGGGGGAAAAGAAGGATCTTTCTGCAGATGAAAAGCATGAAATAGTACAATGCCTTGCGAATGAAATGACAACACTGGACATTTCACGAAAACTTAAGCGAGATCATCGTACTGTTAAAAAATGTGGGTGATTCAGAGAGGAAATAGGTCTGTTCAGATAACGGGATATCAAGGAAAGTTTCTCTCAGGCAATTGCGACATATTAAGAGAGCAGCTGTTAAAAAGCCACTGATGAGCAGCAAGCAGGTATTTGAAGCTGCTGGTGCCTCTGGAGTCACAAGAACCTCTCGATGCAGGATACTCCAAAGACTTGCAGTTGTGCATAAAGCTGCATTTTGGCAACCCCTAACCAATGCTCACAAGAAGAAACGTTTGCGGTGTGCTCAGAAATACCTGAAGACTAACTTTCAAACTGTTTTTTTTAACTGATAAATGCCGTGCTACACTGGATGGTCCAGATGGATGGAGTTCTGGATGGTTGGTGGATGGCCACAATGCCCCAACAAGGCTGCGATGTCAGCAAGGAGGTGGCGGGGTGATGTTTTGGGCTGGAATTATGGGAAGTGAGATGGTAGGCCCCTTTAGGGTGCCTGAAGGTGTCAAAATGACCTCTGCCAAATATGTAGAGTTTCTAACTGATCATCATCTGCCATGGTATAAAAAGAAGAACCGTGCCCTTCGCAGTAAAATAATTTTCATGCAAGACAGTGCACCATTTCGTGCTGCAAACAAACACTATTGAATATTTGGCTGCTATGAGTATAAAGGGAGAAAAACTCATGGTGTGGCCACCATCATCTCCTGACCTCAACCCAATTGAGAACCTGTGGAGCATCCTTAAAAGGAAGATCTATGAGATTGGGCAGCAGTATTCCTCCAAACAGCAGCTCTGGGAAGCATTTCTGGCATCCTCACATGAGATAAAGGCAGAAACTATCCATGGACTCAAGTTCAGTGAATGAGAGAGTTGTTAAGGTGATATCAAAGAAGGGCTCTTATGTTAGCATTTAACTTCACGATAAAGATGTTTTTCGAATGAAATATCATTCGTTTTTAGAAAACTTATCTATGTAAAGAAAATGTATGACAGATTTCTATTTTCAACTCTTTACAAGCTGTTTTAAAACTGGTATGCATAATAATTTGGAACGCTGTATTTTAAGTAAATTGCAAACGAAAAATACTGTTGTCATCATCGGATGTTTTGTTCAATAAAATACCATATTGTTTTATAACCTTATATAATTGTTGATTATTGAAAAACATTCACTGTTAACGGCATTGACATATTTAGGAAAAATGAACAAAAACAGCATATGCGTGATAATTTGGAACACAGAGTACTGAACTAAGATATTCCATGGAAATTTTTATAGCTAGGCCACGATACCCCATAAGCCACGATCCCCGAAAGAAACAAGACACCCTGCCTTACATGGGAACGTGCAAAATGGAGTGGTGGGGCTACAGGGGAGAATTGACAGTGGGCCTTCATCCTCTCCACTCACGTTCTTCTCCGGTCTGGTTCCCATTCTGTCCTTTTCGCTTTTCCTGCGGTAAAACCTGAGCCCGGCCAATTAAGCGGCCCTCGGATTACGGGGGTTAGTTGTTGTTGAAGGATGGCTGCGCTGACGGCAAGGGGCTGCTTCTCTTCCTCCCCTTGCAGCGCCTTGTCAAACATGGACCGCTGGTTCATTTGGTGCACTTCCCCAACAGGAGGATCTGTTTTAGCAGGTGCAGCTGTGAGTTGTGTATGTGTGTGTCTGAGAGAGAGAGTGAGTGAGTAGGTTTTTTGTGTGTTCAGGCCGTGCAGGGATATTTATCTGGGGCTGTGCTCGTCTGAAGTCATGGCGTTTCCTCTCCACTGCCTCTCGTCTCAGGCAGGAAGAGAAGTGAGCCGTTCTAGGCCTTCGTCATACGCTCGCCGCGTAAATCCTCGTTAAAGTTCACGCCTGTCCCCTTTTCACCTTGCGCTTGCCAGGGCTGACAAACCTGGGTGTACTCTCCAGCTCGAGTAATAACGGCGTTGCAGCACGAGCCCGGCGTTTCAGGCATCCTTCTTTTAGTGCAGTCCTGTTTTTGTCCGTTGTAACGACTCAATTGAGATTTGACTTCTCTTTCTGGGGTTATGCAGCGTTTGCTGGAATTGAGATTTCGGGAGATGTAAAACCTGCAATATTTGGATGTGTTAAATTGTTCAGGGACATGGAGGCCAGACTCTTTCCATTTTTCCTTTTTCTTCTCCCACGTGCTCTCACCGCACACACACACACACACGCAGCCTTGAGCTCAGTTTAATGAATGCTGCTGGAGATGTCTGGCTCCTTTTTTACCTGAAACTGTAATTAGTTATGAATTAATTTTTTTCTCCTCTCTCTCTCTGCCCCTCCCTGTCTCTCCCCTTTCTCACCCTCGTTTGCTGTTGGTTTTTCTCTTTCTCCTCCATCCCTCCCTCGCCCTCTGCAGTTCACTACCAGATGGAGATGATGAGAAGCCTTCGCCATGTCAATATTGATCACCTTCACGTCGGCTGGTATCAGTCCGCCTACTACGGCTCCTTCGTCAGCAGAGCTCTGCTGGACTCCCAGTTCAGTTACCAGCACGCCATAGAGGAGTCTGTGGTGCTTATTTACGGTAAGCTGCCTCCCTCTAATGCCTGGCGTCCATCATGGGTCATCGTCCTGCTTAATCCATGTAGTCATTGATTTTGGTTTAATTAAATTAAAACTTTTTTTAAAACCAGAATTCATTTCCAAAACCAAAATAATGTCATTTTCTGGTTTCTTGTTTTGTTTTGTCATGTTTTAAATATAAAAATGGAAAACTCAACACTAACTAACAAAATTAACCTTCACACTGAAGGTTAATTTTATTCTCTATATAGCACCCGATCACAACAGATGTCCTTTTATCAAACAAACTAAATACCCTGATGTTAGTTATCTTATTTATACGGCAGCATTTATTTTCTGTCTCTACATAGTCTCATGTCTACAGTTCTCCTCTGCTCGCTCGCGACGGAGTTATGGCCCCGATGTGCGCGGGCCCACACACACACACGTGTGACAACACTTGAATTTTGGTCTGTGATTATACGGCTAAAAATGCAGGGATGATGAGTACAAGATCATAATGAAGTTACTCCTAAGTGTAGTACCATAACAATTAAGCTTAAGGTAAACGTTAATTTCATTTCTTCTTCTGCACCAGTACACCCACTACACACCAGCAGTTCAGTTTCAGGTGGTTTGGAGCCGATTTTCAGTGGCACTAATTGAGAAATGGCTTCAGCACTAGTTGCAGTGGGAAAAGTGTGACAGACCACAGGATGTTGCCTATTGTTGAACTCGCCAGCACCTCTAACTGCAGTGCCCAGCATTCCTAGTTGGTCTTCCATCCAAGTGCTTCCACCTAAACCTACTTAGCTTCACTGGGTTATTTAGTCTCAGCAGTACGGCTGCTGGTTTTTCACTTTAATACAGAATATAATTGCATTGCAGTTATATAAAATAAATCCTGTTCATGACCTCACTACTCAATTTAATCTTTTATTTTGGAGAAGGGCAGAGGCAGCAATGATTTTAGGTCTTTTGAGATGAATGCTTTCTTTTTAATGTTTTTCAGAGACAAGGCTTGAGTGAAGTTCTGTGCTCTTTCCCTCGCATATGTGTAATATTACTTCTTTAAAAAGCATCAGTAATGCTTCAGTAACGGCATCAGTAACCTAGACGTATTCGTTAAAGCATCAAACACTACCAGCGTCTCTCCGTACCCCCATAGCTGTAAGAAAAGAACTAAGGGAAGGCCTGGATGATGTTTTGATGGTAGCTTGCAGTTACTTAAAGCACCATCTGATCAATAAAATTTCCATTGCTGGTGTGTTGCAGATGGTATTGCATTACTTTTTGTGTGTGAAATGGCTCTGCCTGCTCTATAACTCATTTTAGATCAGTGAGGTGTGAAGTTCCCGCTTGAGGCTGGGAATGCTTGAAAGAAAGAAGGGAAGTCTCCAAATCATTGGAACTGCAGGCTCGGGCGCCCAACCTGGCTTTGTGCGGATTTAACGGCTTGTTAAAAGCCGCCTGTTTCTTTGCGTCAGTTATGTTCAAAAATGTATTGATCCGATCACTCCCATCCAAAAAAACAACTGTACTGTTTTACTCAGCGAAAAAGAGGCAGAGGGATTTTAGGAGCAAGCCAGGACGACTCGTTCAGGCCTCAGTGGGGTGGACTGAGTGGCAGGCCTGATAAGGGCTCCGGAAAACATTTCTAAAGCCTTTTGACAACGCTCTGACAACCGCATTAATTCAGTACAACTCGATTACTAAAACTGCTGGTGAGCGGCCCTTTGTGCCAGCTCGATTATCACGACGACAACCAGCGCGGCCTGCACTTTTCTCTTGACGAGGGGGAGGAGGAGGGAGGAAGAAAGGACTGTGCTGTTTGACCTTTTGCTCTCGCGCTCGAGATTGGTTTGTCAAAAAAGGAATTAAAGTTCTATGCGAAGGAGAGCGAAAGGACAAGGAGATGGTTGTTTTCTGTCGTGTTTCACTTTTTGACCTTTTTTTCTCTCCCGCATCGGCCGGCAGGGTTATTTGCTGTCCGTAAACAAGACGCGTCACATCTTATTACCTTTTCATAACAAGCAATTAACCACTCGGGCAGCTTCACGGCAAGCTGGTGACCACCAGTCCTAAAGAGGGGGTGTACCGGGACGATTCGGTTAGATTCTGTAAGCGACTGATGTTTACTGGATTTTTGGAGCAAAGCATCAGGGAATCATTTTAGCATTGGGTACAAAAGGTGATTTCGACCTTTTAATGCGATCTATTTAATTAAATCTCACCATTAATTTTCTACTAGACATAGAAGCAGTCTAATGATACAGTACTCATCTAAGGACCAAGAGGAGGTTCAAATCCAGCCACCACCAGAACTTCCACCATTTATCCTTAACCCCAAGTTGCTCCAGGGTGACTGCCCCTGTATTTGAGAAATGGAAGATGCTCTGAATAAGAGCATCTGCTAAATGCAGTAAATACACATCATCTGGGATTTGAAAAGGACAGAATGAAAGCCAAAAATGTTGTTTACAAAATATCAATAATTGTACCCTCAACTTACCTTTTAATAAATATTTCTGATATGAACATGCAGTTCCTTGGCCAGATAGCATGGAAAATGTATCCCTGCACTCATTCAGACTAGGATTTTGCAATATGACATGTCATCTCATATTCACATAACATACATCACATACATTTTCTGCAAATTCAATGAATGAAAAGTTTATATACCATGACATCTAGAGGACTATTTATTTTTCAGATTTTTTAATTAAATGCATCGAAATCAACTGTAGTTTGTTGCATTGTGATTTCTCTGAAATGTATATTAATAGTTTAGCATAGCACAGCAGAGAAATAAGTAGCTCAGAAATCTTTAGATTAGTTGTTTCTCAGAACAGCATTATTACTGGAAGGCTGGAAGTGGTTAGCGCTGTTTAATCCCCGTGTCTGTGTGGAGTTTGCATGCTCTTCCTATGTTCCCGTGGATTTCCGCCGGGGGATCCGGTTCCCTCCCACAGTCCAAGAGCATGTTATATAGGTTGATTGGTGACTCTAAAGTGGCCACTAGTAAGTAACTGTGAGTGTGTGTCCCCTGCGGTGTGTTCTCCCCGTAGTTGCCGCGATAGGCTCCGATCCCCGCTGCGACCCCGGTTCAGATAATGAATGACTAATGAAAGGGCTGGAATTTTACTTACAAAGAAGTAAGTGTGTTTACGTAGTATGAAGATACGCCAAGAGGCAGCTGCTGAGAAAGTTACAAGCAGGTTGGATGCTCACAGAGCTGGAAGAGGAGCTCATTGAATAGCCCTGCAGTATCTTCATATCCTGGAAATTAAGGCCAAATCTTCTTTTAAGTAAGAGAACGACAAATGAAGTGTTGGGACACAGGGCGGGTTTGTTACTATTTGTAAAAGAGTGCTCGGCTATTACCCCGTGATTTACTTGAGGCCCGTTCCGACTCGTAAGCAGACTCATCATTGTTCACAGCAGTTTAGCACCGGCGCTATTGCACCTTGGATTGCCGTGGGTGAGAACTAAAGAGACATACGTAATGGGAGGCTGTTGCTTAGACAATAACCGCTGCATTTTCCCTGCAATGTCTCGTCCTTGTAGATCCCATCAAGACGGCGCAGGGCTCACTGTCCCTCAAGGCGTACAGGTTAACACCCAAACTGATGGAGATCTGCAAAGAAAAAGACTTCTCTCCAGAGGGGTAGGCATCTCACACACACACACACACACACACACACATACGTCTTGCTGTCTAACTGTTCCTGTAATGACTAGAGGTTAATTATACTAAAGCTACACCTAACACTAACCTTAACCTCCGTAAACAAAAGCAAACCTTTAACCTCTTTTAGTATTTTTTAATAAAACCTGCAGTTTTTCTATAGATGCTTTTTCCTTCATGAGAACTGGTCCATACATACAAAAATCTTCTCACAAAGCCACAGATATGATATGCTCTTGACTTATAGGCAACAATCAGGCCCTCACAATCACCTCCAAATTGGTCCCCTCTTTTCTAGAAAGGCTTGTGCTGCACCACAATGAAATTTGACCTCTGCATTTGATCCATCCGTGAAGGAGCTGTAGGCAGCTAAAATGGGCAGTGCCTGAGAAGCAGTGTTTGGGGACAGTTCTTTGCTCGTGAGTACCTCAGTGGTACCTTGACTGGTCCAGGATTAAATTAGCAACGTTGTGAAGATGAGGTGAACTCCATAACTGTTATGCTACAAATGTCCCAAGTTCTCAGTTTTTCCTGTATTTTAGGAACTGGTTCTCACATACAAACATACAGTACTGTGCAAAAGTTTTAGGCAGGTGTGAAAAAATGCTGTAAACAAAGAATGCTTTCAGAAATATAAGTAATGATTGTTTATTTTTGTCAATTTACAAAATGCAAAGTGAGTGAACAAAAGAAAAATCTAAATCAAATCAATATTTGGTGTTACTACCTTTTACCCTCAAACCAGCGTCAATTCTTATAGGTACACTTGCACAAAGTCGGGTATTTTGTAGGATTATAGTCATTATATTATTTGGTAGGATTATAGGATTAAAGATCTGTGGGTAGTTCTCCAAGATGTTTGGAACAACCTACCAGCCGAGTTCCTTCAAAAACTGTGTGCAAGTGTACCGAGAAGAATTGATGCTGTTTTGAAGGCGACGGGTGGTCACACCAAATATTGATTTGATTTAGATTTCTCTTTTGTTCATTCACTGCATTTTGTTGATTGATGAACATAAATGATTAACACTTCCATTTTGAGAGCATTCTTTGTTTACAGCAGTTTTTCACACCTGCCTAAAACTTTTGCATAATACTGTATCTTTAGTGTCATTGCGCATCTGCAACAAAATTTGATGCAATTTTCAGGCAGCATTTTCCCTAACTGACGGTGGACTATCAGTTCCACCTATAAACCTGTCAATAGCATGCACACCTAAATACAACTACAAAAAATGTTGACACAGATGCAATGAATATAACCCTTATTTGTCATTCTTCAGGCTTAAAATAGAAAGGAGGGTCCAAATACATCTGTCTGTTCCAAACATTTAGCACCACTTACTCAGCATGTCCGGCGAGTCTCTGCCTGTGCTGTCACTTCCTTTGTTAACAAGATGAAAAGGCACGCTTGGCCTCCCCATTGCGCCCCCTGTCAGCGGGTGACTGTTTTTTATAAAAAATACGTTGAAGCAAATTCTGATGGATTAGTCATCAGCCCCAACCTAGCAAAACAGGCGTGCAAAGCTTATGGCGTCTCCACTTCCTCCACCTCACTGGCAGATGGTAATTGCTTTTAAATTGCAAAGAGACACGAGTGTAATAAGACAATGTAGCGGCAAAAGAAGTGACAGTTCCGAAATCAACATCGCCGGCCGGTAAGGTTGGTTCTAGGCTGCATATAAACAGCGTGGCCAAAGCGCTGATGGAACGGGCTGCAAGTACAGAGGATTCTCCCATAAATATTAAAAGCCGCTCCGCCAGACTTTTCGACCTTGATCTTCCCGGGTCCAGGTGCCCTGCTTGGAATATGATATGCCGAATCTGTTTATGTGCCGCACTCGCCTACGCTGACGGGGCCCACTCAATGTGCGAGCAGCTTTCGAAATCTAGAGGTTATTGATTGGTGAACGTAATAAGCTGGGTCGAGCTCTGCAAGCGAAATGGATTTGAGGGGCACGACCGGGTTCAGATAAAATAATTTCTGTATTTGTTCTCATCAGGCTGAAAAAAGCGAACATCGGCTATGATCTGATGTTTGAGGAGGTGCCCATCGTCATCAAGAACTCTCATCTAATGAATGTGCTGATGTGGGAGCTGGAGGACAAGAGCACCGTGGCCGAGAAACACGAGCTGCTCAGTTTGTCCAGCAGGTTGGTAGTTGTGGGATGCACAATAATATCGGTATCATATTGGAATCAGCCGATAAATGTTTTTTTTTTTTTTAAAGTCATTGCCATAGGACCGATGCTTAGATTTGCCCGATATTTTCAGCTGATATTTTATGCATTTATTGTACATCGGAAAGGTAGCGCCTGTGTCCAAAGTCAGAGGTGGGATTTTATACGGCCTGCGCCTTCTGTCTTAAAATGTATGGCATTATTTTGTGCCTAAATTCAGAGCAAGCACTGGAATGTTTGCAAGCAAATCTCGTCTTCACGCGCTCAGCTCTGTCTGTATGTTACTAATTGACTTATCGAATGTTAGCTCGCACATGATCGGTGTCCCAAATCACGTACTACCGCTCTTAATAGTATGGTAAGTAAGGCTCTCTTATCATGCTTTTCTGTGCATCTCAGGACATAGCCAGAGTTGTAGCTTAACAGCTGTCCACGCACTAGGTAGTGCACATGGTGAGTCACACGTCCCCTATTTGACACAAAGGGCAAGTGACTTTTTTTCAGTGTTGTGCTGTACTCTCGAAATGCTCCACCCTCGCTCGACTCTGCTTTCATGCTTGATTGCCGTGGTGCTGTATTAGAAATGTCAGAGTTATGGTGTTGCTTTTATGTCAAAATTCTGAGCGTCCAGTGGAACTTTACCCGGCAAAATATAGCGTCTTTATGTGCTCGATTCTGCCTACCTCATTATCGGCATTATTGGCAGACAGAAGCATGAAAAACATTGGATATCGGCCAGTAATTCCCATATTGTGCATCCCTAATAATTAATAATAACAAAACCAGTTAAACCTGATGTTTCATTGATTGAATAATAATATAAGAAGATAGAAATAGAGGTAGCAGAAATGAAAGTAATTTATTATTATTATTATTATTATAGTAACTAAGTGCACCTCTCAGCAGAGTTCAGCCATGCAGGATAAACCCCGTAAAGAAGAAATAGTCTGGCAGTGTTTGTCAGGAAAGAGAATGCCGACTGTGCAGCAATGCTGTCATAGAAAGCCTTAATGGGAGGAAGCTTGGGTTGTGAATTCAAATGTGAGCCCAAAGTTTCATACTTCCCACGCTAACTGGCAGCTTGACACGCATGTTCTCCCCCTTGGGTAGTGGCTTTTGTTTGACTCACTAAAAGAGGAGTTAGCAGTTCACTGGATGCACCATCCATTAGTGGCTTGAGAGTTTTAGAGTTTTTCTCCACTACAGGTGGGTGACAGCCATGACATCACCTGCACTCGTATGCAGATTAACCTAGTTGTCATTAATAACTATGGGTAGGAAACCAGCTTACGGGAGAAATAAATGCCGACCAAGAATAGGTCCTTGAGGATCACCCGGGGCAGCGTTATACATCTTTAAAGACACGGAATGAGGGACGTAATAAATAGTTGATTCTGAGTAATATATGTCCAGCAATTTGGGGCAGGGCCAGAGAGACCAATTCCTGCCTAGTTTTGAAAATGGATGTTCTGGTGTTCGTATCGATTTCGGCTCAAACTGATGCGGAAATAACAGCCTATTTTAGATATTTTAAAGTTTTGAGTGATAGACTGTCACTAGGTATCCAATATAAATTTGCAGTAAAATACTTACAAACCTCAAAGTTTGGTAACCGTAAATTGTAGTGGTAGGGGATAGAACTTTAATGACTATTCTCTTGTTTTTTTTTTGCAGTGCTGCCAAAGCAGTTGCACGTGTCTAGAACGGACAATTTGCCGAACGAATTGTGCATTGAGCAAAAGTGTTTTGCTTTTTGTTTTTTTATCTTTAAGAGATATCACAATTACACAAATTGGGAATGGGAGGGAGAGATTAAAAAGAGCTTTTTCCTTCCTGAGTCACTCAGTCTTTTCATTTGTAATTCAAAGCGTTCTAGGACCTGGTGTGTCTAATAGGCCCACTCATAGAATTCTGCAGCCACTCCCCCATTGTCAGGCAGATAATGATAATGTATTCAGGGGTAATTTTACTCTAGCTGTGTACAGCAATGCCCTTTTCCTTTCTAGGCAAATACCAAGAGGTCCTGGGAGCGTTCATGCCGCTACAAAAACGCCGAGCCTGAAAGCATGTAATGGGGAATGTTAGTGTGTTTAGCAGGAATTTGTGTGCTCAGAGTGACCCATGGGTCCAGCTGTCTATAGCTTATCAATAGCCAGAAAGGTCTATTGGCAGATTTATAGCAGAATTAAACGGAAAGGGCACATTAAACAGGAATGGAATCATTTTTTAAATTTCCCTTTCTATATTTTTGATAAATTAGAGATTATGGACAGAGGCTGATGCATGACATTTGAAGAATATAACTGTGTTAAGCTCCTTTAAAAGATGCTAAATTTTTCCCTGTTCCCAGTTCTTATCAATAGCTTCTTAATTTTGTCATTTTTTAAATTTCATGGGATATTGCGTTGGGGCAGTTACGCCAGTATGTTGTCAACTGTTGAAACTCGTTTTGTTGAAACTTCGCTTGGTTTTGGGTAAACCGGGTGTCATTTTGCGTTGATAGTAACCAACTGAAGAAGAACATGCAGCTGCTGATGGACCGCGTGGACGACGTAATCCAGGACATCGTCAAGTACAACGCCTACTGCCGCAACCTCAGCAAACAGCAGCAGCAAAAACACCAGGTACCGGCCCTCCCCTTTATTTAATGTTACTGCACCAGTGAACTGAAATATTGGCTGTGTTTTTATGGCTTTTGCGTTTTATACAGAGCAGCGTTTCAGCATGAAAGTGGAGTTAAAGAAACAAAACTGAAAAGGTTTAGTTGGAGCTCTCAAACACAGACGCAGCTTTTCAGAAGAATCTATTTGTCTTGTCTTTCTGTCGATCTGGAGTGTCACTCTGTTGAAATCGCTTTCTCTCTCTCTTACTTCTTTTATTTTGCTCTTGTTCTGAGATGTTCAGAAGTCAAAGAACATTAGCTTCTCTCTCCCCATCTCTCACTATGTCTGTCTTTTTGGTCTTTGTTCGAATGTTTTATATTGGGTTGTGTGGAGATTGCTGCACAGTTTAGTTGCTTTTTTCCCCACAAAGCCCAAGCAAGATGTTAAATAACATTTGTAGGTTTTTGCATTGTATATTTTTATATTTCTTTCAACCTCAGTCTCTTATTTCTCTCTTTCCCACACACACACACACACACACACACACACAAAACATCTTTCAGTCTTTGTGAGGCACTTCCTTTGAATTATTTCTACATGCTCACCCTCGAAACCAAAACTCCGATTTTCTTTTCAATTTCTAAAACCAAAGTGGAAAAGCAATAACTAGCTGTTTTCAGTTTTTCACTAAATCAGATCCACTTCAAATGCAAGTGACGTGACCCGGAAGTGACCATTACATGCAGGAGTAAAAATGCACAAAAATCATACACGTTGTATCAGGTAACAAAGCAAAGCTAGACATTCTCATAAGCGGTAAAAAAAGAACGGTATGTTTTTTTTGTTTGATCTAGAGAAAAAGTCACTTCCTGGTCATGCCATTTGTGCCTAAAGGAATATGAGTATGTGTTCTCCATTTTTCCAAAATCGGAAAAAGACTGGTTATTCTTTATTCTTTGTTTTTGTAAATTAATATTGGATTTTTTTTATTTGTACAAAGAATGAAGGAACGATACAAAGCCTATCCTCCTTCCAAATCACAGTTTCTCCCATTTGTTCCCACAAATGCTTCTTTTCAAAAAAGGACAATCCTTTGACATTTACTTAAGCTTTGCACCTGGTAATGATATGCAGATACTGGGTCAGGGAACTACCTGGGGATGTGGGGAGGAAAAAAGATGCTGCACAAAACCTGAAAGTAGAAGCAGCTATTGATAATAAACCCCTCCTCAGAAAATCCTGCTCATTCCTCTGTTTGACCAGGTGTGACTTTAGCCATTGTGAGAAAATGAGCGGCGCCAAATGCTGAAATGCAAATAAACGGCGAACGTTTACCGGATCAAGGTTAATAAGGGTTTTTTTCCTTAGGTATTGTGATGCACCTGACATTTGTCGTGCAATGAATTCGACTGAGGAATTTAGCATTGAAACTCAAATGTCAACGAATGGATGCCTTTCTATTCTGCTCACTCGAGTGTGTCACTGAGGCGCTGGAATTTCTAAGACGTCAGCAACGGTGCTGGAAAGAAAAAAAAAAGACCTCGACTTCAGATTCTGCACCTCCGTCTCATTTGGCTCTTGATGTAGAACTGAAACTTATTGCGGAACATATGTTGTGTGAGGAGGTGAGTTTCTAAAAGAACTGCCATTTATCTTAAAAAACAGCCAGATGCACTGGATTACAGGGATTTTTGGCACAGTTGCATTCATACTGGTTTCCAGTGTGTGCGAGCAAGGACTCCATTGCCAGGTTTTCTCCAAAACAGCAGCACGACACGATGCGCTGAGGAAGAAATTACTTGGTGATCGGAGTAGTTTTTTCAGTGTTTATTAGACTATTAGCCATTGTGTTTTGGCTGGTGGGCAAAAGGCCTTTGAAAAAGATTTAAGGGCCGCTTCAAAACCACACAGCAAACAAGGCCTAGCCCTGGCACGGCGGCAGCGGCATTCGGCCGCCACAAAGGCCCTTATATCAAGCAGAGCAAAAATCCTCAGTAATTACCTCTGACATCAATCACCGGCCGCCTCCCCTGACCGCCACCTCGCCCGCTGACCCTCCCCTCCACCCCCCCCGGTGTACCATACAGGCCACATCAATCACCATTTAACATCAAACAGGCCTGACGCCGCTCGGGCCGCCTGTGATCTTAAATCATATCCCCTCGATTTTTACGGAAATGACCAATATTCTCGGCGGAGATTTAAGTCAAACCGACTGAACCCGAGAGTGAAATCCACCCCCCTCCTTTCTGCCCCGCTGGTTGTTTATTACATTAAAAAAAGCAGTGCTGCACGTAAATGCTAATGGACTTTCTCGCCAGCACCTGGGTGAAAAACTGCTAACCAATGCCTATTGATTTTTTTTGTTTAATGCTGTTGGTTTTGGCAGAATAAATGGAAATCTGGAAGCGCAGACAAGAATAATTAGTGTTTAAATAGCCGTAGACAGTTTAAGAACGTTATATGGCTGCCTCTTGGGCAGTATTTCAATATTTTAAGAAGATATTCAAGGCTGAAAAATGATTGAACTTTTTTCCACTTACCCAAAGAGTTTTTGAAGACTTGCTGTTTTTTGTTATATAAGGCTGATGTGAAGGCTATCGATGCTAATAATTTAAACGCTTCAAGTAGCATCATAATCAGAGTCTCAAATGGTTTGCTTAATATGGTTGAAATTGTCATTTGTAACACTGGCATGGCTGGTGGTGGTGGTCCAGTGGTTAGGACACTTGTATTTATGTTCCAAACCCTATGAGGCAGCCTGACTCACTGTGGCGGCCGGTTTTGGATTCTTATTTCATTCACATCTTGCGCCATTATTGTGTTCCAGCTCCCCTGGTTTCACCCTTTCACTGAGCGATCACAGTTGTTGGATCAGACATTGCAGCTGAGAAGGATTCCCTCCGCAACCCTCTGCTGCCTGTTGCTGGTGTCTTTCCCCATTAATTGATTTCTCTTTCTTTCTCTCTCTCTCTCTCTCTCGTCCCCCCTCTCTTTTTCTCCCTCTCCCTCTCCCTCCCCCCGTTTTCCTTTTCTCCAGTATCTGCAGCGGCGGCAGCAGGAGAATGCCCAGCGGCAGAGCCGAGGAGAGCCGCCGTTACCGGAGGAAGACATCAGCAAGATGTTCAAACCTCCGCCACCCCCTTCACGCATGGACACACTCCTGATCGCAGGTGCCTCGGGGGGCAATCCCAGCCATTCGGCTCCAATTAAAGGCCTTTTATTCGCTAATACTCCAATTGATTTCCCCATCTGTGGAGATCCAGCAGGGTGATGAGGTTGGGATAGGTTTCTAGGCCTTGAGGTGGACAGAAGACGGGATAGCCCGTAGACAAGCTAAAAAAAAGAGATGGAGTTGACCAATAGCTTGCTTTTTAAAGAGATCATACACCAAACATGTTAAAAAAAAAAAGGCCAGTCCACCCACGTGCTTAGGTAGCTAACGGCTAACTGCGAATTCATAATGGGAATTTTGTCCATAAGCTACCACAACCTTTGAGAAATTGCTCACCTTTAAACTAGGGTGTAAATGTACACTGGCAAAATTGAGACTAGTCTTGCTGTGCATGCTTAAATCAAAAGCACCTGCACTGCTTTCAGGCTCTTGAAGACGTCACCTCTCATACAAATTGCATCTTTAGCTCTGAAAATCCTATTACCATGAGATTTACAGAACTGAAGAAGTCATTCAGATGAGATGTCGTCAAAAAAGCTGAAGAAGTCCAGTTGCCTAAAAGAAGCCTGGATGATTCAGGCGCTCAAGACTTGCCATGTCCCGGCGACTGAGACACTCTTGTGTTGGCGTGAATGTGATATATTCCTGATCTATTTATGAAAGGTTAATACATCTGATGCCATTTTAAAACAAACTGAAAACCGTCAAATGATGTGATTGTTTTCCAGTTTTAACCTCAACTGTGCAGTTATCATTAGTAGCGCCGCAAACGTGCTTGGGCCCCTCATTGCTGCTGCTCGCAGCCACGTGCGCGGTTTTTGAGAGATCTGATTCCAGTTTCAGCAGCAATTGAATCTGAGGCACAGCTACTTGTATGGCTGGCTTCTCTTGACAAATTTCCGAAGCGGGCTTGATTGAATTACCTCCAATTATGCACGCAAGTCCTCTCGCGTGAAACATTGGCGCAGATCTGACGCTCTTGCGGTGATTTACTTATGCATGTATGTTTTTCTCTCCCCTCACAAGGACAAATCAACAACTACTGTCAGAACGTGAAGGAGTTCTCCTCTCAGAACCTTGGCAAGCTTTTCATGGCGGAGGCGCTGCAGGATCATAGCAGCTAAAGTGGAGCCAGAGGAGCGATTGCTCAATTAAAGCCCGCCCTGACAAACCGAGCACTGCCAAAGCTGACGCCTTTTTGAACTCCCGAGCGCAAATTAACACCTATTCACGCTGACCTTGAAGGAGACAATGTATCAGCTGCTTGAAACCGGTGCATTGGTAATAAATTGTGTGCGTCTCATTGCTGCCTGGCCTCTTTTATTTCGAAAACATCGCTTCATCTGCTCGTCTGTACCCGCTAAGGCGTTTTGGGTCTTCAAGCAACAGGTGTTCCGTTTCATCGTTCTGTCAGCATCTGCTTTTTGCTCATGTTGTGGGGGACGTGTGTCTCTGTAGCACACTGTTTGCCAGACTGCTTTGATGGCCAATATGGTTGTTAATATTCCAGAGTTATGGCTGTATGGAGCAGTTTAGAGACATATGCTTAAAATGTCCATATACCGACCGTATTTAAAAAACAGTAAAACACAAACTCTAGGTTCTAGCAAATGTATTGCACTTCTTTGCTGACTTTGTGAGCTGAACATAGGGGCTGTAAATAGCCTGTCTATTGTTAATTAAATAAAGTCATTAGGTTATAGTAGATGTGTGTCTGTTTGCATTGCATTCGGGTCTGGAATTATATAAGCGGTTCAAATCCTGATGTGTCTGTGTCTGTGTGTTTGTGTGTGTGTTTGTGTATATGCACCATGTTTTTATGCATTGTGGGGACCTTTTTGTCCCCTAAAATCACTTTTATCCATTTTTATGGCTATGTTGGGACATTTGAGAGGTCCCCATGAGGAAAAATGACTTTATAGAAAAAGTGCTTGTTTTATTTGAGAAACTAAAAGAGGTAAAAGATGTGTATTTGGTTACTGACGTTAGGGTTAGGGTTAGGTGTATAATTGTATACATCTAGTCATTATGGGAGTCTATGGAATGTCCCCACAAAGATAGTTTTTGTGTGTGGTCTGATTTCTTGAAGTGAAGTATTTAGGTGCATTACCAAACACTTTTGTGTGTGTGGATTTTGTGCATGGTTTAGTCACTTCTTATTATAATTAAGAACCTGTTTTTTAAAATAAGTTTATAGTCTTTTATTCTAGTAACTTTATTTTATTATAGTATTAATAAATTCATTAATTTATTTGTGGCAAATTTCTCACATTTTCTCAGTTGATATCCTCATCTGTCTGTTGCTGGTTATAGCAGTTAATCACAGTTGTCTGGTAGATGAAAATATCTGTGCCCAACGTACAGGTGTTAGCCTTCACTGGTCTCGTGAAGTGATTTGATTACGATTATCAGGTCAACGATTCGATTCGATGCACTGTTAATGCATCACAATGCATCCCATCAATTTTTAATACTGGGATGCTCTTTTTAACTAAAATGATTCACCAAGCAACGGCATTATGATATAAATCAGTGGTTTTCAGCTGATTCTGTCCAGGGGCCACCACTCAGACTAGGCAATAGTCTGTGGCTGTCCACTGTGTGTCCAAGGGGGACGGACGGGTGTATTTGTTTCCTATTATTTTTTTAGATATTAAATTCATTATTCATAAAGCTGCCCAAGTCATATGGAAATTAATGAAGTAATTTAAAAAAGTGATTTTGGTAATGAAACTGGATTGCATGTCATGGACTACTTGCGTTGCTGGAACATTGGTTAAAAACCCCAGGTAATCGATTATGGTCCGCCACTGCATCGATGCAGACTCGTCCATGTCTGCATTCTGTGATTAATTTCAGTACCCCTAGAACAAAGTATGACTTACACCCTAGACTGCAGTATTTGAAAAGCAGAACTTTATTATTCCTCCTTATTTTTCAATCAGCAGTCCATATAAAGCCATGCTTCCTTTTGTAAAATTGTCAGCTGGGTTCTCAGTCTTTAACAAAAATTCCCACTTCCCAGAGTCTCCTAAGTCACTGTTACCAAACCATAGCAATAGACCTGCACCTCTCTGCTGCTTATGAAGAAACTAACGCCACTCCCTTATCAGTGTTTCCTAATGAACCTGTCAGTTTAGGTTTTAATCACGATTATGTCTCCTGTCTGTGGCAGGCTTCTGCTTTCTAATCGCTTCCTCTGTTGTAAAGCATGTAGGCAGCGTCTGGCGTCCTAGGAAATGTAGCCCTCACGTGTTAAATGTCATCTTCGACATGGAATAGCGGCCGAGAGACTCTTCACGTCGCCTCTCGCCACGAAGCAGGATTAATTACTAGCCTTCTATGATCTGTGAGCGAGTGAAGGATGGGTGAGCTTGACTCATTGACACTGAATCATGGGCCACGTTCAGACGACAAGGCTGCCTTGGGGGCGACTGATGATCTGTAAACAGTGTCTTCTGGAAGCATGTACGAGCTGCTTCACGTAGATGGGGTGCTTCAACACACCGTCAGCTGGGGCTTTTGTTTAAAGATCGGGGGGAAATTATTTGCACGATCCTAGTCCTGAACAGGTCAAAACATGGGAGAGAACAGGACAAATTGGGGTTGTGATGGTCTAGTGGTAGTATACAGTACATGGTTACTGACCAAGAACTTGTGTGTTTAAGTCTGTCTCTATCTGATCTCCAGTAGTATTTCAAAGTCAAAGTAAATTTTATCTCTGCTATATACTGTACAGATACATAGAGAGACGAGACGACGTGGCTCCAGGTTCTTTTTTTTCAGTGCAGAGAACCGAGAACAACAGAACAGAGAACAAATAAGGCAGTGGCACAAATAAGCCACATGGAATAAACAATAAATAAGTAAAATACAAAATATACATTAAAAATATACATTTTAAACACAATTTCGTGTCATGAGCAAGTCCCTTCACTCCAAGTTGCTCTGGAAAAGGATATTTCTGGTAGTCCAGTGGTAGGATACATGGTTACAGACCAACATAGATGTAAATAACAATATATTGATTAAATGAACCATTATTCAATATCTCTCACACAGTCTGCTTCGATGCAATTTCAATTTGATCCCATTCAGGGGTCAGCGATCAATGTGGTGTTGGTGGCCTAGCAGTAAAACACTCGCCTTGGGACCAAGAGGTTGTGGTTTTCGAATCCGACCTCTGGCGTTACCAACACTGGGTCCCTGAGCAAGACCCTTAACCCTAAGTTGTTCTCAGGGGAACTGTCCCTGAAATTAGGAAATGTAAGTCTCTCTGGATAAGTGCGGATAAGTTATTCTAAATGCTGTAAATGTAAAAAAATTGAGAGTTTCATATGCTGTTTTAATGCAGTCACTTCCATTCATATCAAAGCAACACAAAGATCAACCAGATATTTAAATGAAAAATCTTCCCTTTTAATAAAAAATAGACCACCTGTTCAACATGAAGTGACATTACAATGTGTCTGCTGTCTGATCAATGTTTTGTTATGTATTTTGGATCGATACTATGGGCTCGCTGGTCACTGTATTGATGAAGAGTCAATCCTTATTCTACTCTTTGTTTACCATCCCCACTGAGCCCTTAAACTAGACCCCTAACTCTTAAGTTGTTCCAGAGAGACTATCCCTGTAATTAGGAAATGTAAGTCACTCTGGATAAGACTGTAACCAGAAATGAAATTGAGAGGCAGGACCTTGGAGTTGCTCTTGTCCTTGAAGTAGAACCAATGCTGCTCTCTGTTTTAAAACCCAAAGTGTGCAGTTCTAAGAACTTTTTTTTTTTTTTTTACAAATCTAAACATGTCAATGGATCATACAATATACGATTTCCAACGAAGAGGTACACAATCTTTGCTGTTGGAGTTTTGTCTTCCTGCAAAGACAAAACTTTACACCTGGGCCCGTTCTCACCTGGCAGTAGAATGAGTCACCACAAGCTTCTCAAGAGACCACTTGTGATTGAATCCCACTTCCCTGCTCTACATTTAAGGAGTAACTAGGAGACATTTCATGCAAATGAAAATGTAAAGATGCCAGATTAAATGTTTACGAGTGAATGTGTTAATACACATCTGGTTTCATCTTTAAACTTAAGTTCAGTTACTGCTTTAAAGTTCTTAGTAAAACTCAAAACTCACTGAACCTCATAAAAGTTGAAATTACATAAATTATTCTTTACATTGAAGTGAAAAAGTATATTAACAATCATTTTTTTAAAGGGAAGATGCCCACCAGAGCCTTGGACGTATTCACAGTCTAAAGAACGATGAGTTGGTACACTAGCTGTGTTAGATCAGGCCGGGTGTGACGCTGTAGTCATCTTATACTGTATATTTGCTGCTTATGTCTAGAAGATTCAGTTGGGGCAGCAGGCCATGTCATTGAGTCTGTACATCTGAGTCTCAAACCTAAATCACAGCGACACGTTTTGCTTGAAAAGGAATGTAACTGTCATCCCTGTGCATTTCAGATATTTCACTTATTTTTTTTTCTCTCCTGTCCAGTTCTCAAACTCTGTGTAGACTTGCATTAGTTGTGTTTTCTCCCCATGACAATTCATTCATGTCCCTTGGATAGTTTCTCTGGAATCTAGATGAGTTCATTATACGAAGGGAAAACTCTGCGAACACACTGTGTATGGTGTGAGGAAGGAGAGGCTGAGAGACCAGTCGCCTTCGGTGTCACCAATCATTTGTTGAGGCTTGGCTGCATTTGCTCTGGGACGTCTTATTTGCCAAAGGAGGTTGTCCTGGCCTGCCTGCCTGAAACGAGTGTGCGAAAATGTGCAGGTTTTAGGAAGTTTGTTAGGACCTGATTGTCTCCTACATCATAGCTCACAAAATATGAGTATTCTTATATGTGAGAACTTGGAAAACAGCATTCTTAGCAAAGTTCTTGATCTAAATTGAAAAAAAAAATTGACGTTAAGATTAGCATTTTATGTAGTTTTATGTATCTAGTAATTTTGCGAGTCAGATTTTGAATGAATGTATGTAGCTCAGAAAGGTAGCAAGATATTACTGTGTTGTTCGGTGTTCTGTCATGTTGTGTTTAGCCTTTTGTGGAAACCATTAACTAGGAAAGTATGATGATTGAAGGGCACTATTTTTTTAGGATCGGGTATCAGTGGCATTGGGCTGATCTATGGAGCCGATCTCTAAATGCGCACAAGCTTAAGTGGTCTTGCATCAGAAGTGCTTTATTGTTTGACATTTGCGCTAATTCTTACATATTGATATGACAATGGACAGAACAAGCAGCGCAACAGTGTGGTGCTTTGCTTGTCCTGCAACACCACTGTGTTTAAACGCCGCAGGATTGGGCGCCGTCACAAAATACAGAACTGTGTTGAAACGAATCATTTCTGAGACGTTATCATTCACACACTCACACTCCCATTCACACCTTATGGGGCCATTTGTAGAGTCGCCAGTTAACCTATAGTGCATGCCTTGGGACCGTGGGAGGATACCGGAGCACCCGGAGAAAACCCGCGGGAACTTGGGGAGAGCATGCAAACTATGTCAACTAGGAGCACCCTATGTCTGACACAGGGAATCGAACCCAAGACTTTCTTGCTGTGAGGTGGCAGCGCTAACCACTGCTCCACCATGCCGCCCTAGCATGTACATATGGGTGTGTAATTATTACGTTGTTTTACTTACGAAAACAATAGTTAAGTATTTCCTTAAGCATAACAGAATAACCACTGTCATGAATTCAGACATTTTTAAAGAATTATTTTGTGTTTTCAGTTCAAGAAGACTCAGAGACTGTATTGGATTTGTATCGTATCGGTATCGTACATTAAAAAAGTGGTATCGTGCCATGTTTAGTTTCTATAGGAAAAGTACTGCAGTTGATGTTTTCATTAAGATCCGGCCTTTGAAAGTTTTTTGAATTTTTGAGTAGTATAGATGTTAGAAACCTTGTTTGATCTGTTTGATCATTTATTTGATTCGTATAATTCCTGTTTCTAATTTTGTTTTATTATACATGCCTTGGTCATAATATAGCAATAGTTGCTAATATGGCATGAAATTAAACAAACAAGAGGGAAACTGTGAGAATCATGGTCCCCACTAAGACTGTAAAACTGCACATGCATGCTTGTGCCTGTCGCCAGGAAGTCTCTGGGTTGCCTGATGGAAAAAAGCGCTTCGCTGATTAAAAAAAATACAGCAGCTGCTCCAACCTCGACGTTGCGATCGGCTTGTCAACTATGATGGACAATCCTCCGGCTTAATAAAAAGAAACGAGTTATCTTGCTGTTAAGTCATGACACTTCTGGGTTTATTCTTCCATCCTCAGTACCACCACCCCCCATCTCAGCTGAAATTACCATGGCAACAGCAGATTCCAAAGGCAGCATGGAAGAGGTGAAGAGCAACCAAACCCCCACCCCCCCACACACACATATACACACACACACACTTTCACGCACCAAAGTTATCTTGTAAATCCTTAAAAACCTAAGGTAAATATTGATTTAGCAAAGGTGTGTGTGGCTGCCATTAATGACAGCTTTGTGTTTAGGGAATATCCAAAAAAAGCCCAAAAAGCTTGGAGATAAGATGGGATTTGCATTGCTAAGATAAAAGCACAGTTACACCTCAGAGGTCTCTGACCTCCTGCTGTTTCGTCAACCAAAATCAGCGGCGACTTTTCTCCTCATTTGTTTCCTAATTACGTTGCTAAAAGCATCTCGCCCTGTCTTCCAGTCCCAGGTCGTTCTTGGCTCCGTCGAAGTAGACGTGTAAATCCTCCTCTCGTGTCCGTTCTGAAGGCCTGGCACGTCTGCTTTGTGATTGATGACGTTTTGGAACAGGTGTTTGCAGCCTGTCGGTTTTCTTGATCCGATTTATGCGAGGCTACGACCGGTCGCTATTTCCCACCATTCTGCCGCCTGCTTCATCGTAAAGGCGCACTGACACAGACTGACCTTAAGCTGTCAGGGATAATTATGACGAGCTCTGAGACTTCTACCTGAGGAATGAGTCTGGTTGGTGGCTGACGGAGATAAAGCATTTTGTGGCAAGTTTTCATAACCGATTGCCTTCGTCCTATCCTGCTATAATGACGTGCTCCTACAGGTTTCTGGAATAGTTGTAATCCAATTATGTTGAACTGCTCGACACTTAAAATTTCTTATATTGGGATCAGATCAGAAGACTGAAAATCCTGCATGAAATCATCAGCATAGCAATAGCATCTGTAACGCGAGCAAAGCCACAACATGGATCTTATATTCTGTCTTCACCTTCACAGGCCTTAGCCTACAATCCTAAACGTTTTAAAAATTACCTCAGTGCATCACTGGAACATACTTGATGCTTGATTCTTACCAGGTGTCATTGTTGTACCTTTTGTAAAATATTAATAGATTTATTTTGTATTTATTTTTGCTACACTGCAGTTTGCTTGTTGCGGTCTGTGCAGAAATCCAGAAATCTATCATGAAAGATTAAAACTGTGAGTTTTTGAATCAAAGAGGCTGCTGACAGTTTGTATGCTTTTCTTAAGTATTTTTCGGCAGTAAATCTGAAGGTTTCTAAGTCCCTGATTAAAACAGATTTTGCATTTATGTTGTATGTTATGTATCTTTAGTTTTGTACGTTTAAAATTGTTTGTTTGTTAACAGCAGTCACCCACCGGGTGCTCCTGAAATAGTACTAAAAAGTTGTGTAGCTGAGCTGTAGGCTGTGTGTGTGTGTGTGTGTGTGTGCAAGACCAAAAGAACATAACATACACACGCATAAGATGCAAAATCTGTTTTATCCATGAATTTAAATACCTTCCAGAAAAAGGCTTAAGAAAAACATTCATAGTGTGTATGTGCAGATTAGATATTTATTCATTCATTCATTATCCAAACCGCTGAATCCCAACTGGTGTCGTGGGGTGACCGGAGCCTATCCCGGGAACTTACGAGCGCAAGGTGAGGAACAACCCTAGGTAGGCGCCAACACACCACAGGGCAGACACACTCACACAATCACTCTCACATTCACACCTTACGGGGCCAATTTAAAATCACCAACTAACCTACAGTGCATGCTTTTGGACTGTGAGAGGAAACCGGCGCACCCAGAGAAACCCCACGCGAACACGGGGAGAGCATGCAAACTCCACACAGAAAGGCCCTATGGCCGACCCGGGGATCAAACCCAGGACCTTCTGACTGTGCTGCCTGCAGTTTAGATAGTATTTGCTAAAATGGAATGTGCCAAGTATGTTGATTGACATATGGGGTTATTATCCGTCAAATATGAATTGTTCATTTTGAATGTAAAACACAAATACAAAAGTTAATTTTTATCATTTGGAGCCCAAAATAGTTTTGTAAGGTGTGTTAATTACATTGACACTTTACTATAGATCACATGGAAAAGCATTACTGATGATGTATAAACTGCAAAGTTATTCTTTTAAAACTACAGTTCCACATTCAGACCAGTCAACACTATTTTCAGGAATTGTCTGTAAAAGCTGAATGGAAAAGCTCTGAACATATCAGGCTCATTTTGACTTGGTTGGTGGTGAGCTTGCGGTAGGAACATCTCCTACAGACCGAGAGGTTGTTAATTCAAATTCAGGTCTGTCCTACTACCAGCATTGGGCTGCATGCGCAAGTCCCTCAACCCCAAGTTGCTGTAGGGAGACTGTTGCTGTAAGTAAGGAATGGAGGTTGCTCTGGATGAGCATCTACTGAATGCCATAAATCTACATCTTTACTGATGGTTCAATTTAGCTAAATTTGTAATATATGCTAACCGATTACTGACCGGTGTCACCATATTCTAATGATTAAATAATGCAACTTTATTTTAAATGTCACATTATTTCTTAGTGTTGGATTTTTCTTTTTTTACATTTCATTGTAGTTAGTATTTTATAATTAGTATTTACTATTATAATGTGCTGCTAATGTTAATAGCCTGTTGTCTGTGAAGATGGTAGGTTAAAAAAAAAAAGGACTTCATATAGTGAAGTGTTACTTTGCATATGACAGTAAAACAGTTAAGAAGACACAAGTATGGGAGAACATAACTAACTTTTCACAGACAAGAGGATTGAGACAGTAAAGGGATGACAGGCAGAACAAAAGGTAAACACAGAAAAGAATGGTCATTAATTAACACTTGAAAACAAGCAGCTGTGTTATACAAGGAAGATAACTGTAACTTGAGCAAATCTCTGCCCTCACCTCAAGGGCAGATCTGAATTCTGCTTCAGTTTGTCTGTGAACTTTCATTGTTCTTTAACACATTTTTTGTTAAAGTGTATAAATTAGTTGGCAGTAACTTGATTTAATGACAGTTGTTGATTTTAAACATAGCTTTACAGATCAAAGAACAGTCGTGGACTACAAAGCACTGTTATGTCAATCTGCTTAAGAGCCTCTGTTAAATACTGTAAATGTAAATAAAGGTATGTTCTTTTTCATTTCTAATACTAAAGGAAATTCAACGAAAATGTTGTCTTTCCTACCTATTTGTCTAATGGTAGATTATTTGAGACACCATGAATGAAGAGGTTTGGGGGTAGGGTCTGACGTTATCTTTGATTGGGCCTCTGAGCAAGACCCTCAAGTGCAAGTGGCTCTCTGTAACTAGAAAATGGACCTTTGCCATATATATACCCTGCCAGTAAAACTTAAAAGAGACAACAAGAGAAAACATGAAGATAATCAACTCAGTGAGATATGAAAGCATACATGAGTGGGTTCTGTGTCATTTTAGATAATAGTGGGCCAAGGGGAGAGTAAGTAACAAGATGGAAAATAAATTTTTTTAACGAAAGAGCAAATGTTGGAATCACAGGTATGTAAGACATCAAAAATAATTCCAAGATAAAGCTGGGAAGCTCCGTCAAGGCTAATCTGGGAATGATGGCAGCCATTTTTGTAGTTAATTAGCTTTATTCGTTAGCTAATATCACGTTAAGTTGACACAACATAAAGTGCTATGTTCACATTGTTTACTAAAATCTGATTTATTTTCTGAGGAAACCAGAGGCTTGGGGTATTGTGACTACATAACCTTCAAAATAACCTTAACCATAAAATTCCTTCTTTCTCACATAAATAATGACTTTGCAAAATGAAAACACAAGAGTGAGTCAAAAGTGAGTAAAAGATCAAAACAATGGCAAGATAAAACAGAATCTGTATGAACTGAAAGCAGGAAAGGGATAGATGTGTGTTTGGCCTGTTTAGGGAGCAAGCTTCACACAACCGCAATAATGACCACTATATTTGTTGTTCATAATTGTTAAGCTGTAAGCATCTAGCAACTGTTTATGTTGACAAAACATCATCATGTGGTGCTCCACTTTTAATTATCAAGATTTTAACACTGAGGAACTGCTTTTATGTGACTGCATGAACCTTCATATTCAAAATGTATTATTTTTAAATTTATGAAAATGGTGCAACATACATCTAAGTAAATGTAGAGAAGTGTAATACAGATATAACTGCTGTTTTAGAAACTGTTTTCAAAAATATTAAAAAATACTCAAAGTATTTTTAATATATTATTTAAAAATAATCAAAATTATTCTTTTAAAGTTGTATGAAACCAGTAAAGACTTATATAAATGTCTGGAACTTGTTCTAGCTTGAAGTGGACTTAATGTTTGTTAAACTAAACAAACTGAATTTAGCTAAACATCTAGCTTTATATACGATAAAATATATAAGTATCTACATATAAACAACTCATCCCTCATAACTATAAACATTACAGTTATTTAGATCAAATTTCTATGTAGCATGCAAATGTTCCCTGTTTCCACATGAGGGAGCGGTGTGGCTCGAGTTGGAAAGTCACTGATGAGGACAGCTGTGTCATGTTGTGTTGAAAGTGGCGGGCGATGTTAAACGGCCCCGGGGACGTGGCGTAAGTGAAGGCTGGACGGCGACCTGCTGCTACGCCGCGTCTCAGCCCCAGAGGTCAGCCTGTGTCGGCCGTCTGACGGAGCGTCAGCACTTGACCCGGAGCCACTTCTGTGGGGTGCAGGTGACTTAGACAAATGCCTCCCTTGCTGTCTAACCTTGACGGTGGGTTTGAGAAACTCTCCCAAGGCTAAAGGGCCACTAAATTCCCCCATAAAGTGTCAGCGTTTTCACATTGCTTACCTCAGGGATGGGTGGAATAAATTCTCACCCAATTTTCTGAGCAGAAATTGGCCGTTTTCTCCTTCGCGGCCTTCGCTGAGGCCTCTTAAGCTCTTTTAACCTCCTCTGAAAAACGCAAACGTGTGTAACACCAAATGAAGTAAATACTCTGGAGCGGATAATCAGATCTTATTTGCATGACGGTAACCACCAGTTCCCATTTATATTAGCATTTCTGGGGGACTAGTGTTCCATTAAGGCTTGTGTGGTCACAGAGGTGCTTCATGTTATGCAGTCAAGAAGCATATTTGCATGTCCATGGTCAGAGTTTTTGTTGTATTTTAATTTTACACATAGACAATGAGTTTGTGGGCTTGCGGAAGTTTGATCAGCTGTAGTATGTTTGGTGAGAACTTTGTGAGACGTTACATTTGACAAATTGGTCAACCTTCAAAAGTACAATTATGAAGGTGGAGATTCTGCCAAATGCTGTTTAGCGGAAAATGACGCATCTGATTTCACTTCGTGAAATGCATATTTTAAAGAAAAATCACATTCTGAATGATGTGTAAATATATGGATTGTGGATTTCACACACATTAAGCTAGACACTGCGGCATTAGGAATAGTTCAGCTTTACATCACATTTTCACTTTCCTAGAGAAGTTAAGATGTGTTTGCGAAACAAATTATCCATTCTTTTTATTAGAAACTGCAAGAAAAAGCAAGTAATGCCAACAGTCAGGAGAAACATTTAGTCATGCATGTAGCATCATGTTAATTGGCATTAAATAGCTTGCTTCACAAGACTGAGTTCATCAATATGTTTTTTTAAAGATTAAATTTGGAACGATTACAAGCTCAAATAAAACCAGCAATGTGCCTCACATTGAGAAGGTCCTGGGTTCGATTGGCCTTGGGCCCTTCTGTGTTTGGATGCTCTCTCTGTGTTCGCGTGGGTTTCTTCCGGGTGCCCAGGTTTTCTCCCACAGCCCTAAAGCATGCACTGTAGGCTAATTGGCGACTCTAAATTGGCATCTAAGGTGTGCATGTGTGTGCCCTGTGTTGTGTTGGAGATTGCACAGGTTTGTTCCCCACCTTGCTCCACTCCCTCCAACCCCGGGACCCTGGTTAGGATTAAATGGTTTGGATAATGAATGAATGAACTTTATACTGGTATTTTGAAAATAAATGAAAATAACTGCAAATTTGGCCATTCAACATTTTTCAAATGACAAGAAAAATCGACAAGCACACAATTTGTAAATACATTATATTTAGCCTGATCTGTCTGTTTAACTAGAACACTCCTGTCTTTGTGGGTTAGTGTGTGTCATGTTTGAGTCGCTGTTTTCATTTTGATCTTTTTAATTTTAATGTCTTAGCTGTGCTGTGCTGTTCTCTTTCAAGGTAAGACAAACCTTTCCCTCCAAACTGCACCTCAGCAGTCCAACTTCATGTCCCCTGCACCAAGTCACATAAAACTGTGACATCAGGTGAATGCTAATGTCATAAATACCCTCTCATGTCTTTCTGTCTCTATCTGTGTTTGTATGTGGCCCAAACAGGTTCCATTTGATGCATCCAATAGATTACTGACCCAGCCTCTGGTGCAGCATTTTCACTTTCTTTACTGTTTTCCTAAGGACTTTTTTTTTTGTATCCCCCACCAGTGTAATCCACCCATGACTTATTGGGAGATTTATCTGCTTTTTTAGAGGCTAGAGAATATGAATAATGACTAGGCATGACTCAAAGTTCAAAGACATTATTCCGCCGCTTGATTTCACTCAAGTCAACAGGGTTCCGTTTTGGGTATGAGAGGGTTGCCATAGCAATAAAACAGCAAAAATATAATGCAATAAGATGGAGAAGCTCGGTTTGAGAAACATTTTTTTCAATCCTAATTCCTTAAATAAAACTAGTCAGTGATTGCGTTTCTCCTTTTAGCTATATGAGTTACTAGATAGCAAACCAGGAGCATGCTACATTTTTGACCAATTTGGATAATTGTCACAAAATAATCCATTCTCAATGCATCCCTGCAATAAAGGCTGATCTCTTGAAACTTTGCATTTGCAAACAGACATCAAAATTTGAAAACATGATCTCTTGGCCTACAGTGAATTCGAGCCAACATGTTAAACATGATAGTCACGCGTCTTTTTCTTAATTAGGCCTATATCATATCAGCAGTGTGTTGAACAATAATAAGCTTCCTTTCTAGTCAGTTGCTCAGTAAATTGGGAATACTGATGGAGAAAAAATGAAAAGACTTCCTTGGTCTAGAGTTGGGGTCATGACCACCTAAGCCAAGACCAAGACAAGACCAAGACTATGAAGGAGCAAGACTGAGACCAGGGCGGGGTGAGACAGAGTCGAGACCGAGACTGGACCAATGCACATTTTACACCACATGACAAATAAGTAGAACAAAAAGAACTGAACAAATCAAACAGCATAAACTAAGTAACATTAAATACACCACGCATTGAACAGCTTCTGATCGAAAGATTGGTCTGGTCAGATTGGCCTGGTCTGATTTGACTTTAGTTTAAACTTTAGTTTAAAACGGGTTTTAGTCTAGCAGATTTGGGTGTTTACTCTCTAGACTATGACTTGCCCAAAATACTACAGCTGTGTCCCCTTTACACTGCACCATTTTCTGCAGTGAATGCCTCTGCCCACTGCTGCAGGATCTGCAGACTAGTACCGCCTCTTTGCTACTCTGAATTGGTTCTAAAATTGTGTTGCATACCGTAAGACTCATCTTAACCAAGGCAAATTTCCAATTGATAACGGCAACTAAGGGGAGTTAAAGGTACACTGCTTTTGAAAGTCAAAGTCAAAGTAAACTTTATTGTCATCTCTGCTATATACTGTACAGATACATAGAGAGACGAGAAGACGTGGCTCCAGTTTAAACAGTGCAGTAGGACTGCATCATATTAGAGTGAAAATAAGTGTAAAAATAAGCAGATCAGATTAGGAAACCACACCAGATTAGGCAAAAAAAAATGGTTACGACTCTGGTCACGATTTGCCATCTTTGGAATTTAAACACTACCAAAGAGTTTAATACAATGTAAAATTCACCTTAACTAAGGCTAAATTCTCCAGAATTTAAGTAGTATTTGTTGGTTACGAAGAGCAATCCAAAACAGAAGTTTGTGACTTTTACACCTGTGTTAAAAAAGCAAGTTTACAGCACATTTTATTGCCCAGTTGTCTTATAAATGTGGAATCATTTCCCTTGTTTTCTTAAGAAGAGCTGATAAGGGAGTTATAGTGGAATATGTCTTTATTGGTATAGTCTGCACTGATTGATAATGGTGTTCTGGAGACTGAGATTTTAGGATCAGCTTTGGGGTCAGCAGTGAGACTGGTTGTTTGTGTTACAATGGAAGTAAAACAGAAATATGAAATAAAACAAAAAGCCCCAAGATAGCTGGCAGTAACAAACTGTATTTTTCATACATGAGAGGAGTTTTACTTGCTGGCCCAGCATCAACAAATGTAAATGTATTTGAATAAGTTGAATATATACATATATATACACACACACACATATATAATACATACTGCTGGGCAAAAACAAGGAGGCAGACAGAGTTTGTCATAGGTTCTGTACATACTTTTTAATTTGAGCAAAAGCAAATGCAACAAGCAGGAAGCAACCGCGTAACACAGTATTGTATACATCTAGTGCACATTTTAGTATGGAATGGTTGATGAGAGCAGGCAGTGTCTAGTTGTGGGGTCATTAACCTGAATTTAATTAATGTCCAATTAGGTTCTACATTGGCACACATCAAGGCCACCTTTAAAGGCAGGTAATTTAGGAGCCGTACCCTTCTAAGCTGTACCCTGGATACAGACAATGCATTCAATGTTGTAAAACAGGTGAATTATTTCACCTGGATTTGTTAAACAAGAGAAGTAATAATAAAACATGCAGTAAGCACTGTTTGTATCCTGTAAGTATTACACTTTGTTGGGTATAACAGTGGGATTTTTGGACCTTGTAAGTCAGTTGGTTTAAGTTTCAACAGATCATTCATTCATTCATTCATTCATTCATTATCTGAACCGCTTAATCCCAACTGGGGTCGTGGGGGGACCGGAGCCTATCCCGGGAATTTAAGGGATAGTAAGGTGGGGAACAACCCTGGGCAGGCACCAACACACTGCATGGCACACACACTCACACAGTCACACACATACTCACACCTTACGGGGGTCAATTTAAAGTCGCCAGTTAACCTATAGTGCATGCCTTGGGACTGTGGCAGGAAACTGGAACACCTGGAGGAACCCACACAAACATGGGGAGAGCATGCAAATTCCACACAGAAAGGCCCTACGGCCGGCCCAGGGTTCGAACTCAGTATCTTCTCACTGTGAGGCGGCAGCGTTAACCCCTGCGCCACCATGCCGCCCGTTCAACAGATCATCAATAAAGGTATTCTTTCTGCTACCACACTGGGCTATTGTATTGTTATTATTAACTGAAGATGTATTTTCAGAGACAAAGCATAAGCACTATTTAAACCAGTTTGAGCTGTCAATAACTGGAACTTCTAGTATTTTTGATGATATATGTCACAAACCCCAAGGTTAACAACAGCGGCACTGACACGTCTTGATTGATGACTGTGAACTCCCGCCTCATGAGGGCAGCTCTAGTTCTAGCAGTTCAAAAAGAAGTCAGATTGAACTTCCGCAGCAGCCGCAGGTCTCGGTCTCCCGGTCGGTCCATCAAGCCTCGGGAATGTAAAGCGTGATTCACTCGCATGACTCATATTGATGGGAGACAGTCATTTCCACCTTGGGCCTGCCGCCACCTGGGTAAAGGGTGGCCCACGTGCCCAGGCATTTCTATAACACTGCTATGATTAGTGTTACTGCATGTGGGAGCGGCGCGTGGCTGATGAATTGAGGGAGAGATTTGTGTGGTTTAAAAGGGCCAGCTCACTTTTTTGTGCAGTGGAATTAGTTTTTTTTTTTTTTTTTTGTATTGAGTTAAGGTTGCAGTTGGGCTTCTTTTTAGGTCAAAAACAAGGAATAGTTCACAATGGACAGATCCATTTTGAATGTTGTAAAATGCACAGGTCTCTGATCTGTATGAAATTAAAGCACTCAAATCATTTTAACATTGTAATCAACCAGTAGAAGCTGACCTAGGTCTTGGACTCAAACACCAAGCACCTGAATGATCATACAAGTGTTGAACTGTAGTGCTGGCAAACATATTCAGTACACACTTAGCATTAATTGTATTTGTGGTTAAAAGTTGGTCCACTCTGTCTAAGACACTAATGTGCGATAAAAGCTAATGGGATCCTTTGAAAAACATTTGCATAAAAAAGGAAAATCTCAGTTTGCCTCTATTTATTGTTTGCTGTACTAGCATCTTTGGGTTCTATGCACTATTTAGTGTTCCCCTATGAAGCACTGTGTAAGACACAGTTGGTGTGTAAGAGCCAAGAAATCGTGCTTAACTTAGCAATGCTCAGCTACATCAGGAATGTGGTGATAGAAATTGCCAGTAACGACACTGAACAGAAAACTTTGGTTAAAAACCCCCCTCAAAAAAGCATTGAAGACTTTTTTCAGTTTGTCCATGCACATCTGCATTTTCTGGGTTGTAAGCAAATTATAGTGAGAATATGCTGAAGTGTATTTGTACACATTAGATCCAGAAAGGATTACACGCTGGACCGCTAGGGAAGAAGCCCTGGGGGGTTTCAGGGAAGCTTTGTGCCCCGGGCCCAATTAAACCATATATGTGTATACATATATATATATATATATATATATATATATATTATATATATATATATATGTATATATGTATATATGTGTGTGTATATATATATATATATGTATATATATGAATATATATATATATACATATATATATATATGTATACACACACACACACAGAGGAGAGACAGATCATCCTAACAGAGGTCTTGGAACCACAGTATAATGTTAATTTTTGAATGTAATATTTTCTTGAGCAAGTTAATTACTGAGATTTAAAATGCATTACTGAGATATACGTGTTATTACAGGCTAGGATGTATTTATGTACAATTGCTGACCACTGACTTGTATATACATCTGGATGTCCGTCAACAGCCTTAATAAGATCGTAGGGCATCCTCCCCATTTAGACCAATTTATAGTCAATACTTTATGCAACATGTACACTTGTTAATAACACCCTTGCATGTGTAGGTACCATCTTTCTGGAGGGTTACAATCTTTATTAACAACTTCATCCATATTTAGTGGATATTTGGCTGCTGTATTTTGTATGTATAAAAAACCCTGAAAAATGGTAGTGATTTCAAGCTATCTGTTTTGCCAATTATTTTGTCGTTGTGAAGTGGGCTTATTTCATTGAAGTGATGGCATTTCTGATGTAGACCAATCAGAGACTGGGTCTGAATCTCGACATTTTTAACTTTATTCGATTCTGGAAGCCAGATACGTAACGTGAGACTGGAAACAAAAATCTTTAAACTTTAACGCGAGCTAGCAGGCTATCCATACCCTTGCCCATTCCAACACAATTTCTGTCCTCTTCTATTAGCATGTCACAGCTATGACTGCAGACTTACTTCCCAGACAGCCGGGCCGCCTCCCCACAGCATCCCTCCAGCACATATAGGGTTAAGTGGGTTACTTGGCAGTAGGTAGATGGTAAATTCTCGATTTGTTCATATAACGGCTCCGATTTTCAGCCGAGGGCCTCCGGCCGTTCCCCTGCCTTGTTGAGGCTCTGGAAGAGCGATATCCTGACGCTCTAAGACCCACGAGGCGAAACTGAGACGATCCAGACTCTGCAAAAACCACGGCAGTCTGACCGGAGGGGATTACAGGGAGCCGCGAGCCTGGGGAGAAACAGGAGAGCGAGACGTGAACATCCAAACGGTAACGAGGAAAGAAAAACTGAGCAAACGAAGCAAACGTAAATCCGCGCACGAAAATATGAGGGTGATAGACACCGGCGAGGCTACGTGTCGACTGGTTTAAATAACAGTGAAAACAAAAGACTAATCAGTGCGCGTCCCAATTCCCAAAATGACAGTAACAAGGCACAGCTGAGACGAATAATGGTGCACAAAAGCGATCCTATCCTACTAGGTAGGGGCCACGAAGTGAGACAACATATACGGAAGTGAGGTGTGCTCTAACTAGGGAGTGAACTACTCGCGAGGGCACGAAGTGAAGACGGCGAGAACCAGGAAGTGGGGGGAACAGCTAGCGGGGGGGCTAAGCGTGCCGGAGACACACAAGGAAGAACAGACACAAGAGGAATGACACTGAAAGTGATACCCAGAGGACAGCACATATACCCCCTGGTCAGAACTCCGGTGATCTTGAGCGTGGCACGGCCGCCAGGGGGGGCATAGCCGTGACAATATACAGACAGACAGACAGACAGATAGATATAGAGTGAGATAGATATTGTTTGAAAGGTGCTATGGAATACTACTACTACTACTACTACTACTACTACTAATAATAATAATAATAATAATAATGTATTTCAACTTCAGTTTGTTTTTTGTGATAAAACTACTTTCCCATTCAAACAAGATATTCTGACATGTATTCCACACTGGTTCAGACTCTTTTACTTTCAGTTCCAAGCTCACCCTCAGCTATTTCCATTCACGTTTTATGGTAAGAAGCAAAAACATAAAGTGCATAAAGGCTTCATATTTCACTCGAAGAGACGTTTATCTGTGTTATATATTAATATGTTCCCTACTGGTGGCTGTATCGTTATTTCTGCTTTGGAAAATTGTCACATTTTTTGAGTATTAGGCGTATGTTACAAGCAGCAAATGGCATACAGATTGCTCGCGTGAGGACCTGCTCTCGTCCTGACTGGAGGCTTGCTCTGATGCAGACGAGTGTTTAGGAAGCCAGACATGAAAGCGAGATGTGTAGCCAAGATAAATGTGCCGAATGGCTTTGAGATTGGGACCAGGCGCTCGTCTCTATGTCTGCTCCACCGGGGTGTGTTTAGCGCCTCTCCCCCTTAACTAATGGAGGGCTTCTTCATTTCCCAAAACTGATGGGAAATATTTTTCTCCCTCCTAGCTCCATTTGTAAGAGTCTTATCGCAGAGATCGGACTGCTTTATCGTTCAATCTCATCTTTATGAAATGATTGGGCCGTGAGACATGCACGGCCTTTTGTGTGGGGTTGGTCGCTGAGAAGCAGGGTGCTGAACTAGATGGAGCGCCATTGAAAAGCAATGACTGTGTGATTCAGTCCGCTAATTAAACCTGCGTTGGAAACAAGGGAGAGCGTCTATAATAAAGGGCAGTTTTGAAATGCTGTGAGACATATGTGGTCATATAGCGACCCCTTTAATTGTTCCTTCTTCTGCTTGGTTGAGAAAGTGGATTGCAATATCACTTTATGACCCGTAATGTCTCTAATTCCCCTTAATGTGAATCAAATATCCATCTCTTACTCTTAACCAGCTCCAAACCTCGGCCAGAAGTCGTTCGGCTCAATTTGGAATGTCCTTGCGGGGTGAGGTAATGAACCGCTGGAAAAGTTACGTCATTCTTCAAATAAATCAGATTATCTCACTGTGGGTTTGGCCTGGCAATTGGCCTTGACCCTTTGGATTTGATTCACTAGAACCTGGCCTTATTCAGGTTCAATTTCCAAAGTTTGCAGTACTTTTTTAGCAGCATTGCATTGTGCCTCACACTGTAACTTATCAAGTTCTCTTTCAAAGACGTCTGGCAGTATATTGTTACTAAAGCTAACCTCTGCTATTTAAGGCTAATTTTCAGTAGGGCATGGATGGAAATTGTAGTGCCATGTTAGTGCACTAATGAATATAACATAAGATGGTACATAGCATAAGATTCCACATATTTGTGGAAAGTAGCATTATCTAGTGAAATTATCACTGAATAGGAAAGCTGCATCAGCTAGTGTAAATTGGCACTAATTAACCAAGCATCAAGCACTAAACAACATTAGCTAGGAAAAATTAGTACTAATTAGCTACCAAGCTCTAGCATCAAGCTCGAACGCACAGTAGCATTGGCTAGAGGATACTGGCACAAATTAGCAACCCAGCCCTAGCAGAAAGCAGTATTAGCTAGAGGGAAATTTGCCAGTTAACTATGCAGCAGCATAGAATGATGTTTGCTCTCTTACAGACAATTTACTGCATACATTTACTCAACAAACAGTATAATCAACTTTGATTGAAAGTCAATGGCCATTAAAAATAATTTTCTTAACATATTCATACATATTCAACATATTTGATATGTTTTTAAGACGATCAGGTACACAGACGTCTTGCATATGAGTGAAAAGTAAGTTGTATTACTTATACATTTAGGGCCAAATAGTGTTTTTATGCATTTTTCAGCTAGTTTCTGCTACCTGTATTGAAAACCAACAGCCAGCAAATTCTCAGCATGTGAGATAGATGCGTTCATCTGGGACAAGGCTCTTTTTCCTCTTAAGACATCACTTGTTTGAAAATTCAAGGCTGGGGTGAAGGTTGAGCTTTACCCACTTTTTTTTTACTATTACTTTAAATCCAAAATCTCTGACCTAATGCGCAGTCCCACAGTGTTCAGAGAGAAACCCTCCACCATTGACATTAATTGCAAATACCAACATTAAGTTTCAAGTTTGATGTAATGAAATTATTGGACCAAATTTCATACAGTTAAACAACCTATAACACATAAATAGAAAATAAAACACTGCACCGCATTACAAAGTTGATGGAAACCAGAGTAAAACTAGTGTCAAACTTAGAACTTAAGAGTCAACATTAGATTGCCAAAATACATTGCAAATGTTATTTGTGTGTCTTTTCATTACTAGCTTCCTAAGTTAAGTCATTACAATGTAAATCATAGCAAAAGTTGTGTGAATCTGTCCTGAGCCAAAATGTACTTCCCCAGCATTATTGTTCTCGACCCAGTTCCATTTTTGCAATTTTGTACTCCACCAGACATGTCATTAAACGCTTGGAGTTGCACTTGTTTGGAAGTTAGCATATTACTAGGGGAGCAGGCCCACGTTTGGGGAAAACTGTCACAGACACGTGAGGTGGAGAACTGCTTTCACAGCCAAGTTGTGGTGTAACAATATGTTTATTTAGCTCCAGTCCTCTGGGTTGAGCTGAGCGAATAAAGGATAAATATATGTATACAGAGAAATGAACTGCTAAAGCGTGAGCTCGCAAAGACGCCGAGAGTGTCTTCTCAACTGTAATATTGACAAAGTGCTGTGTCAGAGCCTGAGAGAGAAAAGAAAGCTGGTAAACGGATATACAAAGGCAGGCAGCTGCTGTTTCCACACATGCCCACAACAACGGCACTAAACACACACATACGCACATAGCCTGATTTCTCTGTAGGTGTATGAGTTATGTTTTCCCTGTTTTCCCCATTCCATGTTGCTCAAGTGGATTTGTTCGTAAACTGCAAAGCTGCAAATGGAATAGTTAGGCGGAGGACTGATGCAACGGCTTCTGAAGAGGGACTGTTGCCTCCGAAAAACAGACCAGAAATGGATTGTGATGGTCTGAGTGATGTGAAAGAAAGGTTTCTTGCTCCAATTCATGTGTTTGTGGATTCCCGCTGGACAGCAGCGAGCTCACACGTTTCTGCCCGTTTCATATGACTGGATTTTCTGCGCTGAGTTTTCTGCCATGTGACAACCAAGAGTGGACAATTGTGAGGGATTAAACCTGGTCAACACACAGCTTGAAGACACTGCAGAAAGGAAAAAAAACATCACTTGAAAATGCTACAGCATAGCCCAAAAGTTTGGATGTTTATAACAGTAAGGCCACTTTCATACTGGAGGAACTGAATTAATAGGGAGCAAAAAGATTACTTTAAGCGTTGTTGTCTTTTAGAATGGGAGAAGCAACCACAGCCAGTAATATAATATCATCAAAGCGTATGCAGACAAAATGGTAGTCAGATTTATAGCCACCCACAAGGTGCATCTTTACCATCTTTTTGGTTTCGGCTCTTTAATGTAACCGATCCTCTATGGTACATTGCCAGTTGTATGGTGTGTTGCATACCGAGTTAGAAGCTTGTAATTTTGTAGTTGCCTTGACTGTAGTGTCATCGTTTCATATCCTGGTCTGGTAAAGGTACCACTCAGGGACCCATGAGCAGGGTACCTTTCTATAAACAGCATGACTTCCTGGTACTGCCTGCGTCAGTAGTGCTGCATGGACGCATTAAATGCAGAGGTTGTATTTAGATGTGGCGTGTTTACAATGACAATCACTCTGTCAGTTTTACTTTAACTGTAAGCACCCATATGTATGTGAAGTACCTCAGCTGTCAACTGTAGCCTGTATTAGAGGTACCAGAAAGCTGTGTAGGTGTGTTGGTTCCAGTTACTGTATCGCAATGTAGTGTAGGCTTGTTGACTCCATTTCCAAACCTGATCTGTATCAGAACTGAAACAGAAACATTTACGACGTTTAGAAGATACTCTTATCCAGAGGCTTCCATTTCCTAATTTCAGAGACAGTCTTCCTGGAGCAGGTGTTAAGGTGCTTGATCAGTAATTCAGCGGTGGTAGTATTGGAGGTAGAATTAGAACCCACAACCTCTTGGTCTACCACTAAACCAGCACCACCCCACCATACCTGGAACCAACATTCCCACTAGACTACCACAAGTTTCAATGTGTACTCAGCAATACCTGTTACCTTTTATTCAGATATAAAACGCATGATGCGCTTTTACATAGGCTTGTAAAAGTGCACTATAATACTTCATTTTATTAAAAAATTAAAACCAGAACCAAACACAGATGTTGGCAAATTAAAAATACCTTTAGGTTTTTTTGGTAAAGATGTCATCTTGGAAAACATATTCTTGTAAATTATTCCATCTGAAGTAGAAAAATTGTTACAAATTAATCTCAAATAAGTCGTCCAATGAAATCTGTAATAAAAATCTGCTGCTTCTTGTCCAAATGAGTTTAGAGATTCTCACGCTAATGGTCCTGTCACTATTTTTTTTGATTGGCTATTGACTCTGCCATCTTGCTGTTTGTGATCAACCCATTGCTAGTGTCTTAAGATGCAGCCAATTAAATAAACCTTCTGAAGAAAATGCTTTGGCCATTCAGACAGGGTTTCAGGCACCATCTTGCTCTAGTCTATAAAAAAAACATTTTACTTGTGATCTTTAGCTGTGTTTAAGGACATTTGAAGCTGCTATTGTTGGCACTTTGAACCTTTTGACCACGATCAAAACAGAAATTGGCAAATAATCAGATGAAGACAGTAAGGAACTTGACAGATCTGATAGATAAAGGAAATTACTTCCACCACCTACACACCAGAACCAAAAAGAGTCCTAAACTACTGTACCTTTCACAATACAGTATTGTGATGTATTGTGAGTATGATGTTGATTTATTATGTTATAAAGGCAAAGTGCTACAATATAATCTTTAGTGAAAAATCATTGTTTTGCTTTTTGGTTCCTACTTATTAAAATCGTTTTATTCAGTCTAATTATAGTAAGCTGCCATTTTGCTCTGATCTTTAAGGATCCATTTTACCTTCTTAAGATGCTATGGCTGGAGCTTTGACCGATTTGTCCTGCATCATATCAGAAAGACCCAGAAAACAACCCACAAGAAAAAAAAGTTAATACCCCAATTAACACAGCATCTGTTCTTAACTAGATTAGACAAATTGCTAGAATTGTTTACTTGAATTGTTAATACTATGTATTAAGCCAAACTGCTACCCTAATTATTGTGGAAAAACAGTGCTCTGCAATTTTTCTCTTCACTGAATACCAAAGTTTAATTTAACTTAAAAATTAAACGATGACAACGAGATTTTTAAGTAATATATCAGTTAATACTAAACTTTTAGTAATTTATTCTAGCAAATAACTCACACAATCTGTCATAAATGCAGTTGGTGGCGCAGTGGTTGGGCGTTTGCCCTATGATCAGAAGGTCACCGGTTCGAATCCCAGAACAGTAAAGTTACCACTGAGGTACTCGTGAGCAAGATACCGTCCCCAAGCACTGTTCCCAGGGGGCTGCCCATGCTAGCTACCCACTGTTCTTTCACGGGTGGGTCAAATGCAGAAGTCACATTTTGTTGTGGTGCACTGTGTGCTGTGCTGTGGCGTGTTCACAATGACAAATAATCACTCACTTCATGAATATCTGCTGCTTCTTGTCCAAATGAGTTTAGGTCTCATGCTAAGTCACGTCTCTGTTTTTTGGGTCTGCTATTGTCTTGGCCACATTGCTGTTTGTGATCAACCCTCTTCTAGTGTCTTAAGATGAAGCCGATTAAATGAGCTTCATTGGGGCTGTCGAGAGTGTTTAATATGTAAGCTAGATAAATACTACTCCAGGACTGCATTGAACACCATGGCAACGTATTAGGGCTCGTTGCAGGGTTCGTTCCGCGGCGCTTTGCTGAAAGCTCCCTCAAGCAGCATGGAACCTGAGCAGTGTGTGTGTGTATGTGTGTGTGTGTGTGTGCGCGCGCACCCTGCTCCATGACAACCCAAGCTCCCAGAGGTCAATGCAATTAAACCACACTTTCGTAACTTCTAATTGTAGAGATGAGGCTGATGCTTCCTGTATTTATCCATTTCACCTCCTCTGTTTTATCTTGCAGAAGTTTCCTCAGACGTGAGCCATCCAGGCCCAACCGATTCCAGGTTCCATCTGCTTTTATGCATCACTTTGCCCCTGAACCCCTTAACGGGTTCTTCCGCATTATGTTGCTGAAACACGCAAGCTCGTACTGTCATGGAGTGCACTTCCATTGTGTGCTCTCAGCCCTAATTAGCCGGAAGCCGCCAGTCCTTGAACATTTGCCGCATTATGTTCTCAGCTTATCATTTACTGGTGCTCGCAACAAGATGTGAAGATGTGTATGATTGTTGTTTTCACATTTTACTTCACCTTCTGTGAATTGCAGCACCAAAGCGGGTGCAAAAAGGTCCATGGTTATGTGCTTTCGGCACAGGTTTACATGGCTTATGATGTTACCTGTAAGTGTTCCTCTGGTTCCTGATCTTTTTTTGCTTCTATTTGTTGCTCCAGTAGCAGCTGCTAAACCCATGAGTTAACTTGCAGTGAGACTGTAGAATTTTGCAAACAAAGAATGAAGTCAGCCCCTGTTTATTATTCAAGGTGAAATTGCTCTGACAAATACATTAAGAAGATGTTCAGTTGTGGAATGTTTGTTCAAAGTAGCAGGGGCACAAGGGATTTTCCTGCTCCGTTCAAATTCTTCAAGCCAAACAGGATTCACAGGGGTTGCGTTGACAAATCAAGAATCAATTTCACACTTTCTACAAATGCTGTTGATCCTCCAAGGCCCGTGAGGCCAAGTCTAGCATATTTAGATGAGCACTGGGGCTGCAGGGCTAAAAAATTAATAAGCGTTTTTGACCACAGAGTTCATGTTATGTGCATAACCCAGTACAATTTAGCTAGTCCGATTTATAGCTCCAGCACAGAAAAATAAGCAAATTTAGGTACCAAACATCTGGCTAACATTTCCTCAGAGTTAATATTCCACATAAAAATATTTTTCCACATCCTCTCTCACTCCCCTGCCACATGCCCCATGGATCCTGAATAATATGACATAGAGGAAAGAATAAGATAAGTGGCTTGCTCACAGCTATAGCCGACTCTCTAGATTCAGAGTAATTTCGAATGTCTCATTTGAATGAGTTCTACAGGCAAGGAGGACGGTTCGGGTCCTCTTTTTCTTTTACTTACTGACTCCTAAAGCAAGGACGTTATTGTGTGCTGCTGATTGTGTCCGACTAGCTCACGATCAGATATTTGCCAGGGGTTGGATGAGACCGACAATGGAATAGCACAGTGGGTTTATGAGAGCATCAGCTTTCAGGTCAAGCAAATTTCTGAGCGCTAGAGGTCTATCACTTCTGACAGTTTTGTGAGAGATTGTGTGTCTGTTAGTGTGTGTTAGTGTGTGTGTGTGCATTCGTGAGAGAGAGCACGCACTCGCGCGCTCACGCATTGAAAGCACCGAAGCCTACAGCTCAGATAAGCATTATCTCTAGTGTCACTTTTTGTGCACTAAAAGGCTGGCAGAAATAAATAAACTGTATTGCCTCTTCAACCAAAGAGCAGACGGCATGACGCCGGGGCTCCCGCAACGCTTGGCCTCGCTCCAGGCTTCTGCAGCGTTCCTGATGACCTGAACTCTGGCAAGTAACGAAGGTAGAGAGGAGGAAAAAAACGGACCGCCGAGCACGAAAGACGCCACGTCTCGCCGCCAGCCGCCCGGATCAAAGCTCAGGAGAACCCACTCGGACGTGAAAATCTGAGAGACACTGATAAACCACTTTGAATTACTGCAATACTTCAAATCGAATTTATCCACACCCAAGTCTGTCTCTTTGCTTCCCCACTCCCTCCCTCCCTCTCATTTTTTGGATCTTCCCTTTTGGCAACGGAGACAAAAGCAGTGGAAATAATTAAGACGCTAATAGGGATTATCGTTCTTGCAGCTCAAAGTGGGTGGGAAAACTGACAGGAAACCTGGCATGCTTCCTGTGGAACGATGCTCACGCCGGGGCACATGCTCCAACAAGTTTTTTTTTCTTTGCCCTGTCTAAAAAAAAAAGCCTTTCCAGTTAGAGAGAGGGGGAGAGAGAGAGAGCAGACGGAATATTAAGTGAAGGCAGACAAATTGCATACTCCAAATGCATTAGAGATGAGGTGACTAGCAAAAAGGGGAACCAAGCTGCAGTATTCCTGAGATACGCCTGCAATCATTCGGCTCCCAAAGGCAATGGCCAAATCCTGCATGGGCCTTCTAAGTGGCCGACATCGGTTAGCAGCATGAAGGAGGTCCGTTTATAAAAGAAGCAGTGCAAGCCTCGTCTGGCACCAAACAACCACGCAACTTTTGTCAAACGCCCGGAAATTAAAGGCGAGTGTGTGGAAAATTCCACATCAGAGGGATGTCTGTGCATGCAAATGTTGCGTGACACGTCTTCTAGTGGGATTTCCTTTCTGTTGCACACTAGCACGCCACAAAATCCCAGCAGTGACGCTTTTGAGCGCTGAAAGGAAAGCAAGTGGAAGCTACACTCTCCCAAACAGGTGGAGGCTCAAGTCCAGCTCGCTCCTTTGGATTAAACAGATTTCGGGGCTGCAGCTGTTGATCATTTTAGTAGTCGAGAAGAACTTTAGTTTTGTTGAAAAGCAATGAGAAAATGTCTAAAGCACACATTAAAACTAAACCCATTTAGTGCATTTAAGGGCCACACCACCTTGTGTTTTTTGAAGAGTTTCATGTACGCAAAAACAAATAAATAAGAAATACAAGTAGTTATACACTACGGTAAATGCAATGTGGGTGCTTGACTAACATAAAATGAATTAACTTGGACTTTTGCTAACATAACAACTAGTTAACATGTTCATGTTTTATGTTCTTAATAAGTCATTACAGAAAGTCATAATTCATGTAAAATCATTTCAATCAATCAAAGTGTTTATTGTCATGTGTACAGTAGATAACCTGTTTCTTGGAACAATGAAATTCTTTCTCTGCTGTCCACACATGAATGCCAAAAAACAGTGAAATTGTGCAAAAAGCAAAAATTAAAGTGCAAGTGCAGTATAATGCAAACTTGTCTGAAATAATGTTTGAAAATGAGGTAGTGAGGTATCAGTTATTTAGGAGTCTGTTGGCAGTGGGAAAGAAGGAGTTTTTACGGTATAAGGTTTTACATTTCACACTTCTGTACCTCCAATCTGAGGGTAGAAGTATAAACAGTCCGTATTGGGGGTGGGTGGGGTCTTTGAGAATGGAGGCAGATCTGTTACAGACCCTGCAATGGTAGATGCTCTGCAGAGAGGGCAGTGAAGTCCTGATTATCGTCTCAGCTGTCTTCACCACTCTCTGCAGACGTTTGCGGTCCGTAGCAGTTGTGCTGCCGTACCATGTGGTAATGCAGTTGGTCAAGGTGCTCTCAATAACACAGCTGTAAAAGTTGCTGAGGACTTCTTGCCCTAATCTCAGCTAACCTTCTTATTCATTTACAATACAAAGCATCAACCTTCCCTTGTGTTGTGTATAGATGCTTTCTGCTGAAATGCTGAAGCACTGGCGTTGGTGCTGTTGTAGGATGCCACTTCAGTTTTCCAACAGACAGGCAGTGCAAAGTTTCTTCTTGTTCTGCTTGAAATAATCAGAACTTTGAATGCTGTTAGTGTCTCTGTCCTGTATCTTTTCTTTATTTTTTTCCTTTTGAAATCTGTACTTTAAATTCATGTCTTTTTTATATTAATTATCAACTGAAGCACATGGATCTTACAGAGCTAAAGAAGCTTTGATGCAAAGAGATGACTTTTTTTATTGGATTACTCAGGGAATAGTTTCATGCCTAGATGGCTTTAAACGGCCAATGTGGAATTTGATCTGTTGCAAGATTTTTTTGCATATATTAAACCAGATTCTACATAGACGCTCTGTCTGTTTTAGCTATGGCCATTACTTAGGTTTGTTCTGTAGAGTTCATTGACTTGGATTGGATACTACCTGACTGGATGTCAACATGTCAATTCATCAAACACTGACCTCTTGCAGGTTCTCTGTGTAGTCACAAGAAAATTCAATTCAATTTTATTTGCATAGCACTACATATAATCAGCCCATGCCACTAACGAGCAAACCTGAGGTGACAGTAGCAAGGAAAAACTCTCTTTATATTAATCATTAAGAAACATGGAGAGGAACTCAACCCGTCATCCTCTGGGTGACCGTATTGAACTTGAGTGTGCATCTACAGTTCATATGTAAGAGTGTGTGAAAACTTTATATTTGTTAGCATTTTGTTCAACAGTAAACTCTGCGGCTTGTATACTTTGTCTGGGGCATCAAGGACCCAATAAGAATTGATGGTGACTTTGTCTATCTCTTTTCTATGAGATCCAGACACTTCCAGTAGAGGCCTTTGTTTGGCTTGTGGCCGTGCGTGCACACAGTATGCGATTGTGTTGCCTTGGCTTTATGACTGTCAGCTGAATTGGCTCCACACGTGCAGTAAAAAGTAGAGCATAAACAGTGGCGGATATGACTTATTGATTTGGACTGGAGAGTGGTGTGTGTGTTACACTATGTATGCCTACAGTTTTGGGGATGAAATGACTTTAATAAATGATAAAAAACAGACTTTATGGCAAAATCTACAAAATGTCTCCCAAAAAACTTAAAATATTTATTATTTTAAAGTAATCCAAATTATTCTGCTAAACTAATCTGATAAAGCACATATTTGGATGTCAATAATCATGACTGACTAGAATGGCTAGAATTCCCTTTAGCTGTGACTTAACATGTATATGTAATCATGGTAAATATAAACCTTTAACAATCAGTAAATTAACTCAAACTTCATGTCCCTTTCATATCATAATTCTGTGAATCAAGAGTAATTACCTATGTTCTTTGTCAGATTAGTACAGTTTCAATTGTACTTTAAAGAACTCTTTTATTCTCAATCGACTACTTACCTGCTGTTGCTGACTGAGGTTCACCATTTTTAATCAAGGCTAAACAATCTTCTTCTGCAAACTCTCAGCCAAATGGTATTTATACTTGAACTCTAGCCAGTTATTGATGATTAATTAAATAAAACTGATATATACACTCACCAGTCACTTCATTAGATGCACCTTGCTATCACGATGGACTCTTGCTTCACTGAACAGCCTTCATGGCATAGATTCAGCAAGGTGCTTGAAACATTCCCCAGAGATTCTAGTAAATATTGACATGCAAACATCACACATTTGCTGCAGATTTGTTGACTGCAACCTCATGATGAGAATCTCCTGCCCCACTCTATCCCAGACATGCTCTGTTGGATTGTGATCTGATGACTTTGGAAACCAAATTGAGTACAATACCCAGGAGATTAGTGAGTGATGCTTAAATGAAGCTCAGAGCCTCAAAATGTTAAGAAATCTTCCCCCAAACCATTACACCACTAACACCCTAAATTCTTGATACTATAGTTTCATTTGCTTATGCCAATTTCTGAGATTTGAAAATACACAAATACCATCAGAATCACAAGACTTTGAACTTACCTGACATTATATTCATTCTTCTGTATGTGAATTTATTTTTCAATTAATTAGAAAATATTTTTCATTTGATAATGTTAGAGAGTAATCAATATGAAAAAAATAAATATAGAAAAATGTCTAATGTGTTATCAAATAATGTCATTCTGTATCCAGATAGATACCAAATGGATAAAGAAGTATTTCTGCCTGGCACTAACCTTGTTTTTCTTCACAGTACTGGGCCATAAAATGTCTCTGCAACATAAAAAACTCTGCAGGCCAATAAAACAGTGAGTTTTGTCTTGAGGAGTGTTCTGCCACTGTGGTTTGTTGAGTTTAACATACTGTATGATGTGATCAGTTTGGATAACTGCTTCCAGTGAAGAGATTTCCTCATTATAGATATGTAAGAGAGAAATCTTGAATAAACACGTTTAATGTTGCTTAGTGTATGTTTGCTTTGTTCAGCTGTTTTTGGGCTGCTGAGGCTTAGAGCGTTCCACTTATTTGTCATGTGGTATAAAACATGAATTGGTCTGGTCTCGGTCTCCTCTTTGTCTCGGCCCTTCACAGTCTTGGTCTTGTCTCAGTCTTGACACATTCTGGTCTCGGTCTTGTCTTGGTCTCGGTTTAGATGGTCTTGACACCAACTCTACCCTGTAATCAACTATAGGAATTTACTCCGGATAAGAGTCTCTAAGAAATGTCTGCATGCTTAAACACCATGAATGTCTGCCACATAAAGGGTTGATTGGATATTTGCACACACAAAAGCCCAGGTCTCTGTGCAAATGCATGCATGTAAACAACACTAATCATTTTGCATTACTTCACCCCCCCAGGGCATATACCTATTGATTGGTAAATGCATGGTCAATTTGAGACTCCCCGCTGGATTTCTGTAATACATTTCTGTAGGTGGCTATAGCTAGAAGTGCTCTCAAAAGCAGGGCCTCTTGTGGTGGTCTGCTAGTCCTAATTGCCCAGGGCTCTGCTGGCAGACTCCAAGAGCTGCAAGGACTGCTGTGGTGGCCTGAACACTGGACGGTGCCACAGAAAGTGGTGGTTCATAAAGAGGCATCCTACAGAGTTTGAAGCCTAGCAGAACATAGAGAGGGATGGAGAGAATGAAGGAAAGAAAGAGAGTAGGAAGTGCAAGCGGCCGGGCTGTCGCCCCCTGCGTTGCTGTTGTGCCTTTAGGGCTCAGGCTGCAGTGGCATGTGTGAAAGAGACCTGCTTGAGTTTCTGCCGAAAATGGCTAATGCGATTGTGCCGGCGCAAAAAAATCTAGAAAGAGCTGTCGGCACTTCGAAGCCTTCATTGCTGCTCCCTGACGGCGGCGGAACCAAGAGCCTGCTGCTGCCGGCTTTGAGACCTCAATGCAACTGTCTGAAGACACTTTTCCCCCCTCTTTTTTATTGCGGGGGAGGAATGATGAAACATCTGGTGTTGTAGAGCTAGTTGACCGAGTTTTCCATGTTGCTGAAAGTTTGCCATGCTGTTCTGGTGAAGTGGGTTCATACAGATGTGAAAATGGATTTAGCCATGGTTATTGTGGAAATATGAAAGAAAACAAATGACTGTAATATGTGGAGTCAATGATACATTTTTTGGCTTTGGTTGTGCTAGACTTTGCCGGAGTGTCAAAAAGCTTGCATTCCACTTACTGCAGATCAGGTATTTTTCAACTGACTTCACTGGGACCCAAAACCCACCCCCGGTGCTCACAGTGTACGGTCCAGTTTTGCTATGTGTCTGCTATGATTGTATGACTTTTTTTACACTTGATTTTAAAATGTGTCTTGGGCAAATGGATCACAAGTGGACACTGCCACTACAACTGTTAATATTCAACATGGCGCACTGCTATTCGTTCACTAAATCATTTATGTTCGCAGCATTTAGCGGATGGTCTTCTATTTCCTAATTACAGGGACAGTCTTCCTGGAGCAACTTGGCATTAAGGATCGTGCTCAGGGGACCAATGGTGGTAGTACTGGAGGCAGGATAGAGCTGGATTTGAACTTTTTTGGCTTTAATCTTAAATTGGAATTCCTGCTCATTTTGAATTTTTTCAAATAAATCTGTCACCTGAATCAGAATGTAATGCTGGCTCAGTTCATCCCTGCCTGTACATTCTTGGAACTTTTTAAATTATTAATTCTTGGAACTTTTTAAAGACAGCCCATGCAAATAAAACATTTGCTGTTTATCTGACACCACAAAAGTTGTGCTCATCTGCCCTTTGAGCTTTGAGTGAAAGTGACGTGGGCAGTAAACTGAACAAAAGTGATTGACTTGACATCTACAAGGTGCAACTCTTCACTTGTAACATTCCTAACCCATTATAAAGATTTAAACAGGATCTAATACACAGCAGCATAGTTGGTCTTTTTAAGCATTACCACTGCAGGGTTTAGCCCATAAATTCCCAGCCAAGAATGAGCTTGTTTAGGGCTAACACAACTTGTATAGGCCAACAGATGGACTTTAGTCTCTTAATGCACACCAACAATGTGGCGCTACAAGGTGTTCCTAATAAAGCAGTGAAGAGGGTAATTATGTAGCGTACTAAAAACATATTACACACTGCATGAGTGATTACCTGCTGTGTGAGAACTAGAGGCTGAGGCACTGGGCTTGCAGCCGGCGAACGGAGAGCTCATGCAGGCCGATGCGGGATGCTGCCGCTGCCTCCTCTCCATGCCCTGGGCTTTTCTGTCACAGTGACTGCTTGCAGGTAAATTACAGCCGTGGAGGTCTGATGGCCTGCTAATGCTGACAGCCCAGGGGAGCGCAGCAGTCAGGCCCTTAATTATCTCCCTTTAACCGTGCATTGCAGATGGTTCCTTAAGACAGCCGAGACGTCCAGGAGAGAGCCAGCATGCAGGGGCTGGAGAATCATGTTTAGTGACCACTGATGGTTTAAGCCAGTCCCTACTTTGGTGGTGAAAACTGAAAAATAAAAATTGAGGGGACCCAAAAATTGGTATTACACGATAAAATGCTGCCCTAAAAAACAGCCATCCAGCCAGACGGACAGACAAACACATAGAGCTGTGTCTTGCTAACTTTGTGAGGCCTTTTCATTAAAGCTCATAAGAACTACTTGGAAGTAATGCTACAGCTCCACCAAACTGTTACATCTAAATTGTTTTAAAGGTGCCATGCCACATGTATTTCATTAATTTTGTGGTAGCGCCCGATGTTCTTCCATGGACTCTGTAAATTTTTTTTGGTTCTCTTGTTTCTTGCCATTCTAGCATGGTATGGAAAACCTGCAGGAAGACACAACCCGATTTGTGCCAGTTCTCATAAATTATGCAATTTAGCTTGGCTCTGATTGGCTAACAGCTGCCAATGGGAACTGGCTATCAGCATCCTTTACCGAAAGCGCTTTATGCAGAGCGACAGACTCCCAACAAGCAATCCACATATCAATTATACACATATCTTAAATTCTTTACTGTGTTTCATAAACCAAACCTGCAAAGACAGCTTTGTATTTACTTTGACAATTTAATCTTAACTTGAACCAGTTATTCACATAATGCCATGGTGAATCTGCAATGAGCCCATGTCAGTGCTGTTAGTGAAATGAGAATTATCCATTGCTCTAAACACATTAGTTAAATCGTATAATGTAATTCAGCAAAAAAAAAAAAAAAGAAGCTTGACGTTGTATTCTTAGCGTCCGCCTCGTCCATATCAGGAAAGCTCTGCGATAGCTGTTATCGCAATCTATATTTACCTTCATGGCATGAACATATCTAGCCTTGCGAGAGCTAACCTCATGCTCATGTTACGTAGCACTGACTTTTCTAATTTCTCTGCTTATTTCTTTTCATTTGCTAGTGCAGACTAGCAATATTCTGAATATTTTCTGTGCATATGTACTTATACGTGAGTGTTTTGTGGTTTGAGACTAGTGATAGAAAAACAAGTCCACATCCCTACTACGCTGGAGAAACCTGAAAAAGTTTAAATTAAAGGAACCGGCAAATTAGCTGCAGGAGGTAAAATACTTTTTCAAAAATGCACACACAGACACGACATCAATGTATGTGTGTATTTTAGAAAAAGTATTTTAGTTTTCTGTAAAATAGAAAATGAGATGACCAGAAAAATGGTTCACCAAGGTAAAATGCCCTTCCAGAAAGAAAGAACATTCCAATGTATTCACATTTTTCAGAAAAGCATTTTTTTTCTACCGCACAGTACACATAATATGTGTTTGCGTTTTTAGGAGTGTTTTTGCTTATATTTTATATACTTGTGAAAAAACAATCAATTCAAAATTGAGTCTTCCAGCAAAATGGCCTTATGTAGTAAAATGCTTTTCTAACACACACACACACACACACACACATACACACACATACATACGTATTTGATGGTGTGATTTCAAGAAACCATTTTCTCTCACTATCTGTCTGTCTTTTTTGAGTGGGTGGTCCTGTTTTGTATGCATGATTTTTTGTCATGCATCATGTTGTGGGTTGTGTTTAGTTACTTGGTACATTTGAATACTTTCTGTGTGAGTGTGTGTGTGTGTGTGTTGTATTTGCTGACTGCTAAAGGGAAACCATTTCTTTTGTTTTTTTCCTCTAGTCAACAAGATGGTACAGCTTGAATATTTTCTGTGTGAGTGTCACTAATGGAAACCAAGTTTTTTCAGAATAGTTTCTGTGTCAGTAAATAAGATTGTCTAAGCTTGAATATTTCCTCTATGTGTGTATCTTGTGGCTTAGCAGAAGAACAGCAGGCACTTTTTGACTGTAATGGAGATAGTAAGCTTGGGCATGGGCCGATATTGAATAAATCACGGGGTCACGGCTGTAATTACTGAAGGGCAGTTGGACCGCGCCGGAGCCACTTATCGCTCGACTGAGACTCTTGCAGCAGACGTGATAAGGTTTCGATAGCTAGCTTCTCACAGCCTGATGGAGATTGTCGTCAGCCGTATACCATGTGTCCAGCTTAGCATGTCGCCCCGGGGCCCATTTCTTACATCCACAACCCTAGCCTCCAGAGCCAGCCTGCTCTTCAACCCCTTATACCAACAGGCAGACAAACAGCCACTAATTAATATAATGATCTGATTAATTAGCTGAGTGCTTAACTACCATCATTATAGCCACTCCTGAATTAAAATACCACAATAATACTAAAGTTGATTTTTCATCATAAAATTCCATTTCAGTCATGTTAATCAAGTCACTAAAAAGCTACCAGTTTCTTTTTTCCCGATAAAATTAAGATTTGATGAATAAGCTGTTTTTAATCCCATGAAGGATTCAGCATGTACCAAGCCGCATTCAGACACTTTCAGATTGTCAGCCACGCTTGTCCCCATTTTATAGCAAGACACATTTATAGCATTTGGCAGATGCTCTTATATTATGCAATGTATATCAGTGCTTTGTCGTCCACCATGAGAATCTTCTTCATCAAAACTAGACTTAAATCAACAACTGCTGTTCAACCTATTTACTGCCAACTTAATTACTCACCTTTCCAAACCCTACCACTAGTTAATAGTTAAAATCTTAACGTAGTATCTACACTAAATTTAACCGGAATGCACACATAAAAAGTACTGGTTAAATGCCCAAAAGTACAATTTTAATGATCTTATATTGTTAATAGGTATCAATCACAAGTAACAAGTAAAGTTAGTTCTCTAGATTCTCTAGGTTCTGTAGAATGGGCAGTTCTTCAGCCGAGGCAGCAAAGAACCTGGCAGTTCTGATAGCAAGGCCAAAGTTAGTTCCACCACTGGAGAGCCGGACTAAGAAACCTTGATGCAGTTCTTCCTCAAATTTAATTCTGTTCTGATTGGATGCCAACTTGCATTTTTAGAGAAAGTTTCAAGGGACATAAAAGTCTCTAGTTTGAGCAGTTTTGGTCTCTCAGCATGACTTTTGCTGCTGCTTTAAACTGGTTGTGGAGTGTGGATGAAGAAATGGAAACAGATGATCTCCTAATGGGAACAGCCAAAAGAAGAAGATCTGTATGGTAGCCCAAATTGGTTTGGTTGCTCAAGCTGTTTTGTCTCTTCTGGAGCAGGTCAGATTGTGTACCTTGCCTTCATCGGATTACTATGAAATATTTTTGCATCCCTTTTTTCCCCCACACTGTCAGAATTCCTGCTCAGTAACTCAGGATTTCAACCTCAAATTGGGATTAAAATCTCAAAATCTAAAGTTAAAAAGTGTGTAAATACTATGCATCTTATTTAAAAAGTTTAGCGATACGTTCAATAGTTCAAGATTCAAGATTCTTTATTTGTCACGTGCAAGTTATACAGGTACAACAAGCAGTGAAATGTATCCTGATCCGCTCTTTAACTGTGCAATAGACAAGGAAGATAGAGACGCAATACAAACTTACAAACATAAATACTAACTTAAATACGGAGGCTGGGGTAACAGGACAAAAATAAACTATACATTATACAATAAGGAACATAAGGAACATAAGGAACATAAAGTTAAATAAAGTTAAATGTGCAAACCTGAATGTAACATTGTAAAAATTTTAAATGTAAATGTGCTAGGGCAGGACAGGTGCAAAGAGCTGATTTTTTAAAGTGCCAAGTGCAGCTGCAGCATTGTACATTGAAGTGGCAACCAGTATAAGTTATCGTAACACTTATTTTTTATAAGAGGTATGTATTAGCAGCATATAATAACATGGACAAATTTACAGTATAGTTATCGTAACAACGATATGAGGTATGTAATAGCAGCATGTAATAGCATGGACATGTACAGTATAAGTCATTGTAACAGCGAGGTATGTATTAGCAGCATATAAAGAACTGAGACCTAGAAAGGCATGTCCTGGTTAAGGAAACGGATGGCCTGAGGATAGAAACTAGAACTAGTTTAACTAGAAAAAATGCATCAGTACAGTCTTTGATTATGTTTAGCTTTGAATGTGTAAGTAATGCATTTGCTATTATTGTTTTCACAGGCATGACTTACCGCAAATGTTGGCACTTTTGAATTTTATGCTCCTTTAACAGATATTTCAGTCTCCCATACCACATATTGTAACAAAGGGACTGATAAGTGCTGTAAATTATTACCTTCTCTAGGAATGATTAGGAGGAAAAAGGTTTGTGTACAGGTTGTCTCTTTCTCTTATCTCCATCTTATGCTGTTCATTTAGCGCTTATTAAATACAGGACATACAAGCTAATTAAAAACATTTCAAATCATATTTACCTGAACAAGTAAGCCTTGCAGTTGTATAAATTAGTATTTTATTGATGCTTCTTGAAATGCTTCTTGGATTTTTTTTTTGTGGCTTGGTGTGCTTACTGATTTTCTGTATGTTCGACACCAGGCATTGACGCTAAATATAACTTGGCTTCCTCCCCTGCAATGTTTGTTTGGACAATGCCTTTGGCATCTCGTTAGCGCTTGAGCCCAATTGCGGGCGAACAGTGCACATAGTTTATCGCACCTCAGTGCGTGGTTTGAGCCAGGGTCATAATTAGTCTTGACGGAAGGTTAAACGCCTAACGCGGCCGTCCTCTCACTAACGCTGTATGTTTTTTTTTTTTTAATCAGACAGCTGCTCGCTGCATGTGGGCCCGAGGAAACCGCTGGTCCGTGTGTTTATCCGGATGAGTCCTTTTTATCCGCTTCACTTATTGCTAAACAAGAGATTACCGGTCGCAGCTTGATCTTCCCTCTGTGTGAGGAGCGGCTCGTCTTCCCCATGCGAGGAATCTAAGCATGTGAATGCACACCGTTTTTTTCAACTATCTAATCTACACTTTCTCTTAAATTGGGTTTAGACTACACAAGATTTTTGTGCCCAGTTTTGGCTCAGATTCTCAGTCGGAGTGAGTGCCATTCTGGATTCACATATTTGAATTGCCTGTAGTTTGAAAAATAGTTCATCTTAACCCTTTAAAGTGTTTGTAAGAGTTTCCACACCAGAATGTTATTTAAAAGCCATTTTGAGTCGGATACTGAGTTAACATGGACTTTGTGCATAGTTGAAATTCAACACCTTACTTTAATATTTTCTCTTGACTAGTGAAGTGTCAGAAATGAATTTACATTGCTTGAAACTCATTTATTTCCTCTGTAGGTGTTGCCCTTTACCAAAAGCATCTATATTACTGTTTGGATTTTATTTAAAATCTAACACATCTCTTCTGGCCACAGTTTAAATATGTGACAAATATATAATCAATGCAGAATTGAATGTTCACACCTTAAATTTCATTTCATAATATGAACATTCATTTGCCAACACACTCTTCTTAGATGTCATACTAAAAATATCTAGTTAAAGTGCAATGGGGCCAAATGAAAGAGACTGAGATTTGAAAGACTGGACTCAAATCCTGATTTAAATGTATTCATGATATTGTAGAGTGACTACACTAGACACTCCTTAGATATTTAACTTTCTTCAGCTTGCTGATGGACACAGTCCGCTAGTGTAAATTTCATCAGGTTTTTAATGATTATTTGTCATTGTGAACACACCACAGAACATCACAGCACACAGTGCACCACAGCGAAATGTGACCTCTGCATTCGACCCATCCGTGAAGGAGCAGTGACCAGCTTTTTAGCAGCATTCAGGGAGCAGTGCTTGGGGAACGGTACCTTGTCTTGAGTACCTCATTGGTACCTTTAACTGTCTGGGATTTAAACCAGCGACCTTCCGATCTCGGGTCAAATTCTCTAACTGATATGCTACCAATCATTTTATGATCCCATTAGAAACAAAATTAACCCAGACCATTTGGTTAATGTAAACTATCGGTTCATTCCAGCTCTGGTTGATAGTTACAAGTTGTGCACTATACAGACTCAGTCCCGAACTCAGGGACTTCCTTCAGTTCTGTTTGAAGGTGTACTTATTGACCTGAAATCTGCCCTACACCCTAAGGCCATCTCATCCTCACTCTCTGTAGCTTATATTCATGCTATTGGTAATGGACTCTTTGTAAACTATAAGAATATCGATTGAACTTGCATCTGGGTTTCTGCAGCCTATAGGTGGGTGAAGTCCATGGAGAAAACATGAAAGAGAGGGCTGCTGAAGACTCGAGTGTTTCTGAAAGAGCCATGAAAAAGAAAATTCCATCCAATGCATTTACTGACAGTCTTGTAATTGGCATCAAAGAATGCTTTCTTTTGCTTACATTTAACAGACTGGCTTAACAGTTTAAGTTTAAGACTCTTTCGATTTTTATTAGTTACTTCTGTCAAAGGAGCATAACAACCTCAGACGACTTTTTGCAGCAACACATAAGTTGTGCCTGTGAGAAAGAGCAATAAAAGGGAATGTCTCATTTATACATTCAAGGTAAATGGTGATTTGATGTTTTTTAAAGATTTTTCTCCTTCTTGTGTTGAAATTGAACAGCTGGTAAACTTCACAGGATATGAGATAGATGTGTACATTTGGGACTTCTGGAAGATTTCCTTTAAGGTCCAATGTTGAACCTTAAATGTTCTTTAATCTTTCTATCCCCTGTCCACTTCCCTCATAACCGCTGCCCTCCATCCCCAGTTTCAGGGTTTGTGGTGAAGGCTGAGGTTTGCTCAAACCTGGAAGTGTTTAGTCTAACAAACCTGTCCTTTAAAGTGCTACACTAATGACCGGTTTGTGCCAAATTTCTTTAACAAATGGAAAGGATGTCCTAGGAAATAGACCTGCTTGAACAACTGCAGTCCAGTGGGGAGTGGACAGAGGACTGCAATGATTAGGCCAGTAAATACCTCTAATGGCCTAATTGTCCACTTTAGCTGCCATTTAACTTTAGAAGTAGGTGCAGCCTTCAAATAGGGCTAAACATTTTATTGGATTGACGTGACTGTGTGAGTCCAAGGCGCCTTATCCCTCTAGAATATCCCCTGGCACCGAGCGGGTCCAAGGCTCCTTATCCCGTCGGGATATCCCTTGGCAGAGTGGGGAGAAAAAAGAAAAATGGCTTTCATGGGGTCAGATTTGATTAGGCTTTTGAAGGACTCTCCGGCTGCTTAAATCTAGAGCCCAACATTTTGCCCTTAAACCAAGTCAATAGAGAAAGGAACTGACAGATTTGTCTGCTCTACAGAATTGTTAAAAGCTAATGAAGGGGGTAATTAATTCAATGTTTCCCAAAAACCTTATGGGGTCCAGTTTTATTTGGCAGCCAGTGTTGTGGAAGCTAGTTTTAAACAGTAACTTTTCAAACTACAAGCTACTTATTATTGAAAGTAGCTAAGTTACAGCCAAGCTATTGTTTTAATGTAGTATTTAGCTATACTCCAAGCTACAGAGAAAAAAAGTAACTAATTACTTTGAAGCTATATCATCCATTACTAATTTCTTTCAGTTATGTGCTGTATGACAGCTTTAAAGCAAATTGAAATATGATGTTAATAGCAATATTAAAATCTGCATTTTTAACAATATAATGTCAAATCACAATAAGGTTTAAATGTTTGGAAATAGATAATTTTGATTTTCAGCTTGCTTAAGCTACACTCAAATGTGTAAGTTCTGTCTGTTTTGCCTTTCAGGGTCATACATTTTGATAAATTTGGTCAAGAGTCATATTGCTTGCAGTTCAGCCTAAATAATACATGTAAAGCTAAGTGGGTGTGGACACGGCCAGTACTTGGATGAGGTACCAGCTAGTGTAGCAGGTTGCTGCTGTTGGTAGCTCTAAGAAAACATGCCATCCAGTTGTCTGTGGGGATCCCAAGCCCCAGTGCAGTGACGGGGACACTGTAAAATAAAAGCCTAAAGTAAAAGCAAGGTCTTGACCTCCTGAGGTAATAAAAGATTCCTGGGCATTTTTCTATATGACTAAAGGTTGAACCCTGATGTCCAGCTGAAGTGACCCAACATGATCCTTTTAAATCTGGCCATCTGATTGTCGCCTGTCTCTAATTAGTCAATTCTCTCCTGCTCCTTCAGAACCTTGCCTAATGTGTGGTGAATGTAATGACTGCTGGAGCATTGTCCAGATGGAGCTGCATTGTCTTGTGAAAAGCGCTGCACATATTTTATCTTTATTCATTCCAAACACTGTGGCCTTTTCCTAGTTAGAGCCTAACACCTGTAGTTTAGTTGGAGCATGTATCTGAGCAGACATTTGTCCTAAAGCCATGCTGGGTTTTTCTACTACTAATCTGATGCTGTTGTTGGCAGCTGCTGCTGCGGCACAGATGAGATTGTGTTAGTAGGAAGTACAATAACTAGCTCTGCTCTGTGGGCGGTACACCATACTGCACAGAATAAACTCAATTTCTCCAGGACATGGAAAAAAGGAACCCACAATTATTGTTTGGATGTATACTGACAGTGGTAGTGTCAGTTGTTTTGCCAAAATAAACCTATATACATGTATACAGAGAGATGAGGCGATGTGGCCCCAGAGTACAAAACCAACAAATAAGGCACACAGAATAAGCATATATAAATAGGCTATAAAATATAAACTTTGAATTAGGGTTAGAAAAAGATTCTTCAGTTTAAGTTACAAGTAATATTCAAACTACAATTGTGGCTCTCAAATTGTCTTTTTGCATTGAGTGTTCATAAGATCTGCACCAGTTCATTAAGGAAATTTTAAACAGACAATATATTTAAAATAACAGTATCTTTATAAAGTCTATACTGATGAAGTTTTGATTTGATTTTATGTCTTTAAGTAGACAGACAGAAGACAGACAAAACAGTTTAAAATCAGGTTATTTTGTGTTAAGGGTTTATATTTAATGTCTAATTAAAGCAGTAAGCTGGACATATGAAGTTTTATATGCAGTACAAAGTAATTCAAGTTTAATACATGAACACGGAGAAATTAAAAGGAGGCCTATGTTAAAACAGAGAAACAATCCAAGAAGGAAAAAAAAGCATCCACTTGATAGAGTGTCTGTGAATTCTTATTGCATATTCTTAGAAAAACATGATGAAACAGAAAAGTATTCGAGCTAGCCTTAAGTTGTTTTTAAAGCCTGTAAGTGAGGTTGTTTTGATGAATATGTAAAAGCGAGAATGGCTGCACTGAAACAAAAAAGTCCCTTCCTTGCTTTCAAGTTGAAGTCTTGGATTATTCAGTACTTCTGCTCTGGATAATCAGCCATGATTTGGAATAAAGTATGTGGAGTGGCGCAAAATAAAAATGGGACTGAGGTGCTACACCACTGAGAAGTTGAAAGAAAACATTTTCAAAGTAACTTTTTATTCTCATAGGTGAAGCACAACTCCACAATAGCCATCTTCCCTCAGTAAAAATCAGCCATCTTAATCGAATGCCCACAATATACTTTACAGAGCTGTAGCCATACATAGTGCACTAGAGACCCGTTAAACGCTATAGTTGGCAATTTAACACGGCTGGTTTTACCACTGCAAACTTACGCACCATTTCATCCGTGCTTTTAAAAAAATTCAAGTCTTGAACAGATGGTTGTAAATGAGACAGAAATCCGGCGTGGCGCTGGGAGGGACGAGAGGCTTGAGGGATTAAACCAGTCTGCTACTTTTTGTGTCAGTCTCGAAACAAAGGCTTTGTGCAATGTCCGTAATTACACAGACTCGTCAGGCCTGAGGCCTTGGCCAGTCTCTCTCTGGTTGACTTCCCTTCGCTTTTAGTTCAAAGACGTTCAAAGAAGTTAGCTTTTTGCATCAGAGGGGGATGAGAGCTTCACTTGAGGTTTAAACTGTAAGAACTACAACAAATGGGTGTTTTGAAAATGGACTTATCTATCAGCTAGTAGAATGATTAATTGACAAACCTGGTCATTATTTAAATGATTAATGAAAATCAACCATTTTTACATTTTAAATATGTCTCTTATTCTAAACTCAGCATATACGCAATACTCCAGCTATCCTTATTTTAATCAGATGTCTGATTAATAAGTCAAGATACAGTATAGCAGTAACTTTGCTCTGAATGTTGACGCTCATGTTGTTAAATTATTATCGCTCACTACATTTTCCTGTCAATAATGTCTTTTTTGCAACGGGATCTGTCTATTTTGGCTGAAGCACTCCTCTGTCAGGCAAAACCACTATTCAACGAAACTAAAGTTTATTGCAGATTTTTCTTTGTCAATTATTTAAAAAAAATCTTTTGTTGCCCAGTGTTCTATGTAAAAAAGAGTGATGTACCTGAAACCGATGTTCTCAAAGGTGTTTGTGTTTGTCTGTGTGAGGATCACAGGTATCAGCTGCATACAAATCAGGCTTTTGTTTCTGATTTGCTAATTAAAGCCAAAAAAAAAACCAGACACCTGCCTGCCCACATTTGAAGCGGCCCGGTGCGGGCGACTGTGCTTCCAGCGGGGGGATTCAATCAAGCTTGCAATCAATATAGACGCGCCCTGAAATCTGTCGCAATCAGAGGCAATTTGGCCTAATGTCTGTTTTTGTACCTACTCACATGAAGAATATTACCACGGCTGCTACACGCTGCCTTAACTATAAAAGTGCCTTCGCTCATGTTTGGTTATATTGCTCACCACAGAGATGTAGTCATGACGCTGAAGAGGAGAAAGCAGCCGGCACTGCTGGGTCGATGAAATGACAGCAAGCATGAGAAACTCAGCCTGCCTGGGAGAGATAAAAATGGTTATGGCTACTACAATAAGACAGGGACGAGGCGTCTGCCGTGTCCTTCAGCGCTGCATTTAAAGGGCCTCTCTGCCTGGAGACGCCAATGTGGTTAACACAAAGGAAATCTAATGTGACGAGTGCTGAGTCGTGGTTGCTGAAAGTCTCTCATTCCTGGTTAACCACCTGAGCAAATGCCCCTTTTAACCTGAACTTGCCGGTGGTAAAGTCTCATAGAAATATTCAGCATCCATAGATTCCAACAGAAATTAACTTGTCAAATACTTGTCAAATACTCTCCTGTTCAATCTGCAATTTTTTTAAAATTCCACACCACAGTAGAAGACGAATGAAAATTGAATGCACACTTAAAATGCTTTGCAATCAACGGGCCTCTTTCACCAACATTTTTAAACGTTTTTTTTTTTTCTTAAATTCGTTCTTAAGAAAGTTAAGGCATTTAAACAGTATGGTATCATACTGTGGAATATAAGAAAAAAACAACATAACATTTTGCACAAACATGCATGCAATAAAACTTGTAGATTCTGTTCTTACCTAGAAATAAGTACATATATAAAATAAGAAAACACTGGTGAACAATTTTTTGTTTAAGAGCAGATTTTCAGAACACATTTCTACTTAAGAATGGTTGGAAACTGACGCCCAATGTTTCTCCACTTCAGCGAGCACCAGTGTGCAGCTCCACCTCGAAAACACTCCAACAGCCATTCTTCTCCAGAACACCCACCACACAATAGCTAAAGTGTCAAAGAAGCAGATGAGAATTCACTAATATGAGATATGGGATGGTGGAGATGTCAGATTTGAAAGGGTCATGATGGCCCCCTTCAGCATTGACACTGACTTTTGGTCTGATCGGAAAGATGACAATATTTTTACAGTGTAATGTCACCATCACTGCACTTGGGCATTGGTATCTACACAGAATGACCTTGTTGGACCCACCAGCACCTCAAACAGCAGCAACCAGCTAAACTAGTTGAGCTCCCATCCAAGTATTGGACAGACCCAAACTTGCTTAGATTCAGATTGATAACCAGGTCTGAACTGCAGGCCGTATGACTACTGACTGCCTGAGGTGAAAAGAACATCATTCTAACAAAATGTGACTTTCTTTAACCTTGGCAAATCAGGTTTTGGAAATGTATGTAAAATCATTTTTTGTGAGAACTGTTTGAAGAATCTTCTGTTTGAAGAAAAGAATGTTTTGCCCTCTTCCCCTTGCCCCAGCAGTAGGTATTTCCTTATTTGGGTGGGAAAATATTGACTAGTTATTGTTTTTTGTAGGATCAAATATTTCCAGTACCGCAAGCGTCACTTTGTATAACTCCTAAAGAACTTGGGGTCGTGAGTAGCATCTGCAATATTAAAAAAACATTTTTTTTAGCTTGGTGATTTGTTGAGTTGGTGAGTGACCTCTTTTGCCCCTCGTCATGTCTGGCACTTTGCGTTTGCTCTTAAGAGTTTCACAGCTACGTATTTTCTGAAAGGCGTTTCTTCACCAGCAGATACTGCTCATATTTCAGAGTTGTTTTCTTCAGTTCCCCCTTTGTGTGTTCCTACTTGTCGTCTGTGTCCATGCCTTGCATTAGCATCTCTCTGTTCCCAGCTCTCTCCAACCTCCTCCCTCGTGTTCCCGCCGCGTTTGAAATTCTTGGCTCAGGCTGTTTTCTGTTTGAAGCTTTGCTTAATAAAAGAGGTGTGCCAGTGCAGCCCGTCTTGTGGCCCTCCTTCACCCGTTGGTTGTTGCAACGTGAAGCTAATTATTTCTCATCGGTAGCGGATGAAAACAAGGGGGAAATGGATGTTGAGCGACGTTAAGTTAGAAGACGAGCTGCACCCTATAGCTTTGTTCGATCAGCAAGTTTTGGCATGTTTAGTGTCCCTCCGATCTGTTGTTTCCTTTCATGATTTCAATGGGTTAACCCAAACCGTGCATCAAGCTTGCATTAGCGATCATGCTCTTAGCTAATTATCATTCCAAGCTAATGAGACCCATGATCCCTCTTCCACCATAAAGTAATTTGAGTGTAGATAGAGTGAAGCTGCTGTGCGCTCAATCAAGCCGCCTCTTTTCAACTGGCCCTCCAGTGAGCGAAGTTGAAGTGATTTATTGCTGAATTAACACAGCGAGCAGTGTCGTTTTTTTCATGCTTGAGACTAGAGAATCATCTGAGAACTGGTGGGTGTAGAAGAGTGGGCAATTAAAAAAAAAAAGACTGACCACCACAGGGGCAAGACCTGGAGTGCAGGAACTCTGGCCCAGTGGATGGGTTCTGCAGATGCTAACATCTTGTTTCTTGACTTTCCATGGTGCCTTTGGGCAAGCACTCGAATATAGGAGAGAGAGAGAGAGATAATAAACTCTATTCATAAATGGGATTTTCTTAGCAAAAGGTCACAGGTAGCTGCAGACAATATTCTGTCCATGCTGTCACTACCTGTTCTCTCCCTAAAGGCTCATATGATCAATGACTAATCATACACCTAGTAAGAATAAGCAAGAAAGGCGACGAGATGTATAACGACCTCGCAGTGTCACTTTGGGTCTGACAGAACGGCAAGGGTCGCCGCTTCTAGGTGGATAAAAAATACTAGGTGCACCTTGGTGGTTAGCAGACTAAATTGAGAGGACTTGCGCTGAGTTGCCTGAGTGCTGTGGATCAGACGAGGTGAGAGCTGCTCGTTATTAAATTGGCCGTCGGGCGGAATGTGGGGGCAGACGAGGCCTTGCAAAGCATGGCGCTAATGAGCTGCGGTAATGCAGTGCGCTCTTCCTGAAACCAGACCTCCAGATGGTGACTGAGGATCCTGCGTTAGGTGGGAAGGCCGACGCCGACTACTAATATGCAAAGGCCCCGAAGACAGACAGGCATGGATAAGTCGTGCTCTCCAACTACACCATTAAGGTGGAAATTAAAACGCTTAGCATGCTGGGAAGGTGTTCTTCTAGTGCTGTGAAAAGTGTGGAAGGAAATTTGTCTTTGAGGAGAAGTGGGGGACTTGAATACATGACTTGCACAGTCACACAATTAAGAGGAAGAGTATTCTGTTGACAGTATGATCATCAACAACATAGTTATACTACAATTAGCTTTAAGTATTAGACTTCATAGATTTCGCTTAGAGTGCAGTCCCTTGTCACCTTTTGAGACCCATCAAATCGATAGGTTAGAAAATTCTGAACAGAAGCCTGCAGGGTGATTATTTCAAAGCAGGATTTTGAGGATATAAAAGACTTTGTTGTGGCCATTATTATAACAGCGGCTTATCTAGAGACATATCTAAGAACATGTTGACCATTGCACATCTGCAGTGAGTCTGAAAGTGGGGAAATGCATCCATTACGGCTTGGCTAGTATTAATTCATGATTTCATGTCCCAGCCTAATATAATGACCGAATGGTTAAGTGCTTCACTATCTTCCAGTTTAACCCTGATGCTCTATTGTGGGGTGGCATTAAAATCTAAAAAGCCTGATGTAGCCGAGGCTCGTGCCTTCAGCTTGATTAATTCAGCACCTTGGATAGCTCTTAAGCAGCCCTGGTACTTTTAACTGCGTGCTCCAAGCTGGAGGATGTAGACTAGAGCACGGCCCCAGTGTATCACCGAGCATCAGCTACACACACTGATATTTTTATTAGTTTGTTTCTCTGTGTGGTTTGTGTGAGGGGAAATCAGAGAGCGAGAGAGATAGAGAGAGAGAGAGAGAGAGAGAGAGAGAGAGAGAGAGAGAGAGAATAAGCAGAATAAGAAATGAGAGAAGGAATGAAATGAATAGAGAAAGAGACAGTGGACAGTGAATGAGTAAGGAGAGGGAATGGGAAGAAAAAGAGGCTAGAGAGAGAGAATAGTGTGAGAAAGAAACCAGAGAGATGGGGATGAATATGCAATTAGTGAAAGAGAATGAACAGAGGGAGAAATTAGAGAGAGACAGAGAGAGAGAGAGAGAGAGAGAGAGGGGGAGAGGGGGAGAGAGAGAGTAATGAGAGAGAATATGAGAGAGAAGTCAAAAAGAATTGGTAGAGGGAGAAATTGTACCCAAGGGCCAAGGGGTCTGGTAAGGGTGAGAGAAAGAGAGAGAAATGGGGAATGAGTTAAAGACAGAATGTGAAGCAAGAATGGGATACAGTTGGGGAGAGAGAGACAGAGGAACAAGAGATGTGATGAGACTGAGTGAGTAATGAGAACGTGTGAGTAAGTGTGCAATGAGAATATTAAATACTACGAGTTGAATGAGACATGAGAGAGAAATGAAAAAGAAGGGAATGGGAGAACATGGGGATACAAGGGGAACAGAGAGAGAGTGAGACAGATAGAGTATGATGATAGGGGAAATAAGAAGAGATAGAGAGAATATGGGAAGAGAGGGGAATGAGACTTGAGGGAATATGGAGAAAGAGAATATGGGGAGAGGGGAAGAACAAAACTAGAGAGGGTGAATATGTGGAGAGAGGGAACTAAAGGGAGAGGCGGAATATAGGGAGAAAGGGGGGGGGACGAGACTATAGAAAGACAGTGAGAATATGGGGAAGAGAGACGAATTGCGAGACATGTAGCCAATAGGTGGCAGAAGACTCCCTCTAAAACCACACTTCGGCCGCACAATTTTCTTTTTTTCTGAAGCCAAAACGTCTCTCCATCCCGAGTAGAAAATGCAGCACGACGCGCGGCGACCAAAACTTCCATGCGTATGACCCACGGCGCTCGCTCGCAGTCCGACCGCGTGCCTCTCTTCCCTTCTCACTACTTTAAATGGCCTGGAGCGACGGTGTACGCGCGGGGGCCGAGGCGTTGCTTCTTCCCCACGTTTGATGAAGCGCTGATTATAACGGGGCTGCTCACCGTGAGCGGCTCGACGACAAGAGAGGGACACAGACTCCACTTTTGTGCCCCCGGTGGCGAGATGGTCAAGTCCTCGTGCAGGTTGCCGCGTTCCCCTAAAAACCGCCGTGTGGTTCCACGCGCCGCGCAGTAACCGCGCGCCGCGCCACAGCCTCCCCTCGCGTCCAGGAATACCGGAGGAAAATACGTCTTTTCTGGACACTCGGGAAGACCATGAGCTCCGGCTGGAACGGCTTCTTCGTCGTTCCTTACACGGGATGTACGACATGTGGCTGGACGAACTCCTGCGCCAAAAGGATGAGGATTAAAGCACGATTTCTCATTTGGAATATAATATTTTCTTTGATATTCACGTGCGTGCACGGTAAGTCGCCGTTGTCATTGCGTAATAAGGAGGTGCGGTGTGTTTTTGGATTGTTATTTTACATTTACTTATTTTGAAGGAGCCAAGGAATTTAAGTATTCAATTCACTCCCAAGATTCAATGCAGCCTTTTCAAGCTTAGGCATCACGAACATGCACTGGGGGAAAGAATTGGGAATCGACTGCATCTTTGTGTGAAGCCCCCGAACGACGCGAAGCTCCTGCGCATCGTTAATTATCTTTTCGGGGTGCCGGTTTAATTATGAATCAAGCCATTTTCTGGCGTTTGCCCGCCGTCGCCACCATCGATCTTCGCTCTTTCTCACATCCCGCTGGATTAACGCCTCGCTAGACGGGCTGCAAGCTGCTGCGTAGTGTTTGCAATGGATAGTCTCACGCGGCGTTCACAGTGGTGACTTACGGCGTTAATAAGCCTTCGTGTTAGTACAAAAGTCGCGTTATGTGCGATAAGGGAGCCAGGAATGTTTCTCGTGTAATTTCCTTCGATATTTCACTGCGTATGTGTAAAAGACGTCTGTGGGGTTCTCAAAGTGGCAGTTACTTTTGCTGTGCACCAGAAGTTGCCTTTCAAACGTTGGTATTGAGACTGACGTCACGAAATGGGTGCTAATAGGCATGGAAATGCGCAATTAAACCTGTCACGTTTTACCGAAGCCAAGACGAAAAATGGGTATAGATTCCAGTGAGACACGACGAATTTAAATGGCAAAATTGTAACAATTTCTACACTACTTGGATACGTCACCAAAGAAATTTCGGCCCAGGTTTGTTTTCGAAGGAATTGCGCCTTTTCTCGACTCTCCAGAACAAGCAGCTGTAGAACTAATTGTTGCGCGCACGTGCGCAGAGGCGCCACAGCGCGGTGCACGCCGGCGCGTGAAATATGGGCACGAGCCGCCGTGAAGCGCGAGCGGCCAGCATGAGACATCTGACACTTAATCAACCCCCCCCCCCTCTCTATTTCTCTGTGTCTCTCTCTTTCTGGACATTAGGAGTAGCTTTACTTGGGCAGGAGATGCACCTGTCCTTCAAAGTACATTAAAAATCCCTGTCACCTCTTACACAAATGGGCCCTATATAAATAAATAACCTAAGCATTTCAACAAGAACACATTTGAAATCCCTCATAGCACATTTTTATTACCCGCCAATCAAACATCATTACATAACATTATGATTTAACCAGTCTTAAGTACTTCAACTGGAGGCAACTGGAGTTCTTTTAGGTTCTTTAAGAAGTTGCACCTCTCATCCGAATGCTTTCTTCAATTCTTTTAGCCTGACTTATTTCTAGTCTAATTATGAATTTTCAAAGTCATTTTGGTACATAGCCAGTACCATAATATCATTTTTCCTAAAGTACATAAAGGACAAGCGTCTAGGGGAAATAAAAAAAAATAAATGTGTATTTCAGTAAAAGATCTACAGACACAGGAGTTTGCCAGTTTAACCTTGGTGTTCAATTGAAAAAAAGTTACAAATTTCTATTGGCACAATATATGCTTACAGAATTGTCATAAAGATTTGCACATGCACAATAGACACATCATAGGATGTGCAATGTCTAATAAGGAAAACTGGACAGAAATACCACTGGAATAAGTAGCCTCCAAAAATTTATGAATGTCAAGCTTGCCCCAGACCATTACCCTTTACAAAAAAGCATTATGGCACAGGCACTGTACCAAATTGTATTTCACTTCAGACCAGAAATATGTCTGGCCATAACAATATTAAGTGTGTTTGAATAGTGATGAGATGTGATGTAAGGAGAGATTTTGCAAGAATTCTTGTTCAAATTGAGCATGATTTGCATTCAGTATACATATGTCTCTGTGATATATGTTTTAGCATTGTCATCATGATGTACACATGGGCAGCAAGTTTGATATATAATTGCAGCAAAAATGTTGCAATGTTGATTTACACAGATATTATACAGACCTCTCACTCTCTTCTTCTCCTACTGCCTTCCCTATGTTTACTTTGCTGCATAATGGCTGCAATATGTTCTTCTACTCATTATGGATAGAGCATCACAGCAGTTGCATTGCTATGCAAGCATTTCCCCGTTTCCTGTGAGGATCATGTGCATGGCTCGTTATGGCAGGGAAAAGGAACTCATTATTGTGTCTTACATTGTAGAGCACAGCCTGTAGGCGATGCTGGAACAAATGTTACAATCGGCAGCTGTCATTTCTAAGATCAGGTTGATTTATTTTCCCCCCTCAACCACTATTGGAAGAGTGGCCACCTTTCTGTACGGTATGTCTGCGTGACATAGGCGTTTTACAAGCGTCACTGTGACATGACCTTGCTGTTAGTCATGTTGCCAGGAGTAGCGAGGTGAGCAGTGTAGGCTGTGCAGCTTCGATTACATCATGTGACCGAGGCATTTGTGTATGTGCATTTTTAGAATGTTGCAATCGTGCTGCTCTACATTGAAAAGTACAATGTAGAGAGTCTCTCTCTCTCTCTCTCTCTCTCTCTCTCTCTCTCTCTCTCTCTCTCTCTCACACACACACACACACGTACTTTCTCCTCTTGCTCTTTTTCTCAATACCATTATAAAATTTCAACTATAATGTGAGAACCACAATTAACATCCTCTTGAGAGTGGGCTGTTTTTGGCAAGATCTGAAGCATCAAAGTAGCCCAAAGCATAATTGATGCTCATAACAGGTTGAGAGGGCCTGTCCACTTTATCTTGCAGTTTGTATTTATTTATTTAATTGACTAAATTCTTTGTTCTGCAAACTGTAATAAAAGTAAATGCAGTAAATTACACAGTTCATAGTTTTAGGTCTAAATGAAGATGATTATTCAACATGAATGTAACCCACTACTTAATGAGTGGATTTTCACTGAAACGTGTTGAGCTTGTCTCGGAGTTAGATTGTAAGTCTGGAGGAATTTTATGCCTATAACTGACAAATAACAAATAACTGAATAAAAAAAGTATGACATGAACAGAAATTGTATTACAACCAGCAACGTGACAACAGATGAGGGCAGTTTAAAACATGCATATAATAATGGCCCCTAATTTTGACAGAACAACTAAAACTAAAATATCCAGACGTAAGTTGTAAATTGTAGCTAGTTTCATCCGGTTCAGGAATGGCTGGGAGTTTTTTTTGACTGTGAGAATTTCTGCCCCGTTCTAGCGCAGAGATGGCACGTGGCCCAAAAAGCCAGTCGTCTGGCCGGAAGGAAAGACTGCTCCAATCAGAGATAATGGTAATCCACTGCTCATAGTGTAGCGTAACCCGACATTGGTAAACATTCTCGGGAGGCGGTTTCTGAATCGCCCAAGTTGAATCCCCGACATAAAGTTGAATCCTGACAGAGACGTGGTAAGTAAGCTCTCATAGAGAAACTGAGGAGGAGAAGCCAAAATTAGATTTTTATTACCTCAGCATTGCTCTTCGTGTTTAGAAGAGCGAGAGTGTTTGTTTAAAACAACGGTTTTGGACTAGGTCAAGTTGATAGCTAAAACCTAACTTTGATTAAGAAGGCTTCCGTGTTTAGTTAAGTAAATGTTTTTTTTAACCGTTTCAACCTTTTTTGTTTTCAAGATTGTTATTGTGATTTATTTTTGTTTTGTGACTAGGTTTAAAAACAGACTGTGCGGTGTCTTAGGCTTTAATATTTTGTAGTTTGAATGATGAAAAGTCTTTGAGAAATATTATAGTAAAAGCCTATTTTTAATGCAATACACACTTTTATTATATCCTGAAGTTCATAGTGAAATAGGTTAGAAGAATGCTGTATGAAATAATAGGCTTTTGAGATGAGCCAAAACAGATAAACAAAACCCAAATAAGAAAGAAACAATTCTATAATATTTATAATATCTATAATTGTGATTTTTAGTGTCCTGCTGTATGTTGGTGCCCAGGGCTGATCCCTTGCTTGTACTTATAGTTCCCAGGATAAATGCGGATTGTATAATATTCTATAATATTATAATATCTATAATTGTGATTTTATGTCTATCTATCTGTCCCTATCTATCTATATACTATCTATCTATCTGTATATATATATATATATATATATATATATATATATATAGATATAGATATAGATATATAGATAGATATATATGTAACCCTATGATAACCCATTTAAAATGCAATTTTCTACTCCTCTTTACCTGGCGTGACTGCATGGATACACATTGATCTTAATGTCTTATGCACTTCATAATGATAGAACAATAGTTCTAAAGCGAATAACACCCAAATCACCAGTTGTTTTTGCACATAAAGTAATCCCAAAGACGTTAGAAAAGCAATGTTTACGAAGCCATCCTCCGGTATTTTCGGTGGAAAATGAAGCGTAAAATTGAATAAAATCACGAATTTCGCTATTTATCCTGTTAGAAATTACATTTCAAACATTACATCCAAAAACCTCAGTACATAATCTGTCATTTACTGCAATAAACTCATATGGCATATTATTTAAATTTTCTCAGCTATGACTACTTTGATGCTCTTCCCTTTCATAGTACTAGATTTGGCGATTTTAGCCGGGTTTTCACAGGCGGGGTCACATATATAAAAGAATACTCAAGACATTTTGTGTGCCAACATTTATTCTTACATGTTATACAGGAGTCTTAAATTGGCTTTAATTCTTGTAGCATTGTATATGCAGATAACATATTTGAACCTGTAGCCTCTTGAAAACCATCAGCACTCTTTTATTACTAACCATTCAAACGTAAACTCAACTGTATGTTTTTGCCTGATTTATTTTTGGTATACAGATGAAAAATGAAAGTCAATTTATTTCATTGCCAGTACCATAATACTGTTTCCCCAAAAGGTTAAGGATCTAGGGAGAGCTTAGCATTCATAATATATTTTTTGTACTAATTCCAGTAGTATTGCTGTCAATCTCAGTTTCTCACACATTTCCAGAGAGATCAGGGCGTGACCCTGGAAGGATATGTGGAACTGAGCTGCTTGGAGCAAATGATGAAATCAGTGAAACACATTGTCGCAGAGACGCCGTGATTTCTCATTCTGAGAGTGTTTTGCAGGGTTACTGTGGGTCGAGCTGCTGAGTTGTAAAGTGTTGTATAACTTCGGTGTGGTGGTTAGACAGAAGTATGTCTTTCAAGAATCAGGATTAGGGCTGTAATGGATCACAAAGCTTATGGTTTGGATTGTTCACAGTTTTAAGTAGCAGATTAGGTTGGGGAGGGACAAATTGAAAGTTGTTAGTGTGTTATGTAAAATATTTCAACTAATGTTTGTTCAGGGTGAGCAACACATCACCAATCACTTTCATTTGAAATATTAGCCAGTTTTTCAGTCCTTTTTGATTAAAAAAAAAAAAAAAAAATCTGTAGTTATGCCTGCACATCTGAGCTTTACCAATCATCAAGGAGTAGTCAACAATTCAGTATTTTAAGTAGATTTTTAAAAATATAACTTTAACCTTCTGATTAAGAAAAAGTATTTGTGACATATTATTCCATCAGTCTCCCGTTCTACTAGTAGATATTTGAGAACAGTATAATTAAAAGTGAATCTGTAGTTTTCAACTTCTTTCATGAAACAGCAGCACTATAGTTGTAGTTGACTGTTGAAATCTGTCAAGTAAGTTGCCTTTTTAATTCTGCACGATTTATGTTATGTAGCTTGTAGTTTGAGTAACACCTCTAAAACACTCACCAAATCAGAGAAAATGACCTCAAAGCCGTTTCCAGTAAACTTGTCGGTTAGCCCAAAAACAGGAGCAAAGCAGCGTGCAGTGCTTTAAGAGTGAACTTGCCCTGGGCTTCATGATTTTGTCCACCCCGTATTTCCGTCAAAAACATATTTTATAGTAAAAATGCTCCTGTGCATGCCACTTCAAGGAATTTCAAGACTTTTCCATCTACTTTGCCTGTAGCTTTTTGCTGTGACTCTCCATTAAGATATTATTACCTAAAGTAACAGTGGCAGTAAATGCTTATTTTAACTGTTTTGTCTCAACTTTTCAATTAATCTGCTATTCGCATATAGTATAAGTTTTGGGAGAGTTTTCTGAGTGTAATTCTGACTGACTGAAATCACTTAAAATCAGTAGCAATCCCAGAGAGATCAGGGAAGAGGTCAATTCAATACGAAGTTAGAGTGATGGCAACCATGTATTGACCAACACTTGAATGGGGAATCGGCTTCCTGTGACCATGGGGGAGGTATGGGCAGAAGAAAGAAAAGAGAAATGTGGCAGCAGAGGTTTTTAAACGTATGTACAGGCCAAACAGTGAGTTTGTCGATACTGATGGAGAGCTCCAGCATCAGAGAGTGTTTTGTAGGTGGGTCAATCAATTGAGTCTTGCTGGGAATCAGCTTCAGGCCAAGTTATTAGATAGTCAATTGGATACATGTTGGGCAGGTGAGAAGGTTAAGATTCTGCTTAACATATGATGGATTACTAACTGCTCCTCTGTAAGTAGACATTAATGATACTTTGACTATTTTAAAATATGTAATTGGATGACCATGGACACTCTGTGGACATTTTGCATGAAGAGGACGAATTAATGACTGACTGTAATGGCCAGTGGCTCTTAGTAAGTTAGTTCAGGCAATTCATGAGGCGCCATTCACAGTGACTTAACATACACATTAAAAATGTCCTTCTGTTTTAAGAAAATCATTAAAAATATCTTTCATACAGGCAGTAAGTTTAAATCTTCCTAGCTGTATTATGACCTAGTTTTATTATGTACGGTCAAGTTAGAAAATTATCGTTTTATTCTGTGCACGAATAACTATGTTGAGTAATTATTGGCTCATCATGTCTCAGTAATTATAGGACTCATTTTAAAGTGCTTTTGAGACGACAGGTTTCGTCCCTTTTTTCTTGTCTGCTCCCTCAAATTCCATACCATTACAAGCCAAAAAGAATACCTCTGTAATTAGCAAATTTGCAGAAGGCATGGAGTGATTACTAGTGTCCTCGTTAGAATTTGTGAATAAAGTGTAGGTTTAGATGGAGTAGGCCTAGAACAAAGTGTCATTCGATGGCTGCCTCTGGTACATTTTGTACAGGATGCTTCCCGATGTGGGTATTCATCAGAGAACAACCTTCAAGCTTCAGTGTTTTATTGTCATGTGTACAAAATGTTTTTCTAACTGGAATGCTTCTCAACAGACAAAATTTACAGAGCTGCAAATCATTACAGTGCACAATACTAAAATATAATAAAACATCAGGTAGTAACAGGGATAATGGTACCCATGCAAAGTAGCAATTTAAGGTTACACAAGTGAGTAGAATATAGTGCTTACAGACCATTGCTGCAGCAATTTTGAACAAATTAGCAATAAAATCCTGTTTAATGAAGGTAGAATTGCGTATTAGCCTTGTGTGTAGCAGCAGGAAGTTGCTTTGTTTGACACTTGCTGTTTGGGGCAGTGGGTGTTTGATTGTTGCAGACACAAGCTGGCACATGCTCATATGTAACACGGTTAAAATCCTCGTTAGATAATTTTATATCCACTAACTTATTTATGTTGGATGGATAGGAACTGAAAGTAAACTTGACTAAGCAAGCATTTTCATATCTTAAATACACAATGAGCTGGACTGTATCACCTGGGTTCTACACAGTTCTTGTCTTGTGGAACCAGCAAGGACCTCTTTAATCTAAAAAGAAATGTTTTATTCTGTTCGTGCACACAATTGTATTCACCCTTCAAATGCATGAACGTAACCTGGTTTCCCTTAAAAATTAGTTTCCCTTCTCAGTTTTCGGTTTTAGTCCAGTTTTCTACCTGTTTAACTCAGTGTGAGTTTTTACACTTATCCTCACAATGTCTTCCTAGATTGTTTGTTTGTTAGGGGCCTTGTGACAATGTCTGATGTTACAAATGACAAGTGGTATGGTATTTTATGATAGTTATATATATATAGTGTCAGAAATGCCCAATTTCACCCGCAGCTGATCCTCATTATGTTTGTTAACAATTGTGTAGTCAACACCATTCCATATGGGCTTTAATGCTCGCTAAAGAAGTGATTCATCTAACCCAGGTTACATTCCACGAGACTGGGTTATAAGCCAGATAAAAGTCCTTCACTTTACCAACGCAAATAGCCGTTAGTGTCTTTCTACTGGAGGAAGCGTTTCTTTAGTGATTCAGCACTCCTGCGTTTAGACGGGCACAGATGTGAGACACATTTTAATGAGGCCTTTCCTGTTCTGTTAGCTCATTAAAAAAAGAAAAGTACAGAAAGCGGGTGGCCAAAGAATGATGCGATCTTCAAAAGAGGAATAAAATTAATAAATGCTTTACAAGCCGTTCGACCCTGCCAAGGCTAATTTCTTTCCAAACTAAACGTCCTTCACGTTGCTGCGTTACATGCTGGGATTGTCAAGAAAAATGACCTCTTTGCTCTCTGTTCTCCTCTTAAAAAGAAGGTTAAGTAAATGAAAGACGAAGTAAACACAAACTCTTCTTCTTTGAAAAACACGCCGCTGATGAGATGGCAGGCCACAGGCATGGGAGCGTTGTCTTTGAAGTAATTTTCAAGTATTGTCCTTGGCTAAACAAACAGCGCTGCGACTGCCTCCCAGGCTCTCTCCATACATTTTTAATAAGAGACTTGGAAATTTGGGCAGTGGGTAAGAGGGGGAGGGATGGATGCTACAAATGAAATAACCTTTCATTGGATTTGATGTCATCGATTGGCAGCTCCATCATTGTTCCACTTTGTTGCTGGAGGAACACTTTTTAATGATGGCCTGTTTCACCCACCTCCCTCCCAGCCCGAGTGGTGGCTCTGTATAAATAACCTGGACGCTTTCATTAGCGCGGTGGGGAAACGCTGATTTCTCAGCACCAGTGACACAGCTGAGCACTGATGATTACTTCTGTCTTCCCTCCAAATACCCTAATTATGGTAAATGAGCAGTGGTGCTAAAGTTTAAGGCTTAATGCACTTTCCCCATGCTTCTATTTGTCTGAGTGATGGCTCTTTTCCCGGCCTCACTCTCTCTCCATCTGACTTTGTTTCATTTTTATGTCAGTATGTCTTAGTATGTGTTTCTTTGTGAGACTCCCTCCCTCTCTCTTTGCCTCTCTTCCCCTTATGTATTCCTTTCTTTCTTCTGTATCTCTTAGTATGTGCTCCTCTGCCACTTTCTGAGATGCTTTTTCTCCCCGCTATTCTTTCTTTCGTCTGTATGTCTTTGTATGGATTTCTCTGTCTGTCTCTCTCTTTGTATTTCTTGCCTTCTTTCATTCTTCTGTATGTCCTTTTTTCTGCCCTCCTGTTTCATTTTTACCTGCCTCTCTTTCTTTTGCATGTCTTCTTTTTTCCTTACTTTTCCTATATGCTGTACCGCTTCGTCTGTCTGTCGTTCTTTCTCTGTTTTTTTTTTCTTTTCTCATTCAAATTGTCCAAATCTCAGCATGTCTCTGTCTTATCACAATTACTGTCAGATCTCTCAGGATGTTTTTCTTGAGCTTGCTTTCTGTGTATTTACTTTCCCACCCCTCCGTCTCTCACCCTTCCCCACACTCTCTCAGAAATGATTTCCAGACTTGCTTATAGCATCTGTCAAAAAGCAACAAGTTCGGCATAGAGCAAGTTCGAGCGTGTGGACGTTGTCTCTGTTCCTGTAACTCTGCCGTTCTAATCAGTGACTCGTCGAGAGTAAATGAAGCATGCAGAACTGGCACGACTCAGGCACGACTCAGGCACGACTGGCACTTGCAACTTTGGATTGTTGCGCCGATGCCGGTTAAACCTCTCGTTTTTTGCCCCAGTTTCCAACATGCAACACCCTTTCCTAACACGGTAATAAGGAATATCCTTTTTATAGTTTTAGTTTCAAACATGCAACACCATAAAGTAAAGCTGCGTGTGTAATGTACATGGAATATGAATTATAAATGCATCAGGCCCTGTGTGCCCGAGATGGGCTTTACTCTGAAACAGCATGGTGATATTTCACTAGGCTATTTCCATCTGTGCTAATGAATATTTTCTTTCTCATTAGAGCACAATGGCTTCAGCTTGCAAATGCGAACAGAAATCCTCCCATATACTTGCGTCTTATGTGCATGTCTTAGATGTTCTTATTTTCACACGTAGGATTGATGTCCTGCATGGATTTATCACACTATTATGAGCTGACTGTCTCTTCCTGTCAGTCCTCAGGCTTGGCTGGATTTTCACTGTCAGCGCTGGGTGGTTTACAAGCTGCATAACATTCCTGTGCCACTCTATTGAACATGTTTTCCGTTTGTATCCGGCTGTTGATTATGGTCCTTGTGACAGCGATGTGTCGTGCTTTGGTCAACCGTGCAATTGAATTCTCGGTACGATGTGTATGACCTTTGGAAGTAGCATCTTGTTTCAAATGCAATGTCCTAATGACTAGATTATTGCAACTCTACCATGAATTGGGCTAGCAGTAATTTAATGAGTGTAGTATAGCCCTATAGCCCTATACTACACTCATTAAATTACTGCTAGTGCTAGTGCAAATACAAAGAAAGTCGATTCTAATATTCAGTAAGATGCTTGGGTGTTGGCTGTGATTTTAAAAGTCAAACAATCACTTTTTTTGTGTCAGTGTTCTTGACAATAATAGCATGAAACAAGTTAAAGTTTACAAAAGAGATACTTTAATAAGGAATTCTAGATATATTTTTACATTTTAAGGTCAATTTCTGCACTGGTGGACTGATGAGAGAGCTGTCATGAATATTTGTCGGCCGCCAGCAGTGTCTCAAAACTAGTATAAATTATGGTGGCCAATTGAGCCTGTTAGGACTTGACTTAAATAAATAAGTGTGGTTCCTGTCTCATTATTTTGACAAAGCCTAAATGTAAAATGACAAAATAAAGACAAAAGTAGGGTGGCATGGTGGCGCAGTGGTTAGCGCTGGCGCCTCACAGCGAGAAGGTCTTGGGTTTGATCCCCGGGTTGGCTGTAGGGCCTTTCTGTGAGGAGTTTGCATCCTCTCCCTGTGTTCACAGGGGTTTTCTCCGGGTGCTCCGGTTTCCTCCCAAAAAAGCATGTAATATAGGTTAATTAGCGACTCTAAATTGGCCCCGTAAGGTGTGAATGTGAGTGTATGAGCCCTGCGGTGTGTTGGCGCCTGCCCAGGATTGGTCCCCGCCTTGCGCCTGTAAATTCCTGAGATAGGCTCCGGTCCCCACCCTAGTTGGGATTAAGCGGTTCAGATAATGAATGAATGAAGGACAAAAGTGTGATCGAGCTGCAGTAGTTGAACTCGCAAACTGATGCCAGTTGTTTTTGTTTTATTATTTGCCTGTCTGTATGAAAAACTCCTAGTCAGATATTTGTGTTGAACAGTGGAATCCAATTTGAATGACAATTCTGTGTTGAGTAAAGTCTAGTGTAGTATAAGTAATGTTACTATTATGGAACTTGATATTGACTGTTTTGAAGCCACAAATACAGTAACTTGTTAGGAATAGCCTATGTCAAGCTTAAACCAGACTCTCAAAGTATCTAGATGGCATTTTTCATAGTTCCTCGCATATCAGAATCAACTTTTACTCCATTAAACCCAGAATGAATGCTCACACTGTGCAACCCATATCAATAAATCATCATACCAGCTTGTTGGGTAATTCCCTGCATATACTGAGCTGGCTAGGGGTCTATTTGCAATTTAAGCTGCCAATTTTTGTTACACAGCTCTAATACTAGTAGGTAATTTACATATTTGGGCAGTTTATTCTGTTTATGCTTTTCTTGATGGTTGTGACTGCCTCTTGATAAAATATAATGGGGTTGAAATCCCAGGAGAGCCTAAAATAACACCGTTAGGGCCCTGTGCGAGAGCCTTAACTCCACTCGTTGCTCCAGGGGGACTGTCCCTGGAATTAGAAAATCTAAGTCGCTCTGAATGAGAGCATCTGCAAAAATGCTGTATGTGTAAATGTGATCAAAACCACAGGATTCACTAGCCTCACCTCCATCTGGTAGTCTGTGTTGTAATGGCCTCCTTGATATCTTCTCCACCTCATAATGAATAATGAGTTATGTGTATAAGCAAAAATGTGTCTCAAACTGAAAGATTGGACCAAAAATGCTAACATCATGAAAGGTGATCTGACATGATAGAAGTACTAGTAAGTCAGGTGTTAGGCTCATTTCTGAAATTTTGTGTCGACCAAGACTAAAGTTTTGTTAATTTCATTTGGGCCCCTAACTATCACCTCACTGTAATTTTTGTAATTATTCTTTTTTTAAATCACTCGTGTTGTCTTGACATTATAAGCGCTCTTGGGGGCCGTGGCGTGGGGGCTCCAAACGGCCAATTAATTAATGTACGCCTTGGGCCAGCTCTGGAAGGTAACAAAGACAAATTTTACCCCCATCATTTTGTTCAGTATGAGCAGGTGGTGTGTTGCATTTATAATTATTATGTGAGTGGAAGTAGAGATGTAATATCCAGCAGTGAATTCAGGAATTTATTGAGGAAAAAGTTAGGCAAATCTGTGCAATGGGAGAAGACATCAATGATGCAGTCTAAACAATATTGTCCACTTGAGCTTGGCTTTAGCTTCCTGTTGTCGGTGAAATGTTCCGGGACAGTGATAATGAAACCCTAGACCTTGGACCGGAAGATGTCTATGTTTGTGATATCGGGGGGCCAGCAAGAAACCTAAATGGCCTATTTAGCAAAATGTTTTGTCATAAGAGTGAAGATTGTGCTAATACCTCTAAGTGCCGTGCATGATCATTTTTAAACTCCGCGTGGAATAGGGCAAGAGCCACTTAGTGGATTAGTCAGTCATGTGAAGCAGTAAAAAGTGTAATTGACAGGGCAGTCTGTCATAAACCTCCCTGCACTCATCAGAGCTAATTGGTTTGAAAGGTTGCTCACTTGTCAGATTTGGCTCGCCGTTACGATCGGCACCGAATCGGCCGCTCGACCAAATCGCCACTGACTTTATTTTCTCCGGCGCTGAGCAAGAGCCATTTGGCTTCTTTGCGTGTTTTGACGTCCCATTCCAACTGCCTTCCTCTGGCTTTCAAAACCTCAGCGAGAATAAGACTTCCATTATTTCTCCATTACCGAGGAATAATTGCACAGTTTTAATTACGACCCCCCTAATTAGCTTGGCTGGGTGACGTTATTTTGAAATGGCGCTTTAAAAGAAAACGATGGGGCAGGAGGACTGTTCTCGTTTGGCGCCACACGTAATTGAATAACGAAAATAAATATGGAATGTGCAAGGAAAACATGTATCTAAATGAAAAATAGAAGTTAGGCTCCAGTACTGGGGAGAATAATAGAGTGTATGCCTTGTAGCTCGGAGCAGTGAATTACGGACACACTATTTACGCTGCTTGTGCCATGCCTGGAAGTGCATGAAGATGAATGTGCTGTAAAAATACATATATGCTCTTATGTAGGTTACGTATCAGGACATGTTGTTTTCCTCCCACTATTTTCATGTTTACATGAGATGCCATTTCTCATGCTAAGTTCAGCCTTGTTTTGTGAAAAGAAAACAACAGCAAAGAAAGACAAGCCAGAACATCTAATTAGGTTGTCTGTCCCTGCATTATACAAACTGTATACATGGGGATAAACAAGAGTTAATCTGCTTATATTGTGTAGCCTTTTAATTTTTTTTCTAGAGAAGTGAGCAGTTTGTGGTGCTCCTCATTCATTCATTATCCGAACTGCTTAATCCCAAATGGGGTCGCGGGGGGAACAAAGCCTATCCCAGGAACTTACAGAGGCAAGGTGGAGACCAACCCTGGGCAGGCGCCAACACACTGCAGGGCACACACACCGACACAATCACACACACATTCACACCTTGCGAGGCCAATTGAGAACGCAGAAAGGCCCTATGGCTGACAAGGGAATCAAGCCCAGGACTTTCTCGCTGTGAGGCGGCAGCGCTAACCACTGCGCCACCGTGTCTCCCTTGGAGGTGGAAAAAGTACTGAAAAATTGTAATTAAGTAAAAGTATCTTTACTTTACCTAAATTCTATTCAAGTAAAAGTAAAAGTACCCATCTAAAAATCTACTTGAGTAAAAGTAAAAAAGTACTTAATTTAAAATTTACTTTGAGTTACTTAGTTACTGTCAATTACTTGATGTAAAAAAGGACTAGTCATAAATCCAATCCAGCACTAGTTGTTTTTAATCAACTTTTAGGTGGTATAATGTGCAAACTTTGTTCAGACCCTATAAAACATTGTAGTACAAGTGTAGGGCCCTATGAAATCCGTTTTGTTTTTTTCTAAATTCCGTTTTATTTTTTCCTGAATTCAGTTTTTTCCATTTTTATTCTTCTGAATTCCATGTTTTACGTTATAATATTTATTCACCTAAAAATTGTCTAATTATGGAGTGGATGGGAAAAAAGAACGATGCAATAGGAAAAGAATTCACATTAAATGACTGTTATTCAACTTCATCAAATTTCTGGGGTTCAGCAGAACATTTTCTGCTTTGGTAAAACATTTACATGTAAGCAAAAAACCATTCATTTTTTCATGCAAAACGAAACGTTTTTGAACGTAAGTGGTCATCACGTGTTCTTGCGGGTGCAGTCTATCGTGTGCTTGCAAAAGACTTGCAAAAGAGTTGTTCTCCAGATTCATAAAAAATCATTTGGGTATTGTTCTGCTCTAAACTTAGCACTAACACTCGAATCCCATCCTTTTTTTGAGGACTTCGGTGTTTCAGCCTCTTCGCCATAGCTGACCGTTGACGTTTTCCCCTCTGTGTCTGTGCGTTTGTGTATGTGGAAAGCTGAGTCCCGCCTCAACAGGTAACACGTACAGGGGGCTGCAGCGGCCAAAAATGATTAGAAACCATTGCTTTGCTTTGCCCACACACCGATATCAGCGAACTATACGACATTCCGCGTTTTACAACAGATTCCATTTTATTTGTTGAATTCCGCGATTCCGTCCACGTTTTCCGCATCGCGCAAATCATAGGGCCCTACAAGTGGAATAAGTTGCATAAGCAAACTCAAAGTGTCCGGGGCACTCACATTTTAAAGACAACTGAGCAATTCCATAGTAACACTGTGTAACACTTCTATAGAAAATATAATTGACAAATTAACTGCATAATGTTTACAACCTTTTAAGAGGTATAATGTGCAAACTACCTCTTGCTCGGCACCAGCCATCATCCAACGACAGGCTACATTAAAATAGTGGGAATGCCACGCACGAATGCCCACACAATTTCCTTTCAGTTCAGGCAGATTGGTTTTTTTCTTCCGCATTACATTTTTTACTCAGTAACGGGGGCGTTTTCCAATGTAGCGAAGTAAAATATTTGGGTCAAAATGTACTTGAGTAAAAGTAAAATTACCAATTTCAAAAGCTACTTAAAAAATTACAAATTACTCACAAAAACTACTCAATTACAGTAACATGAGTAAATGTAATTCGTTGCTTTCCACCTCTGCTCCTCAGTCACTTTTATTACAACATATTGTTATGGAATAATGAAAATTGTTTCTGAGCTTCTCAAATGAGAGTTCTAGCTTAAAGAGGTATAAAAAGATGTTTTTTGAGATATTTTTTTCTGAATTCATTCAATCATGCAGTTGATTCTATAATTACCTTGTGGCTATAGAAAACAAGTTTGTTTGGGGGTTTTGTTAGTCTACCATTAGTCCTCTTAGTTGAAGGATGTTAAATAGGTCTATGAGCTCCACTAAACATGTCTCTGAAGTAGTTTGCTGAAAATACCTCTCAGATTTCAGTCTGAGAATGAGCCGCTGCTGCCCACACCTCACTCCGGAACTGGGGACAGAATGGTGAGTGTTTACCTCACATGAAAATAATCGACATGGCTGCTGCTAACAGACCATCCACACAGCTATATATGTTAACATAACACTTTGAGTGTCCGACGGTAAACTTCTTCATTGCGATTCCTACGCTAGAGCTTGCAAGAAAACCTGGTGGATCAGGAAGTGCTAGCAGTTGAACCTGCTGAGTGGAGGTTCTCAGATAGGAGAGTGGAGTTATTCAAATGTCCCCTACACAATTCACCATTTTTAAAAAATCAAATCTATAGTGTGTTAGAGGCAGTACAGACCCAAATAGATGTCCAACATACAGAAAAAAAAGTGATTTTGTTCATAATATGGGACCTTTAATACTTTCCTCCAACTTTGCTGGTGGATCCTTGCTTTCAAATCAAGAGCTTGTAGATTCAGATTCAGCTCTGTCCTACTGCCAAAAACTGCTGCCACCATTGGGCTCCTGAGCAAACCCCTGAAACCCAAGTTGCTCCAGGGAGACTGTGTCTGTAATTAGGAAATGGAAGTTGCTCTAGGGTCTAGCCAAGTTCCTCTGCTAATTGGCTTAAATGTAAATGGAAAGTTGGAGTTTTTAGGTTCAGATCTGGCCACAAGCCACTGGGATGTTTGTCCCAGAATGGGTCTGGAATGAAGGTTCTTGGCTGGCCATTGTCTAGAAGGCGTGAACTGGCCCATAAAAAAAAAAAAAAAAAAATATATATATATATATATATATATATATATATATATCTTTCTATATATATATAAAAGACCTTTTGGCCAGAAGAAATAAAACTGTAGATTCAAGATCTGGCAGAAGCCGTTTAAGAAAAAAAAAAACATAGCGTGTCAGCCAATAACAGATGTACGGAAGAGGATTAGGGCGACTAAAAAAAAAAAAAAAGGTCATAGCTTATTCTGAGAATAAAGACTTTAATCTCACAATTCTGACTTTAATCTCACAATTCTGACTTTTTTCTTACAATTCTGACTTTTTTCTCACAATTCTGACTTTAATCTCACAATTAATCTCAAGAAAAAAGTCAGAATTGTAGATAGAATCAGAATTGTGAAAAAGAATCAGGAGTAACAGATAAAATCAAGTATGAAAAAAGTCAAATTGTGAGATTGGAGTCAGAATTGGCCAGGGAAAAAGTCAGAATTGTGAAGTTAGAGTCAGAATTGTGAAAAAAAGTCAAATTCTGACTTTATTCTCCAGAATAAATATGACCACTTTGTTTTGGTGGCCTAATGCTCTTCGTACAATCTATATTAATCATTCAAATGTGTTACACCTCAGTCTTTATTGGTGCATGTGCCTGCTTTACTGGACTGGAAGTCTCGCCCTCCAGTACATGAAACTTTCTGGTGGCATTTGTATACCTTTCATCTCTCAATTTACAATATTTTCATCATCTTAGATGCTCCATTAGACAGTACACAACTCTCTTTTCAAGGAGGCCCACTGTTTACATATTGGAGACTTAGGTCTTTGCAAATTTAATAATAGATGGTGGACCTAGAAGCGGCCTTCATTTTTTCAACAACAAGCAGAGGTAAAAAGGCTACTAATAATGGTAGATCAGAGCCAGTCGTTCCAGTCATGCGGTATCTGGGAAGGGTTGGAATTTTTTTGTTAATTGGCTGTGATAATGTTTGATTAGTTGCATTAAGGTGTGTGATTTAATGTTCCTGGAGAGAGCGTGGGGATTTCTAATGATTAAAGTGCTCTCTTATCTTCTGTCTGACTAATGCCTATTATGCTTTTTTGTAGAAATGGAACCATAATAGACTCAGTTTGTATTAAACTGTCAGGGATTGGCAGGGAATCCGAAAGACTCCACTTTGCTCAACATAATTGTACCTTCCTTTCAGACTGAAATGAGATGTGATTTACTTTGGATTAGTCATGTTCAAGTTTCACATTTGAAAAGCAAATCTGCATCAACATATCAGATGGACTTTTTATTTGGTATTTCCTTCTTGTTGAATAAGTTGAATAGGCCCAGATGTGATTGTATATTTATGTTGAATTTCAATTTACTGACCTAAAAGCAGAAATATTTGGCATGTTATGCATAGCCACAACGGTACTTTGCTTATGGATACCTCAGTTGTCCGTTTACCAGTCTGGGATATCATATGGTGAGCAGCGAACTGAAAAAGAAACCACATACAAAACAGAAGTTAGTTGGTCTTTTAGACCTGTTTTAAAACACTTTGTAGAGTTTGTGCAAGGAAGCGGGCAAAAGCTATTCTGGTATCTATCACCCCTAAATCTATGAAAAGTTGGCTTCTATAACAAGCTTAAAGTGAGGCACCTCTCGTGTTGGGTCTGTCCGCAACAGGTCTGCTGCACTTTCCTAAAGCACTTTCTGTTGAGCAGGCTGTAATAGGCTGACAAGAGCCACCTTGTGTTTGATTTGTCCTTTCAGCAGCTCTGCGGAGACTGACGAGGCCTTGAAACTGCAGCAGCAGCGTGTCCAGGCACATTCCCAGGCAGCCACGGTACCCAGAAATGGAAGGAAGTAAACAAGTGGTGGGATGGCTCTCGGCTCCAGTTGTTTGGCTTCTCTGCAGTGGCAATAAGCTTATATTCTGACCTTTTGTTTCTACCCCCCAAGCCTTCAAAGGGCTAGTCACTCCACTTTGATCAGAGCTGTCTCACATGCGAGGATCTGTCCCGGCTAACTCACCACCTGCTGACTTTGGCACAGTCAATAGCCTTTTCCTCTCAGGCTGCTTATGCAGCTGAGGCCGACTCTTCTGGCGTGTGCGGAATGGGTCCTGATCTCCCCGAGGTTTAAGCGCCAGGAGGGGCACATCACTCTGATTCACCGAGACCCTCTCCAGGGCGAATAACACCTAAGAAGAAAAGACTGAAGGGTTATTCAGGTAGATCTCCGGGGAGGGAAGAATGGCTACAGCCGGTTTGGCATCAACTGGGGTTTCATATAATGCATCACTCATGTCTCCACTACACCTGGCATCTCATTGAGATAATACTCGACTGCAGAATAAGCGGCTGTTGGTTTAAATCCAGCTTTATCTGTCCTCTGAGCAAGATTCTTAAACCTCCAGGGTTGCTCCATGGAATTGTCCCTGTAATTAGGAAATGGAAGTGACAGTAAGATTCAGTGAATGTAGATGAACCCATTTTTATACCCAGTCGTATATTCTGCTCTTTTACACTTAAAGATACACTTGAAACCCATTTATTGAGCCAAGCTTGATCCTCACCACAACTTTGAAATATAACAAGCCAAGGGTCAGCAGATGGGAACAGTGTTTATGTAAGACGTCAACTTAGAACCCTTTTTATACAAGTGATATAAAATACCACCCAATTACCAGCAATGTAAACATCCTCACATTCCGTGAAGTTTGCTTTCTTTCCAAGTTGAACAGCTAAAATAGCTCACCATCCTGCATCTTGACCATTTTATTCTTGAATGTGTACATAAACCATCCTTTTTTGTTACTTTTGCTCTGGATGTTACTGAACAGCTAAGCAAATGTTCCAAAGCTTTCATGGCACTGTGACAGCAAGCATTATCTTTATCAGAAAATATTAATCAGCTAGTGCAGGATTGTGGTAGGGGCGAGGTGTTTATTACAGACAGCCTTGCCTCAACACTAGTCATTTTGGCTCATTTTGAGGAACCCCACTGCCCATGCATTAGTCTGTCCATCTTTCCTCTAGTTTTGTATACCTGTTTATGTCCAGTGTAGAGGGCTGACCGCAGGCGCGGTAGATGGCTGACACCTCTGGCGAGAAGGTCTGGGTTTGATCCTGTAGACAGCCGTAAGGCCTGTGTGGACTTTGCATGCTCTCCCCGTGTTCGTGTGGGTTTCCTCCCACAGTCCAAAGGCATGCACTATGGGTTAATTGGTATTCAATTGGCCCGTAAGGTGTGAATGTGAGTGTGATTGTGCGAGTGTGTGTGCCCTGTGGTGTTGGCCTAATGGTTTATCCCCGCCTTACACTTTCCGTAAGTTCTAGGATGAAGCTCCGGTTCCCCGGTGACTCAGGTGGAATTCAGTGGTTTTCAGAAAATGAATGAATGAATGTTTATTACAGCCTTATTGGCAATCAAGGTGAGTTGTTTAGATTTGACATTTGACGTTGTATGATCTGTACCATGTTGCATGTTCTGCACCAGTAACTCTACCCGAATCTAAATGCTAGGACTCCTAGGAGGGAACTTGGTCTGATTGGGAAATATGACCTAAAGCAGTGATGGAAACATCTGTAAATAAAAGCTTGACATAATCTGTTTATTACAAATAACATATATTTTGGCCTCAAGTTGCTATAGAGCTGAATAAAGCTCCAACCTTCAGATTTGAAACCTGAACATGGTGTTTTATTCCAGTTTTGCGTACCAATTCAATACCGGACGAGGCTTGTTTACACATTATGAAGGTATACATGCATTTTTTATAAGCTATGTTTTACTGTGTTTGCACAGAAAAAATCGTTTTAAGCATTCAATGTCTAGAGTGAGCCATGATGCTAGGCCAACACACAGGGCAGGAAGCCATTTGCGGCATACTTTTACATTGTAGCTGACCTGTCGCTAGTGAGTTGCTACCCCCACGACCCCAGTTGGGATTAAGCAGTTCGCATAATGAATAGTGAGGGTCAATTGAGTTGCCTAGTGGGTGGGGTGCAGCTTGTCTTGGGCTGTATTAGGCCCTATGGGCTCATTAGGAGGTGGATGGATGGAAGGTAACATGTCTGTGGAGAATAGTTTGAACAGGGTCTGTGAACCTGTGACTTCAGCACACATATATTAGGTGTTGGGACAAATTAATTCGAAGGACGATATTTGTGCATTTTTAAGAAAGGCAGAAAAAAGGAAAAAAATAAAAACACTGTGAAAACATTTTTTGAGCCTCTTCATCGCTCCTGCCTACCATCGATCATTCCTTTGAGAAGCTGTTTGAGATGGCAAAAATGTTTTCATGTAAATGAAAAGGTAAACATTAAAAAGTGTTTATAAATATCTGAACATGTAAACAAGCTGAGATTAGTCACATGAGCAAGGCAAGCCACGCCCGGCTTGAGCAGCACTTTTCCAAACGCAGTGTAAAAATAGAAATTACAAATGCCACTGAATTCTTAAATATTAAATTAACAAATAACTGTCAGTACTTATGCCTTTATTTATCTCTTGTCTTTATAATGCCTGCTCTGGTTTAACAGCAAAGCTGTAGACAGGCTTCAGTATGTACAGAAACTCAACACAAACTCTTTTTGCCAAAAAATCAGAACGTCTTCTCCATTCTGCATAAACTCTACATGGTACTAGAGGAGTCAACCTTCACTGGTATCGTGGTTTGTTTCAATTGCAATTATCACGTCAATGATTCGATTCAATGCGATATCTCAGTGCATCCCGTCAAATGCCTTTACATTTTTACGTTACTTCACATTGCACACAGATTGGATCGCATATTGAGGAGTCATAGTTACAACTGGGATGTTACTTTTAACAAATTTTCATGCCTCAGCGAAAATCACCAAGCAATGTTGTATGATATAATCGTTTTATGGTCTGCTACTACACTGATGCCAGAATCATCCACATCTGCATCCAGTTACATGAATATCTGATTAATTTCCTTACCCTATAGTTGCCCATCCACTGTAACTATTAATACTGGCTTTGATTCTTATTACTTTAAAGCCTAAACAGTTTTACTATCAACCTGTTCTTTCTTCATGTTCCTCTGTTGCTGGCCTACTCACAGTTCTCAAATTTGATTATCCACCATGCTCTTTTTGGTTTATTTGTCCCCAACTTTCACTAATGTATTCTTGCGTTTACTCTCTTTCATGCAAAGGCGACTTTGGGGTTGAAAAAAAGGTGCTTCGCCAGATAAATGTAACTTGATTTATAAAATTCTTAAAATGAATAACAATTACAATACAAAAGTGTAGATTTGTGCTGCAATAAAATGGTCAGAAAATAAAATAACATTACAAAATGTTACAGCTGCGTCATTTTTTTTACGAATGACAAAATAATGAAAACCAAATTGATAAATGAAATCACGACTCATTCAGGACTGAGGAATTAGTAGCAGGGATAGCTGTTTGAATTAGCAAAGTAATGTGTATTAAGGAGGACCACATTCAAGTGCTAGATACTTTCTTATTGTGATCATTTGTTTGCAAATGTGCTTTTGGAGACCTGCACAGATTGCCTGCCAAATTCTCCGCTACAGCACACCTGATCCAGCTCTAGCTAACTGTCAGGAGCTTTATAAAAGCTTGATCAGGTGTTAACGGAAGAAGCCCATATGCATGGCCTGCTGGCGTCTGGGGTACGCCTTACGATCCAGAAAAATAATTGGTAATTTGGTATCTCTATTGGGAATTTTAAGGCCATACACTGTGTAATATAGAGCTATTTTTATTTCCCAAAGGTGCCTCCCGAACCTTTCTCCTGACCACTGTTTTCATCCTGGGGAAATTGCTGAGCCTTTTCATTCTGCAAGGTCTCCCGGCTCGAAAATCAGCACAACACCTTGCACATCAAAACAGCGTACCAGGACAAATCTGAGGACAAACCCTCTTGGACAGACAAACTCCCAGAGCATCTGGGGTTTGTCAGCTCTGCGTCGCTTCCCGCACCAGCTGCGCTCATGCGGACGAATAAAGATCGACTCCGCTGCTGTCTTTTTGCTCCGCCGCTCCGTCGCTAAAAGCCGAATCAGTCTTGATGGTAGCGGCTTTTCGCCCCATACCTGCCCTGACCAACACGGATCTGGTGCCTGGCTCGAGGACAGGAACGAATCTGTTTAACCACAGCACAAGCAGCTGGGGTCCATCTCAGCCACTAAAACCCTCTCTAGATAGAGATTTATGTGTTCAGATGCCAATTCATTATGACTGCCCTATTTTCTCAGGCTGGAGGAAGCAGGTTGGCCGGCTCACGCCGTTCTCTTCTCGATTTATAGCGATTACGTTCCACACGCCCGGCCAGCGTCTCGAGGTCACCCTGGGGAGACAGAGTATAATCACAGTGATTGGTGGATAAGACAGGAAGCCGCGGCGCAAGTGAGAGATGGAAAACGACTTTCCCTCGATGAAACTTCAAAATGGGTTTGAGGCGCATGAGTGTAAAATTTTTAAGAGATAAGTGCAGGTTACAATAATCCAAACCATAAAGTTGAAGCACTCTGACAGTTTTGGCTCCATGAGGAAAAACTTATATAAGAAGCAGGAGAAAAGACCTTGCATGTGTTTCCCACACCCACGCTGAAAGATGGAGGTGGAATTCTTGTTGTTTAGGTTTTGTTTGTGAGCAGAGCAAGTAGGCGACTTACTTCCTATGACTTAACAGCCTATCTCAGCTTCAGCATGAATGCATTCATGTTTTACATCTGTGGCATTTAGAAGATGCTTTAATTTGAATATTCATACATTTCCAAATTAAAAGAGTAGTGAGTGTTGCCAATTGTGAATAAAGTGCACCACAACGAAATGTGACATCTGCATTTGACCCATCCGTGAAGGAGCAGTGGACAGCTGACATGGGCAGCGCCAGAGGCAGGGCTTGGGGCGGTACCTTGCTCATGAGTACCTCAGTGGTATCTTTACCATTCGGGATTTAGACTGACCTTCTGATCACGGGCCAACTCCTAACCGTTGCATTTTAGCTAAGAACCCACTTAGGGTTAAGTAACATGGCCGGGGACAGTGATTTGAACCCATGATCTCTTGGTTTGTGGAGCATATCCCACTACCACTGAAGCTATTACTAGACGCAGACGATAATTTAATGCTTAGTAATTGGTATACAAAAGTCAGCATGGCCAAGATTTTAATATCTAGCTCAGGATGAGACCTGTGAAGTTTTTAGAGGTGTGAACCTTCCCTGGTCTTACTATTCAATTCGATTACAATTATCAGTCCAATGATTGATTTGATATGATATCTCAATGCATCCCATCAGTTACTTCACATTGCATGCAGATTGGGCAGCCATAATTACTACTGGGATGTTCTTTTTAACTTGATTTTTTTATGCCAAAAATCACCAAGCAATGTCATTATGATATAATCCAGGAGTTTTCACCTGCTTCTGTTTCAAGGAGTGTGGGGAGGGAGGAGGGTATTTTTTTTCTATTACTTTTAAGGACTTAGCATTAAATTATTGTTGTAAAGATGACCAAATCATTTGGAATTGTCATCTTGAAAAATAAATAAAATAATTTTTAAAAGTGATTTCAGTAGTGTAACTGTGGATTGCATGTCTGTAGACCACCTGAAATGCTGCCACGTTCACTAGAGGGCAGCAGATAGCTCATTGAACCCCGATATGTCGATTGTAGGTCACGCACTGCATCAATGCAATTATACATCTTGATTAATTTCTTTACAAAATGATACTTTATTTCTTTTCATATATTTAATTACAGAAGTGTCAGATCTCTGTAACATTTCATTTCTCTTTGATAAATAGCACCTGTAACAGCTGTGCAGGCGTCGCTATTCTGACTGAGTGCTGGATTCAACACCGACTTTGGGTGTGAAATCGTGTTCTCGGAGAGCCGGAAGAAGACCTGTAATGCTGCTGCTGTGCTGACCTGGCACTTAATAGCGCTTAGTATTGTACCGCTTGGAGTTTAATGCTGTCCAGACTCATAGACCATGGTAGAGCTAGACAGAATATGTAACGGTATTTATTACCAGCATGTGGCAAACTATCCACTTTCCGCATTCTGTCTTTTGCTCCAGCTCACTAAGACTTCCTGGAAATTGCTTTTCCTTCTTTTTAAGGCTTTTTTTTTGTACAGAAGAGCTGCTGTCTATCTAAAGGTGCCGGGTTATAAAGCATGTTCAGGGCACAATAATTAGACACCAGCCCTTGCGGCGCTTGCTATTAATTATTTATTATAACTGCTTGCTGAATCCAGACTGGGCTTCAGATGCTTTAGTTCACTTATGGTGCCAGTGTCCTTCAATATTTGTAGTATGGCAAATTTATGTGAGCCTTGGCTGAAAAGACTGCTCACTCTAGGGCGTAGAGCTCATTAGGGTAAAAAGCTCAGACTTTTTAAGTAACATATATCCTTCTAAACCAAACACTAACCTTTGCGAGTATGGATAGGGGCATAACTCTGTGAAACAGTTTTCAGAATGAGTTTCTGGGTTATTAGTTGTTGGCATGAAATCTAATAAGGTGTGGCCCAGCATATTGAGGGAATTTAAAATTGTTTATATATATATATATATATATATATATATATATATATATATATATATATATATATATATATATATATATCTAATAATAGCTGAAAGGCCTTGCTAACCAAAGAGGGAAGTCATTTGATCTTGGGCTTCTCTGTCATAGGATTCTCTCAACCTCCTGGTCACTATCCGCGTTTTCCACTGGGCAGCACGCTTCATAAATCTCCTCGTTTTTCTGGCACAAAAGATTGCTGCATGGATGTCCAAACACATCTATTGCTTAACCTACTTTTTGCTAAGGGGATTTCAGCTCAGCTTGTCACTGTCTAGATTTTCCTAGAAGCAGATGAACTGCATATGACAAAACAAATTGCATAACATGGTTGACCTATTACGTGTCTGTTTCTTGGGAAATGCACAAAACCCAAAAGGGGTCTGGTAGCCGGTGCCCCTAGGGGTAGTGGTGTCGGATCTAGGAAGCTTAGAGTATATATGGGAGTGTGAAATTATTTGTTATCATATACGATTTTTGTATGTCTACATGTGTACGACTGTATATTTGTTTTGTGTGTGCGTGAGGAGAGGAGCGTTTGTTTTTGTGTTTAGAGTGCGCCTGTTGGTCTTTGTCACCATGCGTAGGTCGGCCTAAAGACTCCACCTTAGTCAACATCTCAGGCTCCCTGCCCTGCCATACGCCCTGCCAGTGGAGGGAGGTGCCCCTGGCCGCTAGTGCGTTGGCGGTTCCTCGCTCTCTGGGGCAGTTGCTCCAGGGGTGCTGGCCTGCTCTCGTGATCGCCTGGCGGGGCTTGGCCCTCCTGGCTCTGCTGGAGCCCGGCTAGGGGTGGGGGGCCCTTGGATCTTGGGCCCAGGGACCGGACTGCCCTGGGGTGGGCGGCCGCCGGCAGAGCCTGCGGACCTGTCGCTCCCTTGACCTAGGCGTCTGGCTCTGCGACTGCTGGATGACCACTCCGGGCTCTCCTCCGCCTTTTTTTTTTTCTGGGAGAAGTGCCTCCAGACTTCTCGGTGGTGTTGTTTCTCCTGAGGGTCGGCCCTGGGGGGCCTCGAGTCTGGGTCCCCGGGTCCCCTCGTGTCTGCTCCCATGCCTGGCGGGTCGGACTGGGGTTCCCCCACACGCACTAGTAAACGCATTCTATGGAGGAACCTTGAATTCAAGCGGCGCTCACACACACAGGTGTGGACACAAGCATCCACATTGGTAGAAAAACAGGTGCTCACAGATACACTATCTTGATCTGCTGTCCTTCAAAATATATTCTGTAATATTTATGTGCGCTGCTTATTAACATTTAGTATTTACGCAATTAATGCAGATGTTGGTTATTTACTGCAATTTCTCTGCTGTTGTGTCTCCTGTGTTCTATTTTTGTCCTTGAGTATGGAAGCAGAATATCCTTTTTTTTTTTTTTTTTTTTTTTTTTTTCCTATCCCTCTCTACACTTCCTTCATAAATCTCCTCGTTTTCCTGGCACAAAAGATTGCTGCATGGATGTCCAAACACATCTATTGTAACCTACTTTTGCTAAAGGGGGATTTCAGCTCAGCTTGTCACTGTCTAGATTTTCCTAGAAGCAGATAGACACGCCAACGACAAAACAAGTGCATAACTGCATAGATTTGACCTATTACCGTGTCTGTTTCTTGGAAATGCACAAAGGCATTGAAAGGACAGCAAGTCCTAGAATGTACAAGGAATCTGTGCTAATCGTAGCTTGGTCCCGCTTAATTACATATGAGGTGTGTCATAACTGCTGTGAGTTACATATGGAGGCAAAACTACTCAACGTGTCACAGCTGCAGTCTCGACCCATCTGCCATTGGGCTGGATTTGCACACTTTGGGTGCTGTTGGTGCAATTGTTTGAGAGACTAAAACTCTGAGACTGGGGCTTTGAACCCCCTAAAGCCTAAAACTGCCATTGGGCACCTGAGCAAGACCCTTCATCCCAAATTGATGCAGTAAGACTGTCCTACACAGAAGGAAGTCACTCAGTATTGGATAATCTGATGAATGTTGTGAATAGAAATGGGTACTGAAACACGGTACTAAACAGGCTCCGGGGATACATTTTTATTCTGCAAGCTCTGACTTTAACCATATTGCTTTTGGTACTGGAGAAATGAATAAATCACTTTTTTTGTTTCTACATGAAAGTAATCTTTCCCAGTTTACTGACCAGCTCCGTTACTGATTAACTTTGTTATTGCACACAGATGCTGGTGTTGCTGCCCGATCTGCTTAAAAGTAACAACAATGATTTTGTATGTTTTTATTTTATTATAACGATTTTGAAAATATTTAGTAATAATAATATAATAACTACCATGTGAGAATAGTATTTATCAGCTTACTGTGTCAACAGTTGATACCGTTTCACTACTGAATAATAATAGTGATTTGTTAAATAAAGCAATGCTAATTATGATCTAATTAAAAAAAATCGTCAAGCAGCACCGGTAAGAGTAGTAGTACTGTTAAAATCCTAATGATACCCACCCCTAGTTGTAAGTGTAAAATGTGACTGCAATATTGTATTTCTTTGTTGAATTTTAGAAGCTTGTATTTTCATGCTCTCTGGCCATCTTCAAGTTGCAGATCTCACTTTATACATTCTTTGTGCTAACTTTTAAAACATGAGATGATGCTAATTTATTTGCTGTGAACATTATTTCCCATAAAGTGCAAGAATTGGCATATGTAGCGAATACTGATAGTTCCAAGTTCTGTTAGCTAATACAAAGTAGCATTTAATTGTTGAATAATATTTAGAAGAAAACTAATATTGGATTTAGCATAATTTGTTTATTTCAAATCAGTTATTTGCTATTCCTACTAGCCCTGGACTTCCTTATATACAGATATAAAAGAAATTGCTTTTGCAAGGGAAAATGAGCATGCTCACACATTAGTTCTTTTAAAGGCTAATTCCAGCCATTGTAATAATAATGGAGTATAATATATAACATATAAAATAGTCAATACTCTGTGTAATTTACATGTGAATCTATTGGTCTCTGGAATAAACAGCAATAAAAAGAAATGAGCATTTGCAATGGTACATTAGCATACTAACATCATGTAATTTGTATCCAGTAATGGTTATTTCAGCCTTCTTCCATATCAGAGTAATATTATTATTGGAATAACACAGATCTTCGAACATTATAATGTTCATATCAGTAATTTAGACTTTGGAATAAACTAAAAAATTAGCATAAGCAACGGAGGAATTAGTAAGCGGAAGTGTTATGAGTAATAATTTAGAAATCATCTGCATTCATTTTAGATTAGCATGTGATTACATTGCATTAATAGGCTATGGCTTATCATCTAACGCTAATGTTGTAAAATGTGCTTAAACCTTTTTTGGTGTAATGATGTGTGTGAGCTTGTGATATTCTGGAAACATCTGTAAGACTGGGGCACAAGGTCATTGGACCTTTCAATTGCTGCCATTTGTCATATTGTAAAGGTTTTTATGGGCAGCTCAATATAGCAATGAGTGCTTAAAGAACAGCACAACCACAGCTATTCACTGCTGTTCACCGCTGTCATGTTCGGGGCTATTAATCAAGGTTAAATTCTCCTGAGTGGCACTATGAGGATCTGGCCATAAACACTAGAATTTCACACCTTTTAAATTTTAGGGCTGTTTAATAAGGGGGGCGTTGCGAATTTAAAGCCGAACTTAACTGAAGCGGTGTCACTGTTTCAGAGGCTGCTGGGTCTTGTTTTTAGAGAATTCAGTAGACGAAGGTCAGCTTCTCGCAATGAGCTTGAACTGTAGAAATCCCATACACAACGCTGAAACACTTCCCGGATTAGCGGCTGAATTATCTTGGCGCTTTGCTGTCGTTTTGTTCTCGCCCACTCGTGATTTGAGGAGTAATCATTTAATTATTTGCATAATTGTTTTTCTATGCTTAAAGGTGCGCTTCACCCAAAAAACACTCATGCGACAAACAGTGAGCATTTTTTAATGGGGAGTTATAGCCAGTTTGGTTCATCAGTGGGTTAACATTTGCATTGGCTGAAATGTGATTAACACAGAAGTGCTATTGAGCAAATGAATCACTGTTGGAATTTGAACATTGTGTGTGTGTGTGGTGGGTGGCTGCGAATGAGTCACTGTGGACCTCTCTCCCACAAATTCATCCTGTTGTACTCTTTGGATGAATACATAGAAGAACTGAGAGTGACAGAGATACAGAGACAAAGAGAATCAGAGAGAATGAGAGAAGGTGTAAAGAGGGAGGCGGAGAGACAGTTAGAGAAAGACAGAGAGAGAGAGAGAGAGAGAGAGAGAGATACTTGTTTGAAAAGGATGGAGGTAGGGAGAAAAAGACAGACAGACTGCAACCCAGCAAGAGTACAGAGAGAGAGAGAGAGAGAGACAAACAGACAGAGGAGAGGTAGTGATGGAGACTTCAAAGAAAGTGAGCAAGAAGTAGAGAGACATGAAGGAGAGAGTACAAGCAACAATGAGAGACAGAGAGATGGAATAAGAGTCAAAGAAAGAGAGGGATCGACAGAAAAGATGTCAAGAGACGGAGGGAGTCAGAAGAAGATTGAGAGATGGAGAGGGAGAACAAACATGCAGGAGAGAGAAGAAAAGAGGGAGACAGTCACAGAAGCAGATGGAGGGTTGAGAGAGAAGGAGGCAGAATGAGATGGAAGAAGGAAGTGGGAGAGATGGAGGAAGAGAGATAAACGGAGCGATTGAGAAGAATGGAAGTGGAAGAGACAGGAGAGCAGATGAGAGGAGAGGAACAGCTGGAGAGAGATTAGAGAGAAAGAGACAGAGAGAGTAAGAAAAGCCCAGGGTTCCACTGTCAGGGAGAGACAGACACCAGAGAGAGAGAGAAAGAGAGAGCTTAGAGAGGAAGAGTGACAGAGAGAAAAGAAAGAGACCTCTGTCTCCCGCGGTTGTAAAAGCTAATTACTCCTTAAGGGGGGAGAGAAGTGGGACGAACCAAAAAACCTCAATTAACGTTGATTGCCATCGCCTGACTGTTAACTCCACTCGTCCCTTATACGTAGAGCCCCACGGCCCCCCTTTCCTTGCAGGTTGCCAGGTGTGCATCTCTCCATCTCTCCCCTCTGCTGAACTGTGGAAAAGGTGGGGTGGGGGGAATTTTTTACGTTTATATTTAAATCACAAAGCATGAAATGAGACCTGAATATTGGGATGCAATCTGTTGTTGAGGGAAGAGTTTGGGCAAACATTTTTTTTTCGGCTGGCCATATTTTTCATGACACAAAGGCGAGATGGAAATGACTAGCGCGAAGATGGATGCGGCAGTTTTTCTTATTTCATACGAATGAATGAACGTGGGAGAGAATAACGAGTCGGCCTTGGACAGCTGCGGATTGGAAATGACTGACGACCTCAACTGTACACACGTTCATTATTTTCCCATTCTCTCTCTCACTCCCTCTCTCTTTCTCTCTCTTTGTTTCAGGTTTCATTTATACTTGTGGTGGGACATTGAAAGGAAAGAACGGGACCATAGAAAGCCCCGGATTTCCGCACGGATATCCGAACGGAGCAAACTGCACTTGGGTTATCGTGGCAGAGGAAAGGAACAGGATTCATATAGTTTTTCAGTCCTTTGCTGTGGAGGAGGAATATGACTTTTTATCCTTATATGATGGGCATCCACATCCAGCCAACTTCAGAACTAGGTACGTGCTCTTCTTGCTTTGTTTTTGTTGTTCCAGTGCAGTAGGCCTTCCAGTTGGAGAGGTAACTGGAATGTTTGTATCTCGTTATAAAAATGTGATTCATGGAAGCTTAAAGAATGGTGGCCCAGTGGTAGGCTAGAGCTGAACTGAGGATAGACTTAGCTACAGCTGGATTTGAACTTATAACCTGTAATGACTCTTTTCCTCTAGCACCAGAAACTGTGCTGGAACCATGCTGTACCGCAAGCAAAATAGTTTTTCTAAAGAGACCAATACCCAAGCTGTACCCACGCTGTCATGGCCCTGCTTGATGGCAGGGCCAGAAGTGGCCATGTCACTGCTGTTTGATGGTGTTCATGAGAAAAGACTGAACTGTGCATGGCAAAAACACACACATGCACACAAACATGCACACCACGGACATGCAAACCAGAAACTGCTGGGAAATCGATAAGGTGCAAGCACTCCTGTCTCTTTGGCCAGAAAATAAGATTCAGTAGGAGTTATTGAACACTGTGAGAAATGTGAAGGTGTACCAGAGCATTGCTTGGAAGTTAGTGTGGTTTTCATCAAATGGCTAAACAATACCAGGAACAAAAAAACCCTCCAACAATAGAGTATAAATAAATAAAAGACCACAATAACAAAAGCAGCCCAGATAGAAAAACATAGGAGAAACAAATTCTTCAAGCAACGCTGTCACCAGGATAAGCCTTAAACAAAGGAAAATTAAACTGTGCTACAAATTCTTGCCACTGCAGGACGGTTTAGGAACGGCACAGTTCTTGTTTACCTGTGGAAAAGCGCCACTGGTCAACAGACAAGTGTGAGACGAGAGGTGGTTATGGTTTAGTTGTAGGACGATCAGTTATGGACAGAGAGACTGTGGCATTCTCTATTCCTCTTAATAAATGTCTCTGCTAAATGCCTTTATTGTAAATGTATAATATAAGTGCAAGGAATAATAATAATAATAATAATAATAATAATAACAATAATGGACATACATGTTAAGGAGTTGACATCTAGGTGGGAATAAAAAGATTTTTAAAAATCTAAAGAAATCAATTCAATGCTTGCAAATGTGTTCAGATAAGTACACCCGTTTATAATATTTGATATGAAAATGGCTAGTACTGTATGACATGAAAATACATAGTGAGAAAAGTGTTTTAGCAATGGAGGATGCAGCGGAATATAAATAATTACATTTACTTTAATTAACTAATTACTCACATTATACCACTTTGCATTTGCATTACAGTACTTGTACATTTTTATGAATTGTTACTTTATTAAATATTAAACAATATAGAAGCCCAGACTCGAGGTTGCCAGATAGGTTGGCGGATTCTGCAAGAATCGCTTCGCATTGCCATAATTAGCGTGCTAATGTTAGCACTGTTACATGTCTCAGCATAACATGATGCTGATCTTAGCCATCACAAGTCACCATTTTTTTTCTCAGACAATTCAATTGGTTCGATGACCCACCTGCACATGGGCTACAACCCATGATCGCACATGAATTATTGAAAGTAATATATAAAAATAATGAATTAGGAAAAATGTGCAGAAAATTTAAAGTATACCTTGACTCTTTAGTCTATACTGCTCAGGCCACTTCAGTTATAGTGATAGTGACAGTGATGCCATGTCTCGAGATCTTATGCCTGGATGTCCAGTTGATTTATATATTTTTGGATGACAGTTTTGAGCACTTTGCTGTGTTCATTTTAGTGAAGTCACAGCAAAATATGCTACCACTTGGTAAAATATGGTGATTATGCGGTGCTTGAGCACTATAAGTGAACACAGCACAGCACAGACACAGTACACCAGAACAAAATATGAGCTCTGTGTTTGACCCATGTGTGAAGGGGCAGTGGGCAGCTTTTTTGACAGCATCCAGGCAGCAATGCTTGGGGATGGTACCTTGCTCATGAGTATCTCGGTCGTACCTTTACTGGTCTAGAACTTGAACCGATGACTCTCAGATCAGGGGGTCAACTCCCTAATCGTTACATCATGGTCAGTAGGGAATATGGTGGAGATCTAGTGGTAAGATACCCATCTATGGGTCAAGACATCTTTAGTTTAAATTAAACTATCTTACATCCAGCACTGCCATAAATAAGCCCCTGAGCTAGTCCCTAGACCCCATGTTGCTCCAGGGAGACTGTCCTTGTGATTAGTCTTAACTGTTGTATGAATTTAATACACCAAAAACTTACAGATGATTCTGACTTCCTACAAGGCAAATTTATGTGGACAATGGTCTTGTCACTGCTGTATTTTAAATGTAAGGACCTTTTGCATCTATGCTCTTGTCCTTCAGAGTTGGGAGCAGCAGATTGATCCAGTCTATTTTTGTGTATCACTCCTCAGCCTTCTTTAGCAGTCTGTACTGGTGAAATCATTTTATCTTGAATTTCCTTTCAGCATTTACCTTATACCATGTACATGTAAAATCCATCCAAAAGCCATCATATAGCGACCGACATGGCTAATCAAATCCCCTAATGCAAACAGTGGCTGTGTTGGTGGGCAAACACTCTGCGGACAATATAGCAGAAACGCTGGGGACTGATGGGATTAATGAGACTGCTGGTGCACATATGGAACACCCCTGACCCACTTATAGCTTCTTTATTCAGTCCCAGATGTGCTAATTGAAACTGTTTAATTACAAACTGTCACAGATTAGTTCAGTTATGTCAGTGCAGTTAGGAATTCAATGTTCAAACAGAGCAAATTCATGGGGAAGAAGGATTAGCAATGATGTTAAATGGCTGTACTGTGTTTTCCACAGTATTTCTTTGCTCCCTGTTCAACATGCCAGCTTAGTATGCAACTTACCGCTGCGGCTTATGCTGTGTTGCAAGTGTTAAAGAATTGCAATAGATGTCGGCTGACTTTTGGGTAGGTTTGAACTGCAATCAACCTGGACGACTGAAGAAATGTGATTGTGGTTCTGTTAGGCAGTGTTTACACTGTCAGGTCTATTACATACACGTGAGATTCGTTTTACCGCTATCCTCACTAAATTGGATCTGTGACTTGAGGGGGAAATGGAATTTGATCAGGTGCCGGTGTAAACACAGCCTCAAACTTTCGATTTGATTGTTAATGAAAACACTCTTATCTTAAATATACAAGCATGTCTCCAGTAAGATTAAAGTGGGTTGGTACATTTAATGGTATAAAAGCAGATGAGATACAAGTATTATAGAAAGTGTCAGAGATGAAAGTCTATGTTATATAAAATACAACATATTCCTCAAAATAGTAATAAAAGTAATACAAGTAATACAAGTGTTGGCGCCTGCCCAGGGTTGAATCCCACCTCATGCCCGTAGTTCCCGGGAAAGGCTCTGGTCCCCGTGACACCGATAGGGATTAAGCAGTTTGGATAATGAATGAATGAATGAATGAATGAATGAATGAAAGTTGGCCACGTTTTTTGCAAAGATAGCATGACGTTGTGAACATTTACAGATAATGTTACTTCTAAATGTGAATACATTGCATACATTAAAGGTATACCTGTGTTTTTTCATATTTATGATTTCCTGCTCTTGCTGGCTAGTCCTCATGTGTTTTCTGGCCATTATTTTGACCCAACGAGGGGCAGACACACGTCAGAAGGGCACCTAACGGGGTACCCTTAGTATGCCACCCTATTATGAGCCTCTTTAAGAAAAAATAAAATTTCAGATGTGTCCACAAGCCACTGTTCAGACTAGATGTCACTGGCTAACGCTTTTTGTACATTTAAGGGAGTGATTGTTGCTGTGAACGTAGCACACCACAGCATTCTGCACCACATTGAAATGTGACCTTTGCATTTGACCCATCCGTGAAGGAGCAGTGGGGAGCTTTTTGGCAGTGGCTGGGCAACAGTGGGTGGGGCACGGTACCTGGCTCTTGAGTACCTCAGTGGTACCTTTACCAGCGACCCTCTGATCACGGGGTGAACTCTCTAACCTTTACGTTACAAACTGCTCCTGAACTACCAACTGCCCTAGTTGTACAAGTAACCAAAGGTTTGGCCTTTAAAACCTTAATGAATTAGTCAATGAGCTGAAATTCACGAACTTTTCCTTATTAAAAAAATATATACTGTAAAATAGTTACTGTACGTCTGCCCCATCCAACTAAGAAGGCATATAACAAAAACTGTTCATCAATCATATTAAGGTTAAAAGCTTAAAAATAATAGTGTTATCATACAGTAGATCTATACAGCCTTGACATGTTGAGATATTTCAACAAGCATTGAATGATAGAATATTAAAAAGCTGATTCAACCCTACTCTGTTCAAGTTGTAACCTTTTCCCCTTAATTTTCACTTTGTTCCATAAAAGTTAATTTTATGTGACGTACAAATGCTTTATTGCTTGTTCTACTAGACAGCTGGCAGAATTGATAGATAATTGTCATTTTTAGAATTGAGCAACAAGAAAAAATGAATTAGAAACTGAATTAGAAAAATATAGGAAACATTCTGATAAAGAAGCTGGTTGAGAACGTATTTTTCGAGCGTTCAGCATCTGTTCTATCCGAGCAGTCAGGGTGCTGCTGCATCATGGCATGACTCATGCCGCCTTATGGTTCTGGTCATGTCCCGGTTGCCGCCGGACTGATATTTGGCGTGTCAGAGCGATTCCCGCCCGGCTTGGTGCGACAGAGGCTGGTCATAGATTTTGTTTGACTTGCGTCAGCGCTGCTGTCACGTCACAAAAACGCTTGTCACTTTAATCTCACGTAAGCAATGTGGCAGGAGTTCTCAGAGTCGGAATCTACAGTGCCATTTCGCTTACACTATGAGGCCAGAAGACAACTTGAAGTTGTCTGGATTTATCACCATCAACCAGAACTACAAGGGCAAAGGCTTCAACATCATCAGCTAAACGCTTCAACAAGTTCAATTATGGAAGGAAAACTGCACGATTTTGATTTGTAAGAGACTGGGTTTGACTCTCACATTTTATAGAGCAAGTCTCAGAGAGCAAACTCACTAAGCACCAGTTTTGAAGTTTAGGTCAGGGTTTTTATTTGTCTCACAAACAAAATAGTAAAGTTTAGTAATCAGATAAATACTTACAAAACAAAGTTTTCCAGCCTCTGTTGCACCAAGCTGTGTGGCAATCATTCAAGCAAGAAAAGAAAGAAGTCTCTTAGATTTAAGGGTTGACATTGGGTCTTTTTGATAGTTTGGCATTGGTGGAATTTATCCTCAATTTTTTTATTGGCTCAACAAACATAATGATCAGCTTTTGTTTACAGAAAAGGCCCATCATGATGTTAAAGTTTTTATTTTTAAATATTAAATGCTCACAAAATGATTTGATTTCATGCTTGACATTGGTGCTTTTTGACAGCCATTATAAGGATAAACTAGCACCATGTGGCATTTTTAATACCTTATTTTATGAGCAAAACTGATTTTTTTTCAACCCAGTCATGATGTTTATTTTTTATTCTTTGTAAGATCTGTATTATTCGTAAGGTTTCAGTCCTAATCATGCCTTTCATATTGTTCTGAATGCACAACGGCTGCTTAGAAATGATCAGGTCTTTCAAAATCCTTTCCAGGCTGTGATTCATAAGAGCCTGGTTCATATTCATTTCCATTTAATTTTGCTGTACTTTTTGGAACAATTCTCAGAGAACACATTCACTTATTACACCACATTTTTCCTCAAAATGTACTTTTTTTTTACTCAGTAAACAAAATAGTGAACTCTAGTTACCATATGTGACCCTCGATGGCAAAACCAGTCGCTTGTCGCAAATTTTCAAAATTGAGTTATTATGAAAGAGCATAAATCAACCTTCAAAACGATACCTATATCGAATGAATCGGACGACATATGACTGAGATATCAACATTCAAAGAAGTCAGGTTTCTTCTGTCACACCAAGTGAGAAACGGAGAAATCTGCCTTTAAAGGTGACTATCGCCGTAGCACTCACAGACGCTTGGTGCGGTCGCGGCTACGTTTGTATTTACGGTAGCCTACGCTGCATTCACAGCCACACGGATAGCCTGCCTGCGTTAGGTTAACTGAACTCGGGAGACTCACTAGTCAACGAGTAGATTTACCGTAAACATTGAAGTAGAGCGGGCAAAACTGAAACTTTCGACATTCTGCTGGAATTGAATTTCTCACCTCAAGAAAGCCACGTTTTTAGGATGGAAAAGGTATGTTTTTCAGCTAAATTTATTCACAACAGTACAGTATAGACCTTCCACTGTTTCAAAACACTAAAAAACAAAAATCCAAAATTTTACCCCAAGCAACATAAACAGTCGTTTTTCTCGGAAACCTCAGTTGCGACAAGCGACTGGTTTTGCCGTGGAGGCTCACATATAATGTCACTGGAATTTTTTTGTCCATCAGTTTTTTAATCTCAAATGCTCACAAGTGATTAGATTTTTTAGGCTTTTTAGGCTTTAGATGCTTTTTAAGGGCTATCTTCCTTAAATATTGCTGATGTAGTCTTGGGTTGAGAAAACAGCATTACGAAGACTTACACCACCGACGAGATAAAATTAGTGAGTGAAAGTCTGTGGAAAAATTGCCTACATTAAAGATTAATCCTAATTCTTATTTAAAAAAAATCAGTAATCACACTTGAAACCTTGGTACCTTGAAGCCTTTGTACCTCTGTATTAAAGGCTTCATGAGTTGTGCCATGTAGCTTGACGGGTCCAAATCGTGTCTTGTCACGTTTTCCCCAATGCACAATGGGGCGTGAGAGAAATCACCAGACTCAACAACTGTCTTTCAAAATCCTCCCCCGGCCACTTCTGTCCGTTCTCATACGAGCCTGTTTTCTTCCCACGCCTGTGTATTTTCAGTGCTGACTTCCAACCTGTCCATCAGTTTCTCCCAAATCTGGAAGTGTCCCAGACTTCCCTCTGAAGAAAACAAGCGGAAGGCAGTGGGTAAAACAATGAGATCCGCCCCCGGGAACAATTGCCGAGTCCCCCGGCCAGTCAGAGTTCTGACCCCATGCTGCGGTGATTATGGGGTGTGTTTGAGAGAAGACTGTTTCTGGCTCTTGGTTAAAGGAGTCGAGAACACATCCAGCAGCCTGATGTTTCCAGAGTCCTTTGCTCTCGTAAAGTTAAGCTTTGGCGTTCTGCTGAATGCGTAGTTTAATCGACTTCTGTATTTTTAACGCTTCCTTAAGATAATTGCTATCCATGTTGGAAGCAATTACGCAATTTTGAAGGGAAAAAGCTTACTCACAGCAAACTGCAAACAAGACATGTTAATTAGCTATTTTTAAATGCTTGGGATATACCATGTCACCTTATTCCACTGAGTTTTCTTGCTCGCGATTGTGTTTCCCAGTTTGCATCTTGACAATAACCCTCGGCACAGTTCCGAGGGTGAAACTCCCGTCTCTCATGGAACTGGCAAATAAGCCTCTTCTTCGAGACCCAAATCCTCAGCAGGCTTAAAACCCACACGTTTTCCACGCTGTCCTAACTTCCCTCCTAATTAGAGGACGATGTAATTACCGTTAAGCCTTGTACTGCAACAAAAATTCGTGCTGACAGTGAGAGAAGCTGGAGGAGGCCCGCGTAGGCCGTATCGAAACGAGCATTAACGAACCCCCCTGCCGCTAATGGGGAAGTCACTGAATTTGGAACGATTGAAGGCACCACAAGTGTGCGCTTGCTTGCAAGTTCAAACCTCTTTAGCGACAGACCTGTGGTGTTTGAAGCCGACTGACCTTTGTGGTAGCCATGGAACTTAATGAGAAAAGATTGCTGTCAGGAAACTTAATAAACAAATCCTTTCAATCAGCAAATTTGCCCCAAAATAGCTTCATTTTGCTGCGTTTCTCGTCACAGTTCCTTTCAGAACTGGAGGTGTTCGTTTGTTGTTTATGGTGCGTGCCTGACAGGAACTTGCTCTGCAGTCGTCTAATGGAGACAGAAATAGAATCGGAGTTCCTTTTTAGAGTTCCCGCTCTAAGTTACTCTAATGCAGAGGAGCGGATACTGTCAGAATGAATCGAATATAAAATAATAGCTTGGCTGTTCCTTTGACCAACAAATGAGGGAAAAAAACAGACGTACAGTACATTCGGGGGAAAAAAAAAACCCCGAAACCCTTGAAGGGCTTTAGTTCCGGGCCTTAATACGAACTCTGCATTTTTTTTCTTCTCCTCTCCGTAGATCTGCTCTAAAATCTTAAGCGAGTTTTATTAGCCAAGCTTTCCATAAATCGATAGTTTCTCCACGTCTAAAGCCGACATGGCAGTTCATTATTGGCTTATTAATGCATTAATCTCCCCGCGTGCAGAAGTGCTGCTGTCAGCGCCGATGCCTCTAATCTTGCTGAGGTTTAACGTGGACATTGTTCTTGCGTTTGATTGCCCTTTCATTTTGCTAGAGCGACGGGAGAGGAGGGTGGAAACGTACACAAAAGGGGTGATGATCACGGCTCTAGCATGAAGAGCGGCCTCCAGTGCGCCGCTGGCATTAAAAACCCAAGCCTCCGTTATAGCACGAGGACTTCTCCGCGAGTACATTATCTGCCTCCCTATGTATCATCGTCTGCTTGAAAAGTTATTGTCTCCGCCAGCGCTAGCCCCATTACGTCGCCTGTTTTATGGCGTCTTCCTGGAGCTGCCGTGTCTCAGAGTTTTTCTCCCAAGGACCGGAAGCCGCCGCTTAACTTCTTTTAAACGCAGGCGGATCGCCACTTTTCCTAATTTATTCGCGCCGGCGAGCATCTCGCCTCACTTCTTTTCACAAACGGCGCACGTTCACCGCACTATCAAAAGCCTGTGAAATGTAAGTGATGTAGCGGTGCAGAAGAGGGTTGAGGAACGGTTTTCTTAAGTGCTGGTGTCCAATCCCGGATTGAACGACAGCGGCGAAGGCAAAGTTTTGAAATGTGCGATCCATTAAGCCTGAAATCTATCCAAACCTGCTAATGTGGCTAAGAAGGACAAAATGAGGGAGAATTGTGTCTTTTTCCTTGTATAGGTGTGCAAGTGAGTGAGCAAGCGTCCACGGGTTTTGACTTAGGGGCTCATAATTCACGGATGAAAGGGCTAAACTTTACCGATAGCTTTCATTTTTTTGACATTCTAAGTATCTTATGTCTAAATTTCATTAATGTCTAGAACTGTAATATATACATTTGCATTTGACATCATACCTAAATTATTATAAAACCTAACCTAACTACATGGACAGTCTCCCTTGAGCAAATAGGGCCTTGTTCTGCCGATACAATAGTTTAAGGCTGTAGGCTTTCCTGGGATTTAAACCCCGCTATATATATATGTACATGTGACCCGATCTGCCGTAATGAGTCAGAAGTCGGCATTCTATTTATTTAGATACGGGCCGATTATGTTGAAAAACATCACAAAAATATTGACTTTTTCTTTTTTGGAGACCAGATTAATTTTGAAGACCTTTTCTTTCATATAAGACCAAAAGTCTGTGCAAAAGTTTTAGGCAGGTGTGAAAAAATGGCATAAACAAAGAATGCTTTCAGAAATATAAATAATGATTGTTTATTTTTATCAATTTACGAAATGCAAAGTGAGTGAACAAAAGAAAAATCCAAATCAAATCAATATTTGGTGTTATTACCTTTTTCCTTCAAAGCAGCATCAATTCTTATAGGTACACTTGCACAAAGTCAGGGATTTTGTAGGATTATAGTCAGGTGTATGATCAACCAATTATACCAAACAGCTGCTAATGATCATCAATGTCACACGTAGGTTGAAACACAGTCATTAACTGAAACAGAAACAGCTGTGTAGGAGGCTTAAAACTGGGTGAGGAACAGCCAAACTCCGCTACCAAGGTGAGGCTGTAGAAGACAGTTTCATGTCATGGCAAGACTGAGCACAGCAACAAGACACAAGGTAGTTATACTGCATCAGCAAGGTCTCTCCCAGACAAAGATTTCAAAGCAGACTGGGGTTTCAAGATGTGCTGTTCAAGCTCTTTTGAAGAAGCACAAAGAAACGGGCAACGTTGAGGTTTGTAGACGCAGTGGTCGGCCAAGGAAACTTAGTGCAGCAGATGAAAGACACATCAAGCTTATTACTAGAGATGGGCCGATACCACTTTTTTATGTCCGATACCGATACCGATATTGTAAATTTGGATATCTGCCAATACTGATACAAATCCAAAACAGTCACAGTCTTTTTTTAAACATAAAATAATGCTTTAACATGTCTGAATACATGACTGATATTATTGTTATGCTTGAGGAAATGCTTGATTTAAATATTGTTTTCCTAACTAAAACAATGTAATAATTACACACGTGTATACTAAATTATTTGTTCTCAAAAATTGTTCGTTTAGACATATAAATATTTCTTTCTTACTGATTACACTATAACAGTATAAAATTGAAAAAGATTTGATCAATTAAAAATTAAATACTGAAGTTTGTTATTTTGAACCAATTTGGCCTATAAAATGAGCTGCTTTTGCAGAGAACTACATTTCCCACAATCCTCCACGCGCCCCCCGGAGCCGCGTCACAATTGAAGTGTTGGGTGCGCGTTCCAGAATAAACGATGGAAAATCTATGGGAAAGTCTAAATAAACAGTAGAATTGTGAGTAGAACGCTGGTTGTTGTGGTTATTTATCAGCTAAAATATGGTTTGTGTCTGTAATAAAGGCGACATTTTGACTGAACTGGAGCGCTTTGCGAGTAACGGCGCTCATGCGCGCGCTCATTAACATAGCTCGTGTGTTTACGTCACGAAAATGTTGAAAAATGTTTTTATGCATTTACTTCTGTTTTAGTGCACGGAACATCTCACAAAATACTTTCACATGCAGAAGGATCAGGTCTTGTCTTGATCGCGCCACTGAAAACGTTGTGTGCCACTATTAAGCCTCTGTGTGAAATACAAGCGGAGCTGCTCTAGTGAGTAAAATGAATTAAACCATGCTTCTATTCTACAAAAATTGCCTCAACCATTTTTGTAATAGAATTATTCGAGTTATTGGAACAATCGTTTCAGCTCTACTTTACCGCAGTGCCACTTCCATAATGAATTGAGTGTACACGCATTTACAGATTGGCTCCATAGAACGGCCCAATGCCACCGATACCCGATCCAGCCGTTTGAGCGGGTTATCGGACCGATACCGATCCACATATCAGATCGGCTACATCTCTACTTATTACCCTTCAAAATCGGAAGATGTCCAGCAGTGCCATCAGCTCAGAACTGGCAGAAACCAGTGGTACCCAGGTACACCCATCTACTGTCCAGAGAAGTCTGGCCAGAAGTGGTCTTCGTGGAAGAGTTGCAGCCAAAAAGCCATACCTCTGATGTGGAAACAAGGCCAAGCGACTCAAGTATGCACGAAAACATAGGAACTGGGGTGCAGAAAAATTGCAGCAGGTGCTCTGGACTGATGAGTCAAAATTTGAAATATTTGGCTGTAGCAGAAGGCAGTTTGTTCGTCGAAGGACTGGAGAGCGGTACAATAATGAGTGTCTGCAGGCAACAGTGAAGCATGGTGGAGGTTCCTTGAACGTTTGGGGCTGCATTTCTGCAAATGGAGTTGGAGATTTGGTCAGGATTAATGGTGTTCTCAATGCTGAGAAATACAGGCAGATACTTATCCATCATGCAATACCATCAGGGAGGCGTATGATTGGCCCCAAATTTATTCTGCAGCAGGACAACGACCCCAAACATACAGCCAAAGTCATTAAGAACTATCTTCAGCGTAAAGAAGAACAAGAAGTCCTGGAAGTGATGGTATGGCCCCCACAGAGCCCTGATCTCAACATCATCGAGTGTGTCTGGGATTACATGAAGAGACAGAAGGATGTGAGGAAGTCTACATCCACAGAAGATCTGTGGTTAGTTCTCCAAGATGTTTGGAACAACCTACCAGCCGAGTTCCTTCAAAAACTGTGTGCAAGTGTACCTAGAAGAATTGATGCTGTTTTGAAGGCAAAGGGTGGTCACACCAAATATTGATTTGATTTAGATTTCTTTTTTGTTCATTCATTGCATTTTGTTGATTGATGAAAATAAATGATTAACACTTCCATTTTTGAAAGTATTCTTTGTTTACAGCATTTTTTCACACCTGCCTCAAACTTTTGCACAGTACTGTATGTTGTTGGCAAGCACAGTGGTAAGACATTTCTTGTAGTTGGTCACCAGGTTTGCACACATCTCAGGAAGGATTTTGGCCCACTTCTCTTTACAGAAACTCTCTTTACAGGAAGTCCTTTATGTTTCTTGTCTGCGGCTTGGCAACTTGAAACTTCAACTCCCTTCACAGGTTTTTGATAGGATTAAGGTCTGGAGACTGGCTAGGCCATTCCATAACCTTAATGTGCCTCTTCTTTAGCCACTCCTTTGTTGCCTTGGCTGTATGTTTTGGGTCACTGTCATGCTGGAAGACCCATCCACGACCCTTCTTCAGTGTTTTGGCTGAGGGAAGGAGGTTCTCGTCCCAAATTTTACGGTACATGGCCCCATCCATTGGCCCCTCAATGCGGTCTAGTCATCCTGTACCTTTAGCTGAAAAACAGCCCCAAAGCATAATGCCTTCACCTCTGCACTTGACTGTAGGGATGGTGTGCTTTGGGTCATACTCAGTATTTCTGGAAGTTGATGCCAAAGAGCTCGATTTTGGTCTCATCTGACCACAGCACTTTCTCCCATGCCTTCTCTGAATCATCTAGATGTTCACTGGCAAACTTAAGATGGGCCTATACATATGCCTTCTCAAACAGGAGGACCCTGCGGGCACTGCAAGACTTCAGTCCATTATGGCATAGTGTGTTACCAATGGTATTCTTGGTGACTGTGGTCCCAGTTGCCTTCAAATCATTAATAAGCTCCTCCCGGGTAGTTGTGGGCTGATCCCTCATCTTTCTCATGATCTTCCTCACCCCATGAGGCAAGATCTTGCATGGAGCTCCAGATCGAGGGCGAATGATGGTCATTTTATGTTCCTTCCATTTCCGAATAATCGCACCAAGAGGTTGTCACATTCTCACCAAGCGTCTTGCTAATTGTCTTGTAGCCCATTTCAGCCGTGTGCAGGTCTACAAACTTGTCCCTGATGTCCTTTGAGAGCTCTTTAGTCTTGCCCATGGTGATGGAGCGGTTGTAATTCAAGAAACTGATTCTGTGGACAGGTGTGCTTTATATTCAAAACGATATGAGATCAGGTGTATCTATCTGTAAATGATCTATTGCAATCTGTGTGCCACACTCAACTTGTGGGAGCCAGAATTCAGGTTGGGTTGAAGGGGATCAAATACAAATTTCTCTCAATAAAATGGAAATCAATGTATAACTTTTATGTAATTGGGTTTTTTTTGGATTTTTGGTTGATAATTTGTCTCTCTTCATTAAAATAAAACTACCATAAAAATGAGAGACTTTTCATTTCTTTGTAAGTGGGCAAACTTACAAAATCAGTAGAAGTTCAAATAATTATTTCCCCCACTGTGTAAATGAATGAACGAATGAAAGTTATCTTATCCAAAAACAATCCAATATATATATATATATATATATATATATATATATATATATATATATATATACATATATATATATGTATACATATACATACATATATATGTATATGTATGATTGTTTTTGGATAAGATAACTTTCATTCATTCATTAACTGAACCGCTGAATCCCAACTGAATCCCACTACACCACTGTGCCGCCCTTATACAGTGTCTTTACATGTGTAGTATAGCATGATGTGCAAAAATATATATAAAATTGGAAAGTCATGATGTCACACCTTAATCAGCTAATTAACTGCAAACACCTGCAAAGGTTTCCTGAGTCAGTAGGCTACACAATCATGTCCAGAAGTCAGTCATTGACATTGAGGGTAAGCCACAAAAGGTCATTGCTAAAGAAGCTGGTTGTTCACAGAGTGCTGTATCCAAGCATATTCATAGAAAGTTGAGTGGAAGGAAAAGCGTGGCAGGAAAATGTGCACCAGCAACAGGGTTAACCGCAGGATTGTCAAGCAAAATTCAAGGAGTGGGCTGAGGCTGGAGTCAGCGCATCAAGGGCCACAACGCATAGACGAATCCTAGACATGGGCTACAAATGACGCATTCCTCATGCCAAACCACTCCTGAATCAGAGACAATGTCAGAAGCGTCTTACCTGGGCTGAGGAGAAAAAGAACTGGACTGTTGCTCAGTGCTCCAAAGTCCTCTTTTCAGATGAAAGTAAAGTCCCAGAGTCTGGAGGAAGAGTGGAGAGGCACGGAATCCATGTTACTTGAGGTCCAGTGTGAGGTTTTCACAGTCACTGATGATTTGGGGTGCCATGTCATCTGCTGGTGTTGGTCAAACTGTGTTTTCTGAAATCCACAGTCAACGCAGCCCTAGGAATTTTTAGAGCACTTCATGCTTCCTTCTGCTGACAAGCTTTATGGAGATGCTGATTTCATTTTCCAGCAGGACTTGGCACCTGCCCAAAGGTACCAAAAGTTGGTTCAATGACCATGGTGTTACTGTGCTTGATTGGCCAGCAAACTCACCTGACCCTCTTTTTAAGATCAAATCTTGACTTTTTCTTTGATAACTATTGCATGGCAGTGGTTTGGTGTCATTGATCAGAAAATTGGTAGGGGTGAAAGTTGGTAGGAGTTCATAGAGATGTCATTGCTATGCCATTCACAAAAATCTGCTTAAATTTGCAAGTGTGATATGTTTGGATAAGTGCAAGTTATGGCAGTTTTTTCTTTTGTGAAGCTGATTTAAACTGCTTTATCACTTTGAAATCACTCCTATTAGAGCTACACTCCTATCAGACATCCACAGACGCATTCTCCATGTGAACTGCCCTATCTCAAAAGTCCTCTGGAAATAACATTAGCTAATAGCAAGCACCAGAGAAAAGAAATATTTATCTTCTATCCAGCCACCCTCCGCTTCGATCCGTTTTTTGGGAGAGAAAAAATCCATTTATCAAAGCAATCCAGACAGATGCTTCTGACTGTTGCTTATCCAATAGCGGCCTTGACATTGCAATTTGTCATTCTTTCCTTTCTGTAACATGGTGTCCCAAAATAGTATACCACAGACACCTAAAATAACTGAATTCAACTGCAGTGAAACTTCCAGAAAAGGCTAGTAGTAAGTTCACCAAACTTTAGATAAATCTACCAACTCTTTACTATGCGAGGGAATCCAGTGCTAACCCTTGCTGGACTCTCGCTCTTTTTGAGATTGGTTGGGGGCTTCTTAATACGTGTCACTGTCAGTGCCGGGTTGACACTGGTCCGGAATCCAAAAATACCCAGCCAGCAGTGGCCCTTATGGCCAAGAACTGTCCATCAATGATGTGCTGGGTGGCGGCTAACACAAACTGTGCGTGACAACAGCTGAGCCATAAACTCCAAGCTCCAAGTCATTTCCAAAGGCCTTCTTGCCCTCATCAATGGCCTGACAGTATATTAATTGTATTTTTGCTGTGAGAATGTGCAGATTTAATTAATTGATGGTGCATTTGTGACACGCAAGAGTTATTAAAACTAAATGTCATACTCTGGCGAGCATAATATCTCACATTGCGTCAAAGCCAAACGAGTGAATTAATCATGTCCTATTGTGGTGCTGGCTGAAAGAAGGACTTCACGGCAACCCCTGAGCTAATTACATGCTCCAGTGCTACTCGTATTGCAACCGTGGCCATTCTTTGGGATGCTGGATTTGAGTTGTCCTAAGATATGCATTTGGACAACACTGGGCAATGTGACTTTCCACTTATATTCAGGTGATATGCAATGTTTATGACTAACACTGATTCCAATATATTAAGCTTTACATTTAGTATCCAATAATATATTTTTCCAAAAACATAATTTTTTAAATTTATTGTGTAGTCATTTGAGTCCATGTCAAGATAACGAGACAACACAAAACTGCTTTATTGCTTTAATGGGGACAGTGGTAAGGGTTAGGGAATTGCGCCCATGATGTCTTGCCAGTTCAAATCCCAGACTGGTGAAGGTATCACCAAGGTACTTGCAGAGTGTTATGAGTGCACAGTTGGTACCATAACACTAAGGGCGTTCACCCTGTGATCAGAAGGTCGCCGGTTCGAATCCCGAACCGGTAAAGGTGCCACTGAGGTCAAATGCAGAGGTGACATTTTGTTGTGGTGTGCTTTGCTGTGGTGTGTTCACAATGACAAATAATCACTAATTTTCACTTGTTTCACGTTCACTTTCATAAATAGTCATTTGAATTGTGTTTTAATTTGAGTGGGATCTGCAGTGTTGTCCCACTGGTCAAAAGATCCATCTTCTATCTTCCATCTTCTGTCTCACTGATAAATCTGAAAAATGATGAATAAAGTAACTGAGAGTTACAGAGAAATAGATTTTTCTTTAATTAGCTCATATTGCATATTGGATATTATTGTCCAATATGAGCTATTGAAAGGGAGGTCAGATTAGTTAAGAGAAAACTTTAATTGAAGATCAGTATAATAACTGATTAGTCACAGATGAATTATCTTGCTGTTTGACTCAAGCCATGAAGCAGCAGTAAGCACTTTAGATTGGTTAGGCTGGAGACAACAGACAATGCAGAACTCTAATCTTTCAGGGCATGAGTTTGAGAACCCAGTTTTACAGAAGTAAGCCAACTTTCAGCTTCCTGATGTGCAATAACACTCCGCTACACAGTGGGAAGAATTGTGCTTTTTCTACATTAAAACATTAAACCAAACTCGTACATATAAAAGTATTTAACTTTGCACCTAAAGTACATTAAAAACGCAGTTGTTTTAGAAACAGTTGCTTCTTAATGCACTGATAATCAGAAATTAGAAATTCCCAATTTAGAAATTTGAATTTATGGAAATAACTGTATATGAACAACTAGACTAACCCTTATTCAACTAACCCAGATAGTTTATTAGTTTTCACTGGCATAATGAAGCATCACAGTATGGCATGTTTTGTCATTAATGAACAATCCAATTTTCCAATAATTTGTGCCTTACAAATAATCTAGAATCTAAATCAGCCCTTGTGGTCTCTGAAAGCCTTTATTACAGAATTCATCAAATATAAGCAGAAGTGATAAAACAATAATCAATTTATAAATAATCAAAATATCTGTGTCTAAATGTCCCCAAACTCATATGCACACACTTATATTGATTGCATTACATCTGTATGATACAGTGACTTATATCACTTTAATTTCTTTTTTTTAAAATTACTATTCTATAAATCTACCGTACCAGTCACCCGTGTTAACCACAGTATGGTAAAGCACTTTAGATCAGGATATAAAGACAACATCGAACAATCCTAACTTTTGGCAGCTTGAGTGAAGCCAGAATTACTTCAAAGTGCCTGTCAACTTGATCCATTTTCAAAGAAGCGCTGCTCCACAGTCTGGCCACGTCTCATGTAACACAGCTATCATTACGGCCTAACCTTAGTGTCAGTGAGGTTCTTCTTTGTGCCTTCTGACAGCTCCAAGTCGTCCACATGGTCATTTTCAAAGATAAGCCACTCCGCCTAGAAACTGGGCAACTGAGTGCTCTGGACGAGCGAAAATGTGGGGGTAGCTCGTAACGGTTGGACAGTGTGGCCAGGAGAAGAGAGTTATCGTTGTTGAAGAAAATGTGCTGCTGCTAGATTACAAAGAGGGAGAGAAGCAAGTCAGGCACAGATAGAAGTTCATTTGTGCATGTTCTCCTGGTTATTCACGGCACTTTCATTCACTAAGGCTACTTGTTATTTGTGTGTGTATAGACAGGGAATTAGAACATTTCATTGGCCTGGATTTCAGTGATGATTTTGATTAGGTGGTGCAGCTCTCAGTGCAGCCTGAATTTTCTTTCTGGGTTTGTTGGAATAAAGAGGTGGGCAGAACTAGAAACGGCACAGATTCGATACGTATATCGGATATCAGTCAGATAATGATTCAAATAGCAGGATTGGCTATCGGTGGCATTGGGCCGATCTATGGAGCCGATCTGTTAATGTGCACATGCTCAGTTCGTTATGCATGGGTGGTGGCACTGTGGTAAAGCTGATTTATTGGTCGACATTTGCGCTAATTCCTACATATTGATAAGACTGAGCAGAACAAGCAACACAACACACTACAACCTTAAAAGCAAAACACATGATTATACAGTTTAATTTGCTCAACAACAACACCAGCTCTCACTCACAGTCTCTGGGTTCCTGACAGTTTTAGTGCCACAGGATTAGGGACCATCACAAAATTACAGAACTGTGTTTAAACAAAAAAGTTTTGAGATGGTATTTCAATAATAAATAATTTATCATATACATATTGGTGTGTAATTATTACAGTGTTTTAGTTAGAAAACAGTATTTCAGGCAAGTATTTCCTTAAGGATAACCGAATAATCTCAGTCATGTATTCAGACATTTTTTAAAGCATTATTTTCTGTTGTCTCGGCAGATATTCAGATGTACAATATTGGTATTGTATCAGACATACAAAAGTGGTATCATGCCATGTCTAGGCAGAACATATATTTCTGTTTAAATCAAGCTCCTAAATCAAACCTTGTTTTGCAACCATGGGCCATACCGGCCCACTTCTGTGTCAGCTTTCAGTTTCTCTCATTCATTAATCATCATTCATCATTGAAGTTATTCCTATAATAGTTATTCTATTTGTTTTATTCTGTTGTCATCCACAAAAGGACTTTAATTTTTAGTTTCTAAATCCACAACTGAGCATATTCCATAAAATAATTCCACGTTTTATTTTTTGTCTTCCAATTTTATTTCCATAATCCCGTCCTAACTTTAGACATAACCATAATTGGATCTTATCCAATCTTACCATTGTCTGATCTAAAGCCCAGATTTAACCAGAATCCAGACCTTACCGTGTTCTTAATCCAAGTAGCCAAGTAACCCTGCAGCCTAACCGTGACCTACCTCATAACTAACTAAAAAACCTTTTGACTCAAAAAAATGCAGACTCATGGGTCTCCAGATAAATATCTGAATTGTTGTCCTTTAGAGAGCATCCTTTCCATTCACCAAATGGCAATTTCAATTTCAGCACTGCTCTGCTGTCCATAGTGTGGCAGAATCACCAGCTAAACGTTGGCCCGAGGGCTGCGCGTCCTGATGATAGCTCTGTTTAGCAACCTTTCTTGTAGCTCGGATTTCTGTTGACAAAAATCTATATCATGACTGGCCTGTCCTGATATAGCTTTGCATTGAATTATGGGCCGTCTGTTCTGGGAAAATGATTCAACGTGATATTCGATCTACTGTGTACAAAAAGGGGAACCTCCATGTAAGAACAGGTTGGATGACAGCCTGATATTTATTGGACAAGACGACTGCTGTTCAGGGCATTTTACGAGAACAGTAACATCCTTTTTTTTTCCATCATTCCGTCCTTTCTTTTGAGTCAGAACAGATTTACCCTTAAACTTTTATGACTATATTTTTGCAACTAACCAATTATGTCATATGTGGTAAATGCTGAGATGATAAAAGACAAGAAATAAAAGTAAAAGATGAGACTAGGGCGGAGACTAGAGCTAACCAATATTTCAAATTGAAATCATGATTATTTCAAACTTTCACTTTAAATGTTATTACATGATTATTTTTCTCACATGTGCCCAAGCCTATGATCATTTTCTCAGAGAATTATATGAGACAGCATCCCCACTTTTTGATCATTTGCCACAAGAACTGATTCACGGTCAGCAAATAACCTAGTAGGGTGTTTGTTTGAGATATCACCATCTATATAAACCTCCTAATTTCTAATCACCCTGTTTAAGCAATAAGAAGTAAAGTGAAATGAGAGGACGAGAAGAAAGAAATCTTTAGCCCTTGCTCACCTCCCAGCAATGAAGCTGATATCTAGAATTTTAATACTCCTCCCTTTGCTACTTCTAATAACACTGAGCAGGAAATGTAATTTCTTGAAAATGGGGGGACAGCTGTAGGGCTAAGATGAGCTACCTAATTGTCTATTCTGGAGAGTTTTGAGAGCTTCACGAGTCTCACCTATGGTCAGATATAAGCAGTAGATCTGCAGAAGAGATCGATGGAGACGCTGCAGCATTGAGAAGAATTCTAACAACAGCCATCTGGTCAGAAGAGTGTGCACCCGAAGCATATCAAACAACCTTATTTACTGATCCTCTGGAGCATGTCACACTAATTGGTAACAAACTTGGGTCAAATCTGGGCTGAATCTATTACAGTAATTGGCCCTGTCCTGTGCGCTATGTCCCACGGTTTCACCTGCAGTGAATCTAAAAGGTATGAGCAAGGTTATAGCAGAGTGTTGATTCCCTCCAACATTGAACTTCTTGTGGAGTTTTTGTGGAGAATTTCAGTTGCTATGTCATAGGTTATTAGTCTCTTTAGAGGACATGACAGTAGAAAGCAGCTGGTATGAATGATACCAGGAGGTAAATTGGTTTACTTGAATTGATTACACTAAAGAGCAAGGCCAATTCCCATGTGTAGTTCTAATGTTTTTCACTGGTTTTCCTCTAAACTAAGAATTCTAATCCAAAACCTCACCCTAATTGAATCCTGAGAAGCACTAATTCTAACCATAATTTAATCCCAACACTAAACCTGCTTATCATGTCAACCTCTAAACCTCATCCCAAACCTACAGTTGGTGGTGTAACGGAAGGGTGTTCGCCCCGTGATCAGAAGGCGCAGGTTTGAATCCAGGGCCGGTAAAAAGTTGCCACTGAGGTACTCATGAGCACAGTACCATCCTCAAGCACTGCTCCCTGGGCGCTTGTTAGCTGCCCACTGCTCCTTCATGGATGGGTTAAATGTGTTGTGATGCACCGTGTGCTGTGGTGTGTTCACAATGACAAATAATCACTCACTTTCACTTTTATCCATTATCTCATCTTAACACTAAACATTATGTAATCCAGGTCATAAAATAACTCTCACCCTAAACCTGCCCATAATGAATCCTCACTGTAACCTTGGTCAAAGTATTATTCTCACCCTAAACCTGACCATCATATAATCCTCACCCTGAACATGTTCATAATATGTGACCCGATCTGCCGTAATGAGTCGGAAGTCGGCATTCTATTTATTTAGATATGGGCCGATTATGTTGACAAACATCAAAAATATAGATTTTTCTTTTTTGGTCTTATATAAAAAAGAAAAGGTCTACAAAATTAATCTGGTTTCCAAAAAAGAAAAATCGATATTTTTGTGATGTTTTTCAACATAATCGGCCTGTATCTAAATAAATAGAACGCCGACTTCCAACTCATTACGGCAGATCGGGTTACATGTAATCCTTGCCCTAAACCTGTTCATAATATAATCCTCACCCTAAACCTGCCCATAATATAATCCTCACCCTAAACCTGCCCATAATGTAATCCTCATCCTAAACCTGTTCATAATGTAAATGTAATTGTAAATGTAATTGTAAATGTAAATGTCCATGTTATTATATGCTGCTAATACATACCTCTTATTGTTACGATAACTTATACTGGTTGCCACTTCATTGTCACATGCTCTACTCTGCTATGTACAATGCTGCAGCTGCACTTGGCACTTTAAAAAATCATCTCTTTGCACCTGTCCTGCCCTAGCACATTTACAATTTTTACATTTACAATTTTTACAATGTTTACATTCTCAGGTTTGCACATTTAACTTTATGTTCCTTATTGTATAATATATAGTTTTATTTTTTGTCCTGTTACCCCAGCCTCCGTATTTAAGTTAGTATTTATGTTGTAAGTTTGTATTGCGTCTCTATCTTCCTTGTCTATTGCACAGTTAAAAGAGCGGATCAGGATACATTTCACTGCTTGTTGTACCTGTATAACTTGCACGTGACAAATAAAGAATCTTGAATCTTGAATCTTGAATGTAATCCTCACCCTAAACCTGTTCATAATATAATTCTCACCCTAAACCTGTTCATAATATAATCCTCACCCTAAACCTGCCCATCATATAACACCCTAAACCTCCCCATCATATAACACCCTAAACCTGCCCATAAAATAATCCTCACCCTAAACCTGTTCATAATATAATCCTCACCCTAAACCTGTTCATAATGTAATCCTCACCCTAAACCTGTTCATAATATAATTCACACCCTAAACCTGTTCATAATATAATCCTCACCCTAAAGATGTTCATAATATAATTCACACCCTAAACCTGTTCATAATATAACCCTCACCCTAAACCTGCCCATAATATAATCCTCACCTTAAACCTGTTCATAATGTAATCCTCACCCTAAACCTGTTCATAATATAATTCACACCCTAAACCTCTTCATAATATAATCCTCACCCTAAACCTGTTCATAATATAATCCTCACCCTAAACCTGTTCATAATATAATTCACACCCTAAACCTGTTCATAATATAATCCTCACCCTAAACCTGTTCATAATATAATCCTCACCCTAAACCTGTTCATAATATAATTCACACCCTAAACCTGTTCATAATATAATCCTCATCCTAAACCTGTTCATAATATAATCCTCACCCTAAACCTGTTCATAATATAATTCACACCCTAAACCTGTTCATAATATAATCCTCACCCTAAACCTGCCCATCATATAACACCCTAAACCTCGCCATAATATGATCCTCACCCTAAACCTGTTCATAATATAATTCTCACCCTAAACCTGTTCATAATATAATTCACACCCTAAACCTCTTCATAATATAATCCTCACCCTAAACCTGTTCATAATATAATCCTCACCCTAAACCTGTTCATAATATAATTCACACCCTAAACCTGTTCATAATATAATCCTCACCCTAAACCTGCCCATCATATAACACCCTAAACCTGCCCATAATATAATCCTCACCCTAAACCTGTTCATAATATAATCCTCATCGTAAACCTGCTCATCTTCTAAACATGACAATCTTCTAACTATCTTTATCCATTACCGTGCTAAATCAAACCTTAATGTAATTCTAACTCTGAATCTGATCTTAATCTACTCCAGTTCTAACCTAACTGTGATCTAATGATAACCGTAAACCTCATCATAGCCTGATGCTGAATTTGCATGTCCTGTCTCCTGTCTTTCCACATCAGATGGATTCTGACATTTCTGCACATATGCTAATGATATCCTTGTGTTTCAGCACACACAGATGTGCAGACATGTCTGTTTGTGTGTATACACAAATACACATGTGTACACACACCAGATCCTGTAGTCCGTCAGCTTGCTGTCCTATGCTGTCAGCATGTCACAGGCTGAGGACATTCCACTTGACATTCACCACGTTGCACTGTCAACGTCGCCACCGTGGTATTTCTCATACATCAGGCGACACAGCCGTGGTATCTCCAGTCTGACTGGGCAGCCAGATAGCGCTTGATGAACGACGTGCCTTCAGCAGGACTCCAAGCAGCGACTAGCTGGTTGCAGTGACACGGCAGAAGGCATCGCACGAATAGTAGCACCTCGCCGAATCCTGCAGTGATGATGACTGCATTCTGTCTCTTCAGCAGGAAGTAATTAACCAGCAAACGTGGCAGGTACACGCCAGGGCATTAGCGAGTCGGCTTAATTTGTGTCCCTGGCAGAGTCTTCTGAGAAAGAAAAAAGGAAAACTTAGTCTCAGCCGTTGTAATCCAAATACTCTTTTACTTAATCAGGTGTAGCAGAATTACTCCATTGCGTTTGGTCCGGCAGAGCGCCTTCAGTTCAGAGGCCGAATTAAATTTGACCAGAATCCCTCTTAGCTTAATCCCTCTCTTGTGCCTTGCGGCGCCTATCCCTAGTTTCTCGTCTGATTCTGTGCGCTGTGGGAAGGCTCAGCTCTCATGTGGTTGATGGGAAGCAAAAAAAAGACTTATTAACAGGTTTGAAAAGCATGGCCTGATTACAGTAAGAGAACTGGGCTGAGTTTTACATTACAGGTTTTATTTCTTAGGGAAATGGTGCGAGACCACTGGGGCGAAGTGGAGATTTTATTTGGCACGTGTGTATTTTGTGTGTGTGTTTGTGCAGGTGCATGTGCATACACACAAATGCTTGTGTGTTTCAGGAAATGACTGGCTCTCTGAGGGTTAGGCTGCATCCTCTCACCAGCCTCTCATTGTTTCTTGTGCTTGATAATTAATCCCTCAGAGTATCTGGTCACCCATAGGATTCTTAATAGTTTATTCTCCAAAAATAAGCAAGCTGTGTACAAAGGAATTTCAAGGTAACACTGCTTTCCCACGTACACTTTCTTCCGACTGAGTTGGCTCTTGTCCACAGCCTTAGAATTTAATTTATGTTGCTTGTTGAGCGAATTGCTGGCCAGCGTCGCTTGCTGTTTTGAGAAGTTACAGTGATATTTTTGGATTCACTTTTGTTCCATGTTAGACATTTGAGTGAATATTCAGTTTCAGTGCTTTGGGAGGGTTAGAAAAAAATATATCATGGTGACTGCTAACTAGAGTGACAGTAGTGGACTCTTATGTGGGTGCTTTTTAAGTTGTAACTCTTTTTAACTCTTATGTGGTATTTTAAGTTATTAAAAAGGGGCAGTTGGTAGCGCTACCAGCACTTAGTTTTAATGGAAGACAACAGGTAATGATTTAACTGTCTTTAATTCTAAGTCCAAGTTACCAGAGCCTAAATTATTGTAATTAATTGTAGTAACAGCGTTGTTGTTGGCACTTAGTAGCGTAACGGTTAATGCATTCAACCCCTGATTGAAAGGTTGTCAGTTCGAATCCCAGATCGATAAAGGTACCACTGAGGCACTCATGAGCAGGGTACCATCTCCAAAAACACTGCACGCCAGCTGCCCACTGCTCCCTCATTGATGGGTCACATACCGAGGTCACATTTCATTGTGTTGGTGCCTGCCCAGGGTTATTTCCCATCTTGCACCCGTTCCCGGGATAGGCTCCAGTCCCTCTGTGACTCCAGTTGGGATTAAACGGTTCATATAATGAATGATGAATGAATAGTAAATGTAAGTTGCTGTAGATGAATTTTATAAAGGTAGTTTTTATGTGATTCTGCAGTGATTTTATGAGAGAAATATTTGCTATTTTCATTGTAGCGCCAAGCAAAAATGTTAAACTGGATCTACAATTAAGTAAAACCTTATTTATGGATGTAGAGATAGTTCTTCTATGTCATAAAACTTTCATGTTTATGAATGTAAGATGTTTCAACAGATGTTTCATTTACAAGTATTCTACTTAAGATCATACGACCAAGCTTTTGTAAATTTGGACAGGTTTCAATCTTTGTCCAGCTGGAGCTGGAGCGTTTTTGCAAGTGATGGCGTTCCACATGAGAGTCGCGAGTGCAGACACGCAGTGTGTTTACCTCGCGAAGAATGTCATTTATACATGTTTACACATTTTCTTCTGTTTTTGTGCCTAGGATAACAGAACCAGTGCTGTTTTTTTCTTCTGAACCAAAGCACCAGCTTCCAACTTCTGTTTAACATTAACCTGAGGATTTGTACTTGATGTTTACAATATAGTCGTTTACTACATCGCATGTGGAGGAAGCCGAGATACATTGAGTATATTCCATATATTGACCACCCCTACTGCCAATTGATGCAAACTTTCCATTTGATTTACTGGCGTTTGATTGCACAACATTGCAGTGTCTACAGAGGAAAATGAGAACATTTGCTAGCTGAGCTTAATATTAGAAACCCTTCAGGGGTTGGTGTTTGTTCTCAATCTGGTTTCTAGATTGTGTGAAGTTGTAATTTTATGATTTATTGCTCAGCCTCAAACTGAGATCAGTACTTCTGTGAACATGAATGGATTGTAGTTAGTTCTATTTAGAGGTGCACGATTCAGAAAATCTCAGGACTCGATCTGATTCTGATCGCGACTTCAAAATCAATTCATAAATGATTCACTACTCAGACTTACTTTTTCCATTTGACTGTGGCAGATCAACAAAAAAATCACACTGAATCAAATCAAAGTTTAGGATTAGGTTTAGGGTTAGGGTTGTGAATAAATTTTTTGGAATGCCTAAATCAATTTTGAATCGACAGAGAACGAATTGTGATTCAAATCGATTCATTTTTTTTGGCACACCCCTAGTTCTATTTGTTCTATCTTTTAACTGGGTTAATCTACTCGGTTTTAGTCATGTAATTGTTGGGTTTCTTGGTCTGGCAGTTGAAATGGATTTCCTGAGCATTTAAAATAAAGACTAGAATCAGCTAAATAAGCACAGGAAGCTTTTAGGCATTTCTTTCAATTTTCCTGAGATTGGTCACCACCTGGAAATGAAATGCGTTTCCGTAAAGCTTTTACATCATACATCATACAGTCATACATCTTCCCCCAGCACTTTTGGTGTCTGAAAAAGCCAAGCTTTGGGACAGGCATTCAAGATCAAAACTCCAGAAGCTCAGCCTGTTAAATCCATCAATCTGTAATGATGTGTATTTGAAAGGTCCTTGTTTCATTACTCCAGATGGCTGTCTTTCATGTCACTTATGTGAATTTGGGGATGTTGCATTCAGCTGGAAGTGCTCCCGTCTGTAAAAGTGCTGATGATGTAATATACTGGAGTCGTATTGAAATCTAATGCCGTGCACGTTCCGATATTACATGGGTCGTTTGATCTCATGTTTTTAAAGCTCAAATCAAACTTCAGAGACTTTGTGAATACAGTTAAAACGGGACACAGCGGTGCTGGCGACTTTTTGATGTGAAATTGAGAGGCGGCTGAGCACGGCAGGAAGAGCCCTGAGAGCTGCAATTGTCACGCATGATGAGAATGAAGGGGGGAAGATTAGACTGAATTTGTTTGTATGACAGAATCCTAACCGCTGTGTGTCAGTCGCACTGAAATTGTTCTCCTCGCTCTCTTTCCCGCGCTCTCTGTTTCTCTTTCTCTCTCTTTCTCTGGCTAGATCTCTAACACCCTAGATACCCCTTTCTCTCACTCTTTTTACACTTCTTTTACCCTGTACCTTGCTGTCTATATCTCTCCTTTGCGCTCTCTCTCTCTCTCATTTACCCTCTCTCTGTACTCAACTTCATTATCTTTCTCTCTCTTTCTCCTGCTCTCTCTCTCATCATTCAGTGTTTGTCTCTTCTTCTTTCTGTCTGTCTCTTTCACTCTTAGTACATTTCTTTTATTCAACCTCTATCTTTCACTCTGCTTTTGCTGTTGACTTATCTCTTTCTTTATCTCTGTTTTTCCCCTTCTCTTTCTCTCTCTCTCTCTCTCTTTCAGGTTAACAGGATTCCAGGTGCCGGCTCCCGTCACAAGCACTGGGTCCATTTTCTCGCTTCGTCTTACCAGCGACTTCGCCGTGAGCGCCCACGGATTTAAAATCTATTACGAAGGTGAGAAGTGTTGTTTTTTAATTTCCCCCGTCGCTTTAGGTATGCAGATGGTAGAAGCCCTCGACGCTTCGCCCTTTTGTGGCCGCTTAAAAGGGTGCCAGCTCATGGATATCGAGCGCTATTGACAGCCGTCGCCAAAGAAAAGCTAAATGGGCAGAAAATGAGTTCCACGTCAGTGGCTGAATGTCATCTCACACTCGCTTCTCAAGTTCCACAAGGACATCCAGGGCCAAAAGACATGCACTGCGGAATTGGATGGAGCAACTGACGGGTGGCGAGCGCAGACCCTGAATACTCAGGCTGGGAAGAGCGTAGTCACCAGAAAGAAAAGACTTGATGAATCGCTTGAGCAGATACAGTGACATAGGAAATGAGAAATAGGCCTGGCTCTGTCACATTCAGTTTGAACCAGGCTCAACCTTTAAGGAAAACCCAATACGTTTTTAGAAGCTTTGGAGTTTCGGAGCTTTCGGAGCTTTGGAGAGCCCAGAGCAGGGAGAAAGAAAGATGGGTAGAAAGATATAGAGGGGGAGGAAGCGATAGAGAGACAGGATGGAGGGAGAGAGTTGGGGAGATGGGCAGAAGGACATAGAGATAGAAAGATAGGGAGAGTGATGGAAAGAGAGAGGCAGGGAAGAAGGAGTAGAGAAAGAGATGGATGGATAGATGAAGATAGAGAGAAGTAGATAAGGATGGAGACAGAGATTGGGATGAGAGAAAGAGATGAAGCACAGGAAAGGGTGTTTTGGAGAGATGGACTTAGGGAGGCAGGAATGAGGGAGAGAGTTGGGCAGAACGGAAGATAGTTAGAGATGGAGGTGTAAGGAGCGTGATTTAGGGAGAGATGGAGGGAGAGTTGGGGAGAAAGGAAGATGGAGGGATAAGGAGAGTGATGGAGGAGAGATGGAAGCGAAAGGGAGGAATGGCAAACAGACGGGGAGAAATAGAGATACTGATAGAGAGAAAGATGAGGAGAGAAAGAGGGGAAGAGAGTAGGGGAGAAAAAAAGGTGGGCAGAGATATGGGGTTAGAATTGGGGGGGGGGAGATGAGAAGAAAAAAAGATGGATAGAGATGGAGGTGTAAGGAGAGTGAGGGAGGGAGAGATGGAGGGAGAGAGGGAGAAACATGAGAGAGAGAGGGAAGGTGGAGAGGGGAAAGAGACAGACAGAATGTTAGAGAGGTGGACAGAGACAGGAAGAAAAAGATGGATGGAGAGATAGAAAGGAAAATAGAAACAGAAAGAGGGACAGAGAAATGGAAGTTGAACAAAGGAAATGGAGGGAGAGAGAGTGGGTGTAGAAGGGGGAGAGGAAGAAAAGATAGAGATGAATAGAGATAGGGATGGATGGAAGGAATAATGAGCTGGAGAGAAAGAGATGGACACAGAAAGGCAGTGAGAAAGTTGGGCAAGGAGATGGAGGGGGAGAGAGAGAAACATGGAAAAAGTGAGTGAGAGAGAAAGCGAGAGAGATGTGAACAGAGGGAGAAAGAGATGGATAGAGAGATGGTGATAGAGATGGAGGGGAAAAAGTTGGGGAGAAAATGAGATGGAGGGAGAGAGGGAGAAACATGGAAAAAGTGAGAGGGAGAGAGTGACAAAGAGGTAAAAACAGGTTAAAAGAGATGGATAGAGGGATGGTGATAGAGATGGAGGGACAAAGTTGGGGAAAAAAGGAGATGGAGGAAGAGAGGGAGAAACATGGAAAAAGTGAGAAGGAGAGAGTGATAAAGAAGTAACCAGACAGAGGGAGAAATAGATGGATAGAGGGATGGTGATAGAGATGGAGGGGGAGAGTTGGAGAGAAAAGGAAATGGAGGGGTAAGGAGAATGATGGAGGAAGAGGAAGAAACATGGAAAAAGTCACAGAGAGAGAAAACATAAAACAAGAAGGAGAGATGGAAGCTAGGACAAGGAACTATACAAACAGGAAAGATAGGGTGAGAGAGAGTTGGACAGATGGAGGGAGATAGTGATGGGGAGGAGAGGAAGAGATGAAGGTGAGAGGGAGATAGAGGAAGGCAGAGAGTGACAGGAGTGGATAGAGAGAGCAGGAGGGAGTGAGAGACAGCATTTGTTCGTTTTGCTTTTTCTTGTTTATGATGAGTTATATCTGCAGGCACTCTACATGAAGCGAGTTTGCTTACTGACTCCCAGCCATCAAACAGCCGCCAACCCTGCTGTCCTCCAACACGCACACAAGCACACACACAGACAGACACACACACACACATGCTCTGTCCCACCTGCCACCCTCCTGACCTAACCACAGGATCCCTCCCCATCTGCTTCATCATTTACACACTGAATTATTCAGGCTGGACTGTTCTCCTCAGCCCCAGCCGCTCTGCTTAATGTCCTTTGGAATTTTATGGCTTTTGGAATATTAATCCCACAAGTTATTACACACCGGAGGCTGCAGCGTCCCGGCCCGTGGCCTCGGGAAACGAAAATGAAAGATCGGCACATTAAGCCACCGCGCCAATGTCCTCGAGCGTCCGAGAGCGACCGCCAAAGCCCGTCCGATCAGGAAGAGGTTGAGAAAACCTTTAAAAGGCACTGCGAAATATGTGGTATGCACTATTAATTTATGTTCTGTATGAATTAATGTATGGACTCTGGTTAAGTGCTCTGGTAAACTCAGTTTAACTTTGCTGCTCTCTCCCGCTCCTGCATTAAAGCTGGAAACATCCGCCTGCGTTAGGGCCTGATTAATTCAGCACCACGGACAGCGCTAGTGGTTAGTCTGGGCTCTTAGAAGTTGGTCTCAAAATTACAACTGCACTGAAGCCTGCTAATGTGTTACAAACTGAACTTTTTGAGTGTGTGTGTGTGTGCGCATACATGCAAATGTACTTGTGTGAGTGTGTGTGTTAATAAAAGGACTTAGCTGTCTAGCTTTCTGCCTAATGCCTGCGAGTTATTTCCCTTTGTGAAAACACCACAATGAAAGTGAATGAGTGAGTGATTATTTGTCATTGTGAACAGACCACAGCACAGCACACAGTGCACCACAACAAAATGTGACCTCTGCATTTGATCCATGCACAAAGTAGCAGTGGGTAGCTGATAAGGGCAGCAAACAGGGAGCAGTGCTTGGTCATGAGTACCTTAGTGTTCCCATGTTCCCATCACGGGTTTATTCGTTTCTCCATTCATCCATCTTAATCTGTTATTTCTGTTTTCTTTGGTTTAACTGGATTTTCTGAATCAAGGTTAGCATAGTTTAATTGCATTGAATAATGAATGAGTCAAAGGAGTTGCCCCCTGGGTAGTAAAGTGTGTGTGTGTGTGTGTGTGTTTCTGTATGTAAATGTGTGCATGTTTGTGTCTGAGAGAGCAATAGGGAGAGGAGGAAGAAGAAAAAGAGAGAGAGAGAGAGAAACAGCAAGGCCAAACACAGGGGAAAAGAAATCTCATTTTAGCTCCTGTCAGTCCTTCATCATCATGAACAAGCAAAACCATGTTTGACAGTCACTGCGTTTGTGTTGATTAATGTGTCTATTGCCATCCGCTACAAACCAGACCCTCGTCATTTCCCTCCCACCCATCTGTGCGTTCGTCAAGGCTAAGATATTAAAAAAAGGCAACCTTCCTGTGTGAGGCCACTCATGCCAGCGCTCAGCTCTTGGAGTGTGTGGCGAAGATTTGGGAAATCTCCCGTGCTATTAGCAGTGTGCTAAACACCCGCCCGCACACGTTGGCAAATCCTCGGCTCTTCTAAGAACGAGGATATCTAAGGACTAAACGATTGAAGGCGAGCCGTATTCCGTGCAACTGTAAAAGTCCCACCGGTGGATGCAAATGTGAACAAATTGGAAGGCTCTGCCAAGAGATGCCTACAGCACATCTTTGCTGCCTTCAAATGTAGTGCCTGGTCGATTAAACTGCTCAAATTACAGAAGGGAAAAAACGAGAAGATAAGCTCATCAGGACTCACTCGCCTGCCATCAAATTTCATGGAGGTTCTCAATACAAGATTCAAAACGCATGTAGTGAGGTAATCTCACAAATTTTAGAAATCTTTTATTCCTAAATAATGATTCTCATGTTCCAGTAATAACTATCATTATCAGGCCAATGCCAGCAAAGAAAGTTGGATTATAACATGAGACTGAAGTTTTTCCAAATTCTTCCATTAGTTCTGTTTGCATGAAAACAGGTGAAGTAAAACAATTTCAAGTAAGACAGTGAAATCTGAGATGTCATGCTTGATTACTGCTCTGATTTAAATATTCTTGGGTGAAAACAGTAGAGTAAATGCTAAAAATGGTCGAGTTATTTTACAGCTTTTATTTATTGTTAGCATTTTAAGAATGCATTCAGCTACTAACTCACCTGCTACATTCTAGAATGATTGTCAAAATCATCAGGCTAATCAGTCTTTTGCTAAAGCATTTGCAGTTACAGCATATACACTATATGGACAAAAGTATTTTGATGTTCTGCTTAATTATTCAATTAAGTGTGTGTGCCATGCGGAAGGTTGGCCCCCACCTTGTGCCCGTAGTTCCAGGGATTCATAAAATTTCATCCCTGCTGAAGATTCCTATCAATTTCAAGTTGTATTACTGGCAAGAGAAAGAGTTTAGGAACAACAACAACTCAGCTAAGAAGTGGAAGATCAGGTAAAATCACAGTAAAACCACAGACTGCTATGGTCCTGTTCCCAGGCCCTGCTTCCTGGTGCTGTGTGTTGTGCTATGTTCACAATGACAAATCAATAAAGACATGGTAGGATGAGTTCAGTGTGGAAAAACTTGACTGGCCTGCACAAGAGCCCTGACCACAACTCTATCCAACATCTATGGTATGAACTGAAACAGAAGTTGCCACCCAGACCTTCTCTTCCAACATCAGTGCCCGACCTCATAAAGGCTCTATGGAATGAATGTGCACAAATTTCCACAGAAACACTCCAAACTATTGTGGAAAGACTTCCAAGAAGAGTGCAAGCTGGTATATCTGCAAAGTGGGGACCAACTCCACATTAATGTCTATGTATTTGGATGTCATTAAACTCCCTGTTCATGTACTGAACAGGCGCCCCAATGCTTTTGTCCATATAGTGTATCAGATGACTTCCATGACTCTCTCTGAAGCAACTTTGGGCTAAGGGTCTTGCTCAGGGACCAAATGGCGGTAGTCCCAGGGTAGGACAGAACTGGTGTTGAAACTATGACCTCTTGGCAGGCGATTTCCTACCTCTACACCATCCGCTCCAGACCTAAATGCTGTAAATCCAAATTATTTGGTTAGGAAAAATCATGTCGATAAAAGGATTCATTTCAATGTTTTGCCTCATTAGGGAACATAAATGAGTGATTGTCTCAACAAATCCCATTTTCATGTGCTTTATTATGAGTTGGCTGGTACAAGCAGACAAACAAATGCTGGGTCTTTTCACTGGTGCTGAAATGGGAACAGTATGAGCAATTTTCATCAGCACAGCCAAATCACTGGGGGTTTTGCCTTTGTTCTGGAGCACTGCGGACATTACCATAGAAAGTAAATGTTGTCTGCTGATTCCAAACAACCCTTTCCACCACCTGTTAATTTCACTGTCTCATTCTGTCATTTAGCACTTTCATGCATTAATTTGGCAGCATTCTTTCAGACATTTTTGCCCCTACTGGCTTCTGATTTGTTGTAAATGAAAAATTTTTAAAAACTGTGCTTCCAAGTGGACACAGTGCCTGAGAGGGTTGGCCCAGTGATCGGGGTGTCGTCGGTTCAAGTCTCGAACCGGTAAAGATACCACTGAGGTACTCATGAGCAAGGTGCCATCCCCAAGCACTGCTCCCCAGGGCGCTGCCAAAAAGCTGCCCCCTGCTCTTTCACGGATGAGTGAAATGCAGAGGTCACATATTGTTGTGGTGCACTGTGTGCTGTGGTGTGGTGTGTTCACAATGACAGTCACTCACTTGAATTAGGTTATGTTATAACATATGAAATTGTTATGCTAATTGAAATGAATTATACATTATTATTATACAAATGTCAAGCTCTTATAAGGAGGAAAAAAGGACAGTTTCAAAATATATTGGATGATGCAATAGATTTTAATATCAAGATCAGATCTGAACTAACATTGTGCCATCTCTACTCCCGACTCATGATTTCAGATAATGATGGTACTGATGGAGCTGACCTTTGTTGCTGATTGCAATTAATCTCTTCATCTTCATTATTTGAAATATCTCTCCATTATCTTTATTCCTGGTATTATCTTTGTTCTCTGCCCACTTTTTTTGTAAGAACATTGTATCCTTAACTCTGGCTTGTATGTTTAATGTTAAAAAACAGGATTGCGTGTTCACCTAAGCAGCAATCAAATCCCGCACACTCGATGACTCGCTGCCGTGTCTTGCTAATGCGGTGCTCACGCAAACTTTGCTCGACTCGGTGGAGGAGAAGGCAGGCGGCGTGATGCAGAGACGCTGCGAGTTTCAAACAGAGCAACTCTGACAAACTTCCATCATCTTCAAAGGCTCAAATTCATTAGACGTGAGGGAGAATAAATAGCTTTCCCCCTGGGAGAAGCCTGTTCCAAACCACTCGGCTTGTTTTGTGCCGCCACTTTAGCGAACATGTATGTTTTCTTGGCAGTGAGATGGAAATGAAGGAAAAAAAACGAACGAGTTTGAAATGGCGGAGCGCAAAGACTTAGTTTGCTGCTTTTGCTGCGCATAGCGTAAAATTAGATTTGGAGTTTTTCGCAGGGATAGGAATGGAGCGTCATGTCTGACATGACTTTATAAAACATGAAATCGCATGTCGGTTGGGGTTTTGATCTGTTAATGTATTGTTACTATCTAAATTTAGATACACATGCTGACAATACAAGTATATTAATGCTGGGCGGATTAGCTTGTCTACCGAGGTGTAATCTTGCTTGTTTATTTTTAATGACGTCTAGAACACAGACAAAACCTCTGGCACTAGATTTCTAACAAATACTTATTTATTCATGTTAACTTGAGGTATTGCTCGTTGCTAGAATGAAGCCTGACATTTCTGTAAGAATGATAGTGGAAATCAGCATTAGCTCATTGAAATCTGCATTAGTTATCAATCTAGCAAATGGTGTTTGCCTAATATGCCTCATTTCTCACACAAAATACATATGTTAATCCCATAAGATTGGCAATATTTGTTATGTTAAATAGAAATATTAATATGGTATAAGAAGTGCTTGTAGACAACTTTTCTCAGATTCATTATGGTTGATGGTAATCTATGGTTTTGCAATGCCAGTCCATCATTATAAATGCACTATTTGTGTTTGCAACTGATTAACTATGGCTGACTTCCATTAGCTAAAGCTGTCGTAGTTTAGCGTTTGGTTTTAACATGGCACATTGCAATTTCCAAAAGCACATTAGCGGAATTAGCCTTACCTGAAAGATCTTACCATTAGTTAGTAACCATGTGATTAAGGTTTGCTTGTGATTATTTGTCATTGTGAACATAGCATAGCACAGCACGGCATGCAGTTCACCACAAAGAAATGTGAACGCTGCTTGACTCAGTCGTGAAGGAGCAGTGGGCAACAGGGCAATTGGTAGCCGTAACGGTAAGGTTAGAGTGATTACAGTTAGGGCATTGGCTTCGTTATCAGAAGGTCACTAGTTTTAATCCCTGACCGGTAAAGGTACCACTGAGGTCCTCATGAACAAGGTACCACTGAGCTGCCCACTTCTCCATCACGGATGGGTCAAATGCTGAGGTCACATTTTGTTGTTTTGCAATGTGTGCTGTGCTGTGGTGTGTTCACAATGACAAATAAACACTCAGTTTTTGCCAGCACCCAGGGAGCTGTGCTTGGGGACGGTACCTTGCTCATCAGTAACTCAGTGGTACCTTTACCAGTCTGGAACTTGAATTTGTGACTCTCCGATCACGGGGCCTAACTCCCTAACTCCCTGTGACACATATATTAAAGCCTCAATTTGCCCAATATACATAATGTGAAACATGTTCACTATAATTAGATTACTTTTTTATGAATGTATGTTAACTAATGCGATGTTTCTGCTAGCTAGAGCTATTTTCCTCTGGAGCTTGATGCTGATGTGATATATTAAGATTAATATATGGATTATCAATGTGTCATGTTAGCATCAAGTGCCACAGGAAAACAGCAGCGCCTTGCAGAAATATAGCATTACTTAACATCATCAAGAAAGTAATCCACTTAAATTGTACAGATTGGATGTTTCATGACAAACATTTCCTTTTGACTTTGACAAATATTGCAAATTATGGCATTAATATAAACATGTTTTGGATGATGAAAATCAGGGGATTCTTAAAAGACACCAGTTGCTTTTTTTGTGGTATCTAATGGTTATTTTAAGTAAGGAAATTGGTTGTTCAACGGTTCAAAGTAGGTTCAATGGTTATTTCCGTTAGCTATTTTCCCTACTGTAAATGGGCATTAACTGAAAGACATTATGGTCTTCTACCGTTCTAGTCATGTAGATTTGCATTTGACTTCGTTTAATTAAAACCTCAGTAATTGTCCCTCATTTCTGCTAGCAAATGCTGTTTTGCTCTAGCACTTGATGCTAACCCATGGCAGTTTCCAAAGGCATCCTAGGCAGAGGTGGACAGTAACTAAGTACATTTACTTGAGTACTGTACTTAAGTAGAGATTTTGAGTATCTGTACTTTACTTGAGTAGTATTTTATTTGGAAACCTACGACTTCCACTTCACTACATTCTAAAGACAAATACTGTACTTTTTACTTCACCACATTTCTATCAAGGTTCTCGTTACTTGTTGCTTTCAAATCTGTGGATAAAGTGGATGTTATTCCCCCTTTTCTAAAAGGTGATTGGTTGTTTGACGGGTGATAGTCTTTTAGTAATCAGTAGGGTTACGTCACACCTGTAGACTGCAACTATAAAACCAAGTTCAGACAGTTCTGCTGTTTTCAGTCTTGATTAAAACATTGTTGCTGTTGGAAAGTCATGAAGCTAGAGGTGTAGAGCTGGGTTTTAAGCAGGTTGGAATGTTGATTTGATGTTCTGAGCTGCATTTACAGCTATTGCACAGTCCTCCTGATTAAGTTGGGGTTGTAGCCTATTTCATTCTGTAACATTCTACCAGTTCCTTATTCTGCAAGCTAGTGCCAGAGGCATTGTAAGTGTTGTGGCAATAATGCAACAATGCGGTGAAAGAAGATGTACTTTTAATAAGTATTTTTTAAAACAAGTACTTCAGTACTATCACTTAAGTAAAAATTTGACTGTACGACTTTCACTTTTACTGGAGTAACATTTGACTAGTGGTATCTGTACTTTCACTTAAGTAATGAAGTTAGCTACTTTGCCCACCTCTGATCCTAGGTTACAGGAATTAACATTTAACTCTTCACAAATGATGGAAGTTTGCCTTAGATGTAAAAAAGGAGCACCCCAACGTTTGCCATGTTGCCATGTCATAATATATACATTACACTCCATCATTTGCAATATTTGTGTAGTAATTATGCTAATGTACATTAATTAATGCTAATTTCTGCTAGTGCTTGATGCTTAAAAAATGTGTTTTGCCTTAAGTGCAGCAGCAGAAATGAGCATTAGCTAGTGGCAGGAGATCATTAGAAAAGGATATTTGCATTTGTTCCAACTGTGACTTCAAAAAAGAATCCTAGAATATAAAACCAAATCTCAGCGGAATGTCAGTCTATGTTTAATTAAATAAATAGTATTCCCATTAATATTGCTAATTACTCTGTGATAAATCTGATTTTAATGATTAGCATTAGCTAGATTTACTGATACTAAACTTTCTTTGATAGTTGCAATGTTTTTGTTCCAACTGCCTGAGAAATAATTGTTTTATTAGTGTGTTTTCTTTGGTAACTTCTTTTCCCCACACTTTTCCTTAACATAGTTTTTGCTGTAACAAACTTGAACGCCGCATTCCCCCCAGATCAGCGATGGGCTTTAGGCACCATCTGTAACACATACAGTAAATGATTTGGATTCGAAATCCCTCTTCCCTGTTAACATTTATCCAAGCCTTCAGGTGCTATAAGCATTTTTTTGCCCCCTCCCCTTCCTCATCCTCTACTGTGTGTTTGTTCAGACACGCAGGGGCTGAAATTTGCCAGCTTGCCAGTCAAGCGCAACGGGAGATGCGCCGCTAGTCATTTCCAAGGAGCATCTGTCAAAGCGGGGAAGCTATATTATGCCCCCCCTCCCCCGGAACAGTTATGACTGACACTGTGTGACTTTTTACGGCAGCTTTATGTTTACGCTTACCGTAAAGGATGCGATGATAAGCGAGGTGTGTGCGATTAATCAGGTGCTTGATACTTAACAAAATGACGCATATCACCTTACTGTGGCAGCAGTTGACTTTTGCATTCAATTCAATTGTATAAAATCGAGGGTGTAAACTAGGGATGCACAATAAGGGAATTATTGTCCGATGCCAATATCCAATGTTTTTCATGCTTTTATCTGCCAATGAAAATACCGATGCAGATAAATAAGGAAGTCAGAGTCGAGCGAGAGCGCAGGCAGAGTTGAGCGCATAAAGACGAGATATTTTGCTCACCAAAGTTCCACTGCATGCTCAGAATTTTGGCACAAAAATAGTGCCATAAATCTGACATTTCTAACACACCACCAAGTCAAGCGAGCGTGAAAGTAGAGTGGAAAAAAAGTTTTAAGAAAAAGTCACTTTCAAGTCAAAAAGGCATATGTGACACTTCATGTGCACTACCTAGTGCATAGAGAACTGTTAAGCTATAACCTGGCTATTTCCTGAGATGATAAGAGCGCCTTAACTACCATTCATTCATTCATTCATTCATTATTTGAACTGCTGAATCTATATCGAGGCGCCAACGCAGCGCAGGGCACACATACTCTCATTCACACCTTACAGGGCCAATTTAGAATCGGCAATTAACCTTCTCTGCATGCTTTAGGACTGTGGGGGGAGACTCCACACAGAAAGGCCCTACGGCCAGCCCTGGGAAGCCTGGTACAATAAATGCCGCATAAAATATTGACTGAAAATATTGGGCAAATCTAAGCATAGGTCTCATGCCGATGACTTTAAGAAAAGCTATTATTGGCTATTATTCATAGATATGATCTGATATTATTGTGCATCCCTACTATACAACTAAATCTAAACTAAAGGAATGTTAGACTATTTTTCATGAAATAAAGAGCATTCCCTTTCGATTACTCTACTCCGTTGCTTTTTCCAAAAGTGTGACTTGATGTGAAATGATGTGCCGTTACCCTTTTCCGCAGATTCCAACCCCTGAGTAGCAATTATGGGGAATTGGCTCAGGCCTAAAAGTAATCTGTAGGTCCAGATGTCTCAATCTGGCCACGTCCGGGTCATCGGGGCCTCATCCGCAACGCCGCAATGCATTGCTCGCTTTTGTCCCGTTTTTCCACTGCTTATGTTGGAGTCCATTTTTTAAAAAATCCTGCATCGCTTTTCTGCCGAGGAACCGGGCTTGTAATTGCCTCCTGGCTAAGAAAAAAGTGCCTTTCTTTGACGGAATGCTTTCATGCGTCTCCCCAGTCCGTTTCCTTTTTATTTTTTTATTTCCACCTGGGTTTGCAGTGTTCATCCCCCGTCTTCGCTGAGAGGAAATATCTTCATTACTTCTTATTATGGGCTGAAGGCACCCTGGGACGACTCGGGCGCAGGAGGAAAGAAAACGCTTCAGGTTGAAGGGGAAAAAAAGAGATGGAGATAAGGAGAGCGATTACGGTGCCGCTGTAGAGCCAACGTTTGATCACTTTCCGGGGCTTGCTATCGTTTTAACTGCAGGGGGTCCGAGCGGCTCGGCCTGCATCGTTTGTTTTTGCTCGCAGCCAACTGCCAGGCGCTGGTGCGGCCACCCGAGTCACTAATGCTGAGGAATAAGGTTGGGATAACAGGGATTTTGGGCGGGGTTTCAGGTTAAAGCGGGCTCAGAACACAGCCCTGGGGATGTCACTGTTCATCAGAGTCAAATGAATGGATTTGACGGTTTAACGGACGAGCGAGCATAAAACGGTTTTGCTGCTTTGCTCGTGTCGGTTGGATAATTGCTGTGTAAACTCAGCTCAATTGCATCACAGTGTCCGTTGGATTAATCCCCTTTTTTGTAAGTTTGAATGAGCTGAGCTGTGAGAGAAATAAAATGGTTGATAAACTTGCTGTGTAGTGGTGTGTGTAGTGGAGTGTGAGTCAAAAAAGAGACCTGTGAACCTTTGCATATAACATGGGTAAATGTTGACCAGTGTTCAAAATTCTTTCACTGTGGCATACAGAATAACGTTTGCCACAAAGTAACAATATTGGCCACCACACCTTAAATGTGTAGCTATAATCTGTAGGGTGTATAATTGACCAGTGGCATTCGCAACTTTATGCCTGTGTCTGTGTGAAAGAGAGGCATTTTGAACATACTTTGTAACTTGTAATTAAAAATTGATTTGATCATAAATGGGCATTTTATTGCCCATTGTAAAAACTATTATGATAGTTGTCATTAAACAAGGAATTGTAACTTTAAGATTTGGTGGGCAATATAATAATCAAAAATGCACATTCAATTCTGAATGCAGCAGTCAAAGAATTTTGAAAATTGTTCAACATTTACCAAAGTTTTGAGCAAAGGTATAGAGCTCCCCTTTTTGATTCACAGTATAGATAATAGAGGTATGAACCTTCAGTGGTCTCACGATTCGATTCGACTACGATTATCAGGTCAACGATTTGATTCAATATGATATCTCAGTGCATCATGATGCACTCCATCAATTTTTCTACATTGCTTCACATTGCACTCAGATTGGGCATGGATCACAGATCGGGCAGCTATAGTTACTACTGGCATGTTCAGAAAATCACCAAGCAATGTCATTATGATATAATCCAGGGGTTTTCAACTGGTTCTGTGCCAGGGACCACTCAGACCTTTTTCTATTACTTTTTAGATAGTTGCATTGACTTCATTATTCATAAAGATGCCAAATCTGGAAATGTTATATAAAAATAAGAAATAAAATGACAATTTTAAAAAAGTGATTTCAGTAGTGAAACTAGATTGCAGGTCACAGACCACCTGCTATGCCACCGCGGACCACTAGGGGACCCACCAGTTGAAAACTCCGTTATAACCGATTATGGTCTGCCACTGCATCGATGCAGAATCGTCCATGTCTGCTATGCGATGCATCGATTATGTGATAATCGATGGTAGAATACTCACCTCATACCAAGGGTTTGCAGGTTTGAATCCATCCTGGTGGTACCACCACTGGGCCTCTATGCAAGACCCTTAACCCCATGTTGCTACAGGGAGACTGTTGCTGTAACTAGGAAATGGAAGTCACTCTGGAAGAGAGCACCTGATAAATGTTAAAAGGTGTCTACAGTATTCATAAAAAATGAATTCTGATCCATATTTTTATACTTTTAGAATGTCCTTACCATTTAGGCTTGGGCAATACAATCTAATGATACTGCAGTATTATTAAGCAATAAGCAATAAGTTTATAAGCACTCAATAAATTTTCAATTTCTCTCTTTCATGCACACAGTCACACCAGTAGGATGCTTCTTATATCTCTGCATTACAACATTATAAATATGTTTATCAATTAGTGACTTGGTTTGGCGCTTCTCTTCTTTCGTTCTCTCCATACTCTTTCCCGGTTCTCTCCAGATATATTTACAATAATGGTGTTTATCAGACTCTTATCCAGAGGGACATGCATTTCCAAATCAGACTGAACAAAGCAGTCTAATGCCGGCGGCTTGGAAAAGTTGACAGTTTGTCGTAAATGTATGTTTGTTAATATACCAATTTACTACATCCCTCAAGCAACAATGTATCCACTTTATTTGATAAATTGGCCTTTCCTATGTTCATTCAACTTAATGCTGGCAAACACTTATACTTCAGTATGGAGACAAAAATCGAATTCCCTGTTGTGGAAGAACTCATGTGAAACCCTTCACAGATCATTTAATCTCCATCCAAACTTTTTTTTGCCTGATATATTTGATATATATTCAGAGGCAACTTCCATATCCTAATTACAGGGACAGTCTCCCTGGGACAAGCTGAGGTTAAGAGCCTTGCTCTGGGGCCCAAAGGTGGTAGTGCTGGAGGGAGGACAGAGCTGGGTTTTAACCTACAATCTCCTGGTCCTTAGGCAAATATCCTACCACTGGACCACCAGCTCCCACATCACATGTTTTAATGTCTTATTACAAAACACATCTTAACGTGCAAAGGGAGTTACTGATGTAAATGCATATAAATGTACTTTAGAATGTTTGCCCGGATTTCTTGATTGCAGTCTGGGTTTCTTGCAATCGAGAAAAATAAACAGAAAAGGATGTGATGCAGTGAATAAACAGCAAGTTCAGATGTTGTATACACTTAGAAATATATTTTTGCTCGATTAAATGATTAGTGAGAAAGTATCAGGAGTATAATTAGCAGCAAGACAGATGGATAAGTAATTAAATAAACACTCAGCTGCATATGTCAGACCGTCTCCAGTGAGAAATGATTCATTTTTCCCCCCTCTTTTTATTTATTTTTTGCCATGCATAATATATGACCCGTAACTTGTTTCGTGGCTGATTTGTATTTGGAATAAACGCTGGGATTTAATATTTGATGACTTTGGCCTCTAGCTTTTGTTAACAGAGAGAATGAGCTCGCTGAGTCACCATTAGCAACTTTGTGTTGCTGTTTCCGCCACAAACTGTGTGTACAGAGGACAAAAACTGCTATTCAGAACGGCACTTAAACTGAATAGAAGGAATTTTGATTTTGTTCTGCATGGACGCGAGGTCGCTTTGACACAGCTTCTTGTAATTATCAGTTCCCGCCTTTTCTCAATTTTTGAGGGTTCGGAAACAGTACTTTCAGTAAATCTGTCATTTGTGAAAATAACAAATTTGCTTTTGCAAATATACTTTTTGAAACTAACATGCAAAGTTTCTAGCTGACATGTATTTTTCTTTTTTTTTTTCTTATTATTTCTAAATTTTCTGTTTTCCCTTCCCTTTCCCATATATTAATGATCATCCAGGAGTTTTGTGGGCAAAGTCCAAATATTATTTATACTGTGCAAAAATATAAAAATGAAAGCTCAGCTGATAAATCATCTAATATGATTCAGTAGGTATTGGACTGGTCAGTGTTGATAGACTAATTACAATAAAAGTAAAGAAGGAAGGTGGACTCTTTAGCCATGTCATGAGTGTTGTCATTGTGTAATCTATAGTTGCAGTTGTCTAAAGCTGATACTCATTTATTCATCAATTATCTGAACTGCTTAACCCCAACTGGGGTCGCGGAGGAACTGGAGCCTATCACGGGAACTTACAGGTGCAAGGCGGGGAATGACCCTGGGCAGGCGCCAACACACTGCAGGGCACACACAGTCAAACACACATTCACACCTTACGGGGCCAATTTAGAGTTGCCAGTTAACCTATAGTGCATGTCTTTGGACTGTGGAAGGAAACCGGACCACCCGGAGAAACCCCACACGAACACGGGAGTGGCATGCAAACTCCACACAGAAAGACCCTACGGCCGACCCGGGGTTTGAATCCAGGACCTTCTTGCTGTGAGGTGGCAGCGCTAACCACTGCACCACCATGCCACCTTAGCTGATTCTCATTATACATATATATTATATTTGTAATATATTCTTTTTAAAAGTTAACACCAAAAGTCTTTATTAAACAGTATTATGTTAACCGCACATAGTAAATATTTGGGAAATCTCTTTGTGTTTCCAGATGAAGGGAAAAGCAGGATTTGTCAATGTCGTAATTGTAAAATTTTAAAAATAGTAAAATAACAAAAACAGTATCAGCCTTTAAAATCTAGCATCGTTTGGGCTCTAATGGGAATCTTTAGATTGACATATGATAATTAGCTGACAGTTAACTTATATTTTGCAACATTCATGTATTATGTCATTTAAAAATCTATATAGTTTATAGTCTTTGGTACGTTTTGCGATTTGGGTTGGTCTTTGCACCTGATGACTGAGTGAAACCTCCAAACCTCACATCATTTTGCAGTGTTGCCGGGCAACGTCTGTATTCAACATTAATAATATTAATTTAAAGTAGGCGCAAACAGCTACAGTACATAAGACAACTCATTTTTCCCAGGCAATTTGTATTGGAATATTCCCATTTTAAATTTATTTGGAAGAGTTTAGCACTGCCTTTAGATCATTAGCAGCTAATCTGTGTTAAGGTGGTCGGTGAGATAAGGTCCCGGATGACATTTAGGCATCGTTATGGCTACGACCTGCTGTGTATTCATTTTATATTTTATTTTGCTAATACCCCAAAAGCTGGTCCCAGAAAGCTCTGTTAAAGCTGCTTTTATGTCTAGTGACAAAATTGCCTTTCATTAAACACTTGCAAAATTATGTAGTAAGATTCCAGACTGCTGCTTCAACACACAAATCCATATTTAATTTGTTTTTCAAATCTCAGCATTATTCATATTGTTTGTGTTTAACAGCTGAAAGCATTTCACACTATTCTTTTAGGAGTCGGTTTTTAGGAGTGTCAAATTAGCAAAGTCATTTAAGTGAATTAATTGAGGGGAAATTGGATCAATGTTGGCAAGGGAAAGAAAAGGAAAAAATATCAAACTGTATGATTGTGAGTGAGTGTGTGTTGTTGGTTAATTTAAGCAAACTGTTGCCAGTGTGGCTGCTGGGAAAATATGTTGGCATTATGGAGATTTTGAGTGTTGTCACACGTTGCGGGAGACCCAGAGCGCACACCTGGGAAACACAGCAGTTCCTTAAAGTCAGGTGAAAGGATTTGAAGGCTTAACGAATGAACGCATGAGCTTTACTCTGTTTGATAATTGGGGTCTGTTGCTGTATAAATTCAGCCCAATTGTGGTGTCAGTGTGCTTACCAGCCCCTTGTGTCTATACCGGATTTTGGTTGGAACTTCCATTTTGTTTCAATTTTAGTTTCATTACCCCCCAAAAAGATAGGGGTAATGTACTGATAAATTTTGTAAAGGTGTATTTTACAGGGAGACCTATGGATGAATAAAGCTGAAGATGAAGACCCCGACTCTGACTAACAGATCTGAAAGCAGACGATGTAAACAGACTTGCAAGTCTTAGCTCTGTCATTAAGCTTGACTTTCGAGAAATGCAAAGCGTACTCAGACTAAAAATAAAACCGGAGCGCTCACACTTCTAATGTGTTTTTGGAGTTATGTAACCGACTCATGCAAACGTGGATCCATCTCTTCTCTCGCATGCTAAACCCCCTGCCTGTACTTTCCCCCCAGAACTACAGAGCAGCTCCTGTGGAAATCCAGGGGTACCGGCCAAAGGCATCCTGAACGGCACCCGTTTCAACGTGGGCGACCGCATTCGCTACCGCTGTGTGCCCGGCTACACCCTGGATGGTCACGCCCAGCTTACCTGTGTCACCAGCACCACCAACGTGGCTGCGTGGGACTTTCCTGTCCCCATCTGCAGGGGTGAGGCCTTGTTTTTCTACTCAACGTTTTAAAAAATGTGTCTAATTTTGCTTAATTTATTGGGATCAACGGTGAATCTGCAAAAATAGACAGACAAAAAACTCACAAAAAGATGTTAAAAAAGCAGTGCTAATTTCATTAACAAATGGTATGACAAGAAGTTGAAGAGCTAAAACTAAATCTTTTACAATAATGTGTTTTTCTTTTTGGCAATGAGACAGGACAATTATTTTAGCCTCTAGGCTTTTTGACATTTATAATGCAACAATGAAATACAAGTTCAGTGAAACAATATTATCGTGATTCAGTGAACAACAAAACAATTTCTGTCAATATAGTTTAGTTGATCAAAATATGTAAGCAATGCATCCTAGTCATTGGTTGGATTGGGTGACGGATGTGTGCAGATGGAACTCTCCCAAACCCACAGCCAAGTGATGAAATATAAATGTGAATGGCAAGATGACTTCAATGCAGGCAGGGTTGCTTGGGCGAAAATGACTGTATGATTAAAGGACATGCTGTTTATAATTTGGCTAATAAGAACATAAAATGCGCTATTGTAGGAGATGGAGAGGCACCATAATGACTAAAAGTTAAATATAATGTGACTACTTTTCATTCGCTTAAAAGAGAGATAGGCGTGAGTAAAATGTGATTAGTCTAAAAACTAAAAATGAATAAATTTAATATATCTGTCAAAATGAACACTGATTCAAACAAGAAGATTCAAGCTGTAGTCTGTTTGCTGATCCACCGTTTTGGCTGGGAAAACAATTTTTCTTCATAGAATCACAGTTTTGCATGAGTGTTTGTATTAGCAATAGTCTGTAGAATGTCAAGTAAGACAAATGAAATCAAACGGTCATTCTATTTTTTTGCTGCTTGATGCTAAAAGGAAATGACTAATCTCCATGACTAATCTATAAAAGATGTCTGGCTGATAGAACATCCTTTACTCTGATTGAAGGGTTCCTGAGTCAAGTTCACAAAAGGATTGTTCAGACTGAAAAAATGTCTTCAGAGTAAAAGCATTTACATTTACGGCAAATAACAGAAGCTCTTAACCAAAGTGACTTTCATTTCCTAATTACAGACACAGTCTCTGCAGCAGCTGGGGGTTTAGGGTCTTGCTCAAAGGCCCAATGGTGGTAGTGCTGGAAGTAGGATAGAGCTAGATTTGAGCCCACAATCTCTTTGATTTCTAGGTGAGCTTTTTATCACTAGACTACCACCTCCAGCTTTTAATGTCATAAATGTGAATGATTTAGTTAAAAAAGGTACTAAAGAAATACTAACCCTTCATTTCAGTGTTTTGTATCATTACCGAATATAAATAAGTGATTATCTTTATAAACCTCACTTTCAAGGGCTTTATTAAGAGCTGGCCAGAATATGCACAAAAACAAATGACTGGTCTTTTCATTGGCGCTCAGATTGAAAAACTAAAAGCGAATACTTTTTTTGTATCAAGTTTCCGTTCTACGAAAGCACCCCAGTCATTTTAGTATGAATCATTATTTCCAAATCTTTCAAGTCAATTGATAAAAAGTTTTGCAATATGCATCACCTAAAAACATTTTACCCGTTTTGTTTGGCCCTGCTTGACACCTAACATACACATATTATGCATCAACATAATTCAACATACAAAATCACTTTCAGTGATGAGACGGTTACTTTTAAAATGTTTTCCACTACAGAATACATGCCCTAAAATGTAACTTGTAATATATTCCGTTAAATTACTCAATGTGAGTAACGTATTCTGAATACATTGAATTACCTCCACACGGTCTTGCTTTTTACAACTGTATGGATGTGGCAATCACACCCTGCACGGTCAGAATGTGTTTCTGCTCTGGCTCTGTTGTGCTGGCTCCAGCTCTGACTCCTCCATTGTGTGACTGCGGGAACTTGCGTTAAATGGACAATTACATTAGAAACTTTGGTTGCGTGTTCTGAAAGTCTTCTGGTAATGAATGGAATTGCTGAAATGTATTACAGAGAGGATAGCTGCTGTCATAAAGTCCATTATTTTTAATAATGTAACTGTATTCTGATTACTATGTATTTAAACTGTAACTGTAATTGTAACAGAATACAGTTAGCCATAATTTGTAATCTGAATGCGTAACGCATCGTATTACTCCCCAACACTGATCACCTTTTTATTTATTACAAAATTGGATCATACTCCATTGATTAACTGTGCAAAGTACAACTTCAGCTTTGACTGAGAACTACAGCATCGATCAGGGGCTGCAAAATGTATAGTAGTGATCAAAGAGTTTTTTCTATGGCATTTCTAGTGATAAAACACAGGAATTGAGTTGCTAAGCAAACACCGGATTTGCAGCCGAGAGCTTGAACAAACCACTCCGTAAGAGAGATTTAGCCTTAGGCAGAAACTTAGAAATCTAAGAAGCTTCTGGTCTGCTAATGTAATACTCCAAAAGTGGCGGGGTCTCATCCTGCTTCAGCAGAGCCACGCCTCAGCAGAGCTGAGCTTTAATCTTATAAGTCTGGATGTTATTTGGAAGCTTTTGAAAACGTTACCTCCTTTTCACAGACACAGTTTCGTTGCAACAGTTTTGCGGGACTGTGGTATGTGTGAACAAAAGCTGAACACAAGGTGAAATGCTGTAAAATTGCCAATTTTATGCTTGCAATAAACCTCGGAACGTTCCCAGTAGCGTTAGTCACATTTTATCATCCTGCTGAAGGAAATCTTGCTGAAGCTAGGTATCAAAACAAGACAAAACCCATCACAACATAAAAGACAAGGCATACAGAAAGCAAGGACATGTAATACAATACAAACTCACTTCATGTGGAGACCAAGTATCAGATGAAAAATAGATGTGAACGAAAGAGTATTGAATGGCCTGTAAAGAGAATGCATACAGATAACAGGATTTGCCATTACATTTAAAAGCTCTAAAAATGAACACTGAACACTGTAAACACCTGCTGCTGTTACTAGTGCTGCTCTAGAGCCTCCGTCTTCAATAGATTACTTCTGAAAGCTAATGCTAATATCCACCAGCACTGGATTTTATCATAGAAGACAAGTGGTAATGATTTAACTGTCTTTAATACTAAGCCCAAGTTATCACAGCCTAAATTATTGTAATTAATTCCAGTAATACCATTGAAAACAGTCTTCATCATGAAGCTGAAATGAGCATTTTTAGTACTTGAAATGGCTGTGTGTTCTAGAGCTAATATCACATGATTACGTGGTGCCAGTGTTGATGTTAGACACTATTTGTACAAAAGCTGTGTTTTTAACCTAAATTGTGGTCTGATAGGTGGTAATTGACTGACTTTTTAAAAAATGACTAGAATACCCCTTAGCATTTTTAGCATAAGTTAACTCAATAGCAAGTGACACTGTATCGTGAAATCTGACAGCGTATAGCCCTGCAGTGTTGCTCTTAGTTTAGCTATTTTAGTGTTCTTCAGACTGTTCTGGGATCAGTGTTGTTAGTTGTTTGGATAGATGCAAGGTGGATGCTGTGCTCCAGGTCCCTCTACCTGAAAGCTTTCCCCAAATTCTGTGTGTGTTTTACAGACTTTTACAGGCTGATAGGTGTGTATGCCCTTTGATTGATTGCTTTAATCTTTTGTCTTTTTAGGCCCCTGACTTGTAGCTTCTTGTAGATTCATCATATCTAAAAAAGGGGATCTAACCATTACTTTTTATTGAAGATCAGCTTCCCTTAAACCAGGTGCCAGAGGCAGCTGGCGCTAAACATCGGGATCGAAACTCAGACTCGAGCCTTATTATTGCACCGTCGTAGCTGCTCAGAAAGCGTGAACGTGCGTCATTCCTCACGGGAACTTAAGTGCCATTTTACGCGCCATTGTTCCGTTCTCTTTCGACAAACGTGAGTAAACGAAGCGTAACGTTTTCCCAGCCACGCGCCTTGTTGCGCGTCAAGCGTTCTGAATAATTCACATGCCGCTTTAGTCTTTAGCACTGAGATCTTTGATGTGGATCCAGCAGAGGGGATTAGCGGGAGCACGTGGCCTTTTCAAAAAGCAGCTAGGTCTGTGCCGCAAAATGAGCGGGATCTTTTTGCGACTTAAATACTCAATGCGGCATGGTGCAACTTTGGTTTTTTTTGTTCGTTTGTTTGTTCGGGTGCCGGACTGCGTCGGCGTGGAGTGCCAGCTAATTTTTTTGGTTCAAGGTCTTAAAAGCAGCACTTCATTCGCATTGTCACGGTCAATGTGCTGTAGCCTCGATCTCGTCATCGGCTCAGACTCTGCTCTCCACCTCCTCGCTCAGCTTTGCAGTGATTTCAGACAAGCAATATGTGACTCACGGATTGCTGACTCATTCCTTTAGCCCGACACCCTTTTAGCAATGTTTCAAAAAATGTTTCTCAACTTGAGTTTGTTCAATCAAAAACTTTTTTCCCGCCTCAGAGCATGCCATAAGAAATCGCTAACCACTGCCTCTGTATATACACACTGCTGTGTCTTAAGACCGACATCTAATGAGAAAGGAGGCGTGTGTGTGTGCCGTCTGACCATGGCTGTGCGTCAAGACTGGGATGATGCTTTTTTTTTTCTTTGAATAAAGGCTCTCAGCCTTGTAAGGCGGCAAGGCGACATAATAAATCCAAGCGACAACACCGTGCGAACCGAAGGCTTTTAGTGCACGGAGAAGAAAGGCAAACTGATTCTTTTGATGATGACGATGTTTGGAGCCCGGAGGCTCAACGCGGCTATCGCAGCCATACACCATGTCCTCACTGTCGCCCGTAGAATCTGTGAAACGTAGAGGAGAAAGAGAGAGATGACAGTGGTGAAGGGAGGGCGCGGAGCAGACTGCTAATATGTGTTGTGATGAAAATCCCTGACAAATCATTATGTTTACATGTGGCTTTTGGCAGACGTTCTTATCTAGAGCGACATACAGACGTTGTGATGCAGCTCATCTTAAAAACAAATTAACAGGAACTGAAAGGTTTCAAAACCAAGTGTTACTTTGCATGATAGCTGTTGTTCCTTTCAGACCGGGAGAGTAACATCAAGTAATATCATCACAGTTCTGTGAAAAGTGACATCTCATCCAGTAAGGGTCGACCGTTTAGCAGCCGGGCCAATTATCAGGGATTTTTTTTTTGCTTATCGGTTCCAAATATTAGTTATCAGTCCTGTTAACCAAAAAGTCAAAGTCTTTGTCATCTCTACTATATACATGCACATAGAGAAACAAGATGATGTGGCTTCAGTTTCTACATTAAGAACAAACTAAGGCATATGGAGTCAGCAAAATACAGTATATAAATCCTATATATATATATATAGGATAATTCATAGGATAATTCATATATATATATATATATCATATATATGAAAAGAATAGAAAGCTATTACATTTTACTCCATTTGCCAAGCCGTACAGACAGAAAAAAGATGTGGTGTCTTGTTACAGAGCTGTATATATATATATATATATATATATATATATATATATATATATATATATATATATGTATATATATATATATATATATATATATATATATATATATATATATATATATATATGTATATATATATATATATATATATATATATATATATATATATGTATATATATAGGTATAAATATATATATAATCCATACTATATGCAAATAATGATGCGCACACTGCCTGACACGGCCAGCACTAGGACCCGGGAGTTGTCGGGAGCGGTTTAGGAAGTATAAAAGGAGCCATTTTCTTGCGGCGCATTGCTCTGTCCTTGAGTCTACCAGCCCACCTTCTGACTGTGCTCAGCTTCAATCGTGAGTACTCCGATTATTTGGTTAATCTCCCTGATAGAGTGTGTGTCAGTTAGAACGCGGGTTCGTGTGGTAATCCTTGTTCTTTGTGTAAGAGAGTTCTTATAACAACTCGCATGTTAATCCTGCCTACTCACGCTCATGTTTGGGTTAACCACCACGCTACATGGGCTAACGGCTAATGCGTAGCAGTCTGCTATATCCTAGCCAGATCACTGGCAGACAGTGAGCATTTGCCATTCGGTTCACATCCTAATCAGATCACTGTCCGAATCGCGAAACAGTCCGAGAGTCGCCTAACCCGGCTGCTCGAAGACTGCACACGTCTGTCTTTCTCGTTAAATCCTAACCAGATCCCTGACACAAATAATGTTTCACTAGCAATAATCGGCTCTGAAAAACCAATACTCTATTATCCAGAGCTATGTGCATCCGTGCTTTCTATTCCCCATCTGTTGTTCATACTTGCAAAGCTAGACTTAAATAAACAGCTGTTTTTCAAACAAGTTATTGCCAGCTCATATCAAAAGGAAGTTGGTTCCACCACTAAGAGACCAGGACTGAAAGAATGTCTTGAGGCATACCTTCCTCTTTTTGTGTAATGCAGGTTCAAGATGAGCAGCACTTTGTGCTATGAAAGTGGCAATAATTGAGCTTCAGTGTTAATAAGTAAAGAGGTGCAGTTTCATTCTTGGCAGTAAGTGTTAAAGATTTCAACATACAGTGCTGTGAAAAAGTTTTTGTCCCTTCATGATTGCTTTCTCTCTTTTTTTGGCATATTTGTCACACTTACATGTTTCAGATTATATATATATATTTTTATATTAAATAACGATAACCCGAATAAATATAAAATGCAGTTTTTAAATGATGAGTTCAAATAAATGAAGAAATCAAATGAATGAAATCATTTAAAAACTGCATTTGTATTTACTTGGGTTATCTTTGTTAAGTATTAAAATTTGCTTAATGGTCTGACACATGCAAGTGTGACAAATATGCAAACAAATAAGAAATCAGGAAAGGGGGAAATTCTTTTACACAGCACTTTATTGTAAGATTTTGTAGTAGAGGTGTGGTGTGTGAGAATTTAGGAATGTTGAAGATGAATCTCATAGTTGCATTCTGACTTCAAGAATGGTCTTATCACCTTCACAGAAAGCCCAGAGTTGCAGTAGATCCAGTTTAGAGATGACCAGAGACTGGATGGTAAACTGAGTAGTGCCTTCTTCTTCCTAGCGTTTATCCCGCATAACAGGGTCTGCTTTGATGCAAAGCTGTCTCCATTTGGCACGGTCGAGGGCATCATCCGGGATGGCGTTGACGATCTTCATGTCTTCCTTTATACGGTCCATCCACTGTTTTTTTGGCCTGCCTCGTGGACGGTGTCCACCGGGCTCAAGCCGCATAGCTGTTTTTGCCACCGTGCTGTCGTCTGCTCGCACAACATGTCCATACCACCGTAGCCGTGCCTCGCGCATTTTCTCCATGATTGGTGCGATGCCAAGCCGTTTTCTGACGTCCTCATTCATGACTTGGTCCCACCGGGTGAGGCCTAGGCACCACCTGAGCATTCGCATCTCCATCGTATGCAGGGCTTGTTCATGCTTCGCTGTCACTGGCCAGCATTCCGATCTGTATAGGGCGACTGGGCGTACCACCGTCTTGTAGATCTTCGCCTTGAGGTAGTCTGGCATCCTACGGTCGCATAGTACGCCAGTTACTTGGCGCCGCTTCGCCAGGCGGCGTTGACTCGTGCTCGTACATCTGGATGGATATCCCCGTTGCTGCTGATCACCGATCCCAGGTACTTAAATTCGTTGGTCTTCTTTAGGTCTTCTCCCTCGATGTTGATGGTGCCATCAGTTTGGGGGCCGGCTTCCATGTATTTAGTCTTCCTGGTGTTGAGTCTCATGCCATGGCCGGCTAGGCGCGACTTCCATTGCTGCATTTGGTGTTGCAGCTCTCTTCTGGTCTGGTTCACCAGGAAGACGTCGTCGGCATATAGGAGTGACCATGGATGGGGTGTTTGGAGATCGGCGGTCGCTGTGTCCATGCAGAGGGTGAACAGAAGGGGCGAGAGGGCTGAGCCCTGGTGTACACCCACGCTGATGGTGAAGGGCGGCGAGACTCCCACGGGGCATTTGACTACACTGGTGACGTTCATGTAGAGTAACTTGACCCAGTCGACGTATGCTTCTGGGACTTCGTGGGATTGTAGAGCGTGCCAGATGAGGTTGTGTGGCACCCTGTCGAAGGCTTCCTCCAGATCTAGGAATGCCAGATGGACCGTTTGATTCTTCTCCCGGTGCTTCTCAACCAGCAGTCTCGCGGCATGGATGGCTTCTGTGGTTCCGCATCCTTTGATGAACCCGCACTGGTTTGGCATGATGTTGACGATCTGCGGTAGGTGGGCGTCTAGGGTTCTTTCGAATATCTTCATAGCGTGGCATAACAGGCGGATTGGGCGATAGTTGGAACAGTCGGTGACATCGCCTTTGGCTTTCCAAATGGGGACAGTGATGCTGGTAGTCCAGGCCGCTGGGGTTCTGCCGTCCAAGATGATACGGTTGAATAAGTTGGTAAGGGCGGCAACACCTTGCTGGCCAAGATGTTTCCAAGCTTCGGCGAGAATGTCGTCGGGGCCAGGAGCTTTTCCATTTTTCATTTTCTTCACAGCTTCCTTGACCTCTGCCATTGTAATTGGCAGGACTGGGCCGTGAATGGGGTTGTCGCTGTGAGTTGGCGGGTGGGGGAGATCTTTGTTACTGATCTGGGAGAAGTACTCGCTCCAACGTTTGAGAATGGCGGGCGGGTCGCGTATGACTTGCTGGTTGGAGTCTTTGACGTGTTTCACTTGGCTGATATCCAACGTTGAGCAGTGTCGAGCATTTGCCAGGCGGTAAATCTTGTTCTCCAGGGGCGTCCAAGCCGCTGTACATCTGGTCACAATGCACCGCTTTTGCCTCTGCCACTGCTTTCTTCGCCGCCGCCTTCAGTCCTCGGTACTGTTGGTAGTCGTCTTCTCCACGGGTCTGGCGCCATATCTTCAGAGCAGATTTCTTCTTCACGGTGCTTTGGACCTCTGCTTGTCGATAAAACGTCTGCCTGGCTTGGTCTTTCCTAGTACTTTGGTTGTCGCTTCGCGGATCTGGTCGGCTATGTTGTATTGGGGTCAATGGAAATGTCAGTTGTTCCCAGCACCACCACGAGGTCTCGTTTGCATTTGGGCACATGCCACCACTTGATCTTCTCATGGGTAGTGGTTCTCACTTGCCGCCGTTGGCCAACGTCGAGCCTGAGGTCTATGACGAGTAGCCGGTGTTGGGGGCCTATGTTTGTGGATGGGATGACCTTCATGTCAATCACCAGATTCAGGTGTCGCCTTCAAATAAGCCAATAATCGATCTGGGTGTCCCTTCCCCCACTGGAATACGTGATTAGGTGCGCCAGTTTCTTCTTGAAGAAGGTATTGGTTATGGCGAGATCATGAGTCTCGGCACAGTCTAGGGCGCGTCCTCCGTCTTCGTTACGGCTTCCAAATCCTTGGCCACCATGAAATCTCTCATAGCCGCTTCTGTCTTGCCCAACGTGCCCATTGAGGTTACCACCAATGACGACATATTCTTCGGGTTCGAAGGATTGTAGGTGGTTGTCGAAGCTGGCCCAAAACTTGTCTTTTTCTGCGTCAGGGCAGTTCGTCTGGGGAGCGTAACGAGACCACTCATAAGACGGCGGCGCCAGTGTCGATCTTGAGTGACATTAGCTGGTCTGAGACTCGAGTCACTTCAACCACGTTATCTCGTAGCGCTTGGTTGACCACTATTCCAACTCCATTCTGGGCTTTCTTCCCATTGTAGACAAGTTTGAAACCGTCACCGATATCCCTTGCCTTGGCTCCTGTCCACTTGGTTTCCTGAATGCATGCGATGTCGATGCAGCGGGTGTTGAGGGCGTCGGCTAATTCTCGGTTTCGTCCAGTCATCGTACCGATGTTGAGGGTGCCGAGTCGTAGTAGTTGTTGTCGCTTCTTTAGCCTGCCTCGTCCATAGGCAGGGAGCCCTCGTCCACTTCTTATGGCGCTCGGGCATTGCGCGTTGCCTCCGGGGGACGCCCTAGTATCTTCCTCCAAAATTTCTGATGGCATTGCATTTGATGCGACCAATAAGTGAATGTGTCGCGCCATCTGACGTTGAACACCCTTACCGTTAGCCAACTTCCCAAGGGGTCGTTGTTACCAGCCGGCACCGCAAGGAGGTGGTGATGGGATTTTGCCAGCTGGAAACTGAGTAGTGCCAGTGTTGAGAAATTGTTGGATCCTTCCTACATAATAGTGTTCTGTTTTTTTCTGGTGTATTTTAAGTAGGTTAACGTTTCCTCTGCTAATTTGATGCTTTTAACTCCTTCAGCTAACTGGCAGTTGGTGGTGATTTGGCAGCTGTATGTTGTGTTATAAGACAGGATATTTGCATAACCAATTCGCTGTACCTCAAGTACTCCTGGCCAGTGATGGACTGAAACACTAGCTTGGAAAAAAAAAAAAAAACCCACAGTTGGGCCTTAGTTGACAATAAACCTTGAACTCAAGTTGCTCCAGAAAGACTATCCCTGTAATTAGCAAATGCAAGTTTCTCTCAATAAGAGTGTCTTATTAAATGCCCATATCAAAGTTACTCAGGGTCTAGTAGGTACCTTAGCTGTTTTGGTGCTTGACAACTGAAACTGGAACCTGTACCTAAACAGATCTCGAAGATAGTATCTGAGCATTTTTCTTTCTATTGATGGGGTTACAGTGTTGAAGCATCAGTTGAGAAAACGTCCCTCAAACAGACAAACCAAGAGCTTCTTGTTTGCTCCCTACACTTTAACCTAAATGCAAATCACAAGTACACAAAGAAAGAGCTGCTAGGTAACCACTTCTTTTAGTTGTTGCTAATGCCATACATTTTAAGAGAGACATACACAATGCGCTGTAATTAAACTGTGGCACAGAAGTTTAAACTACCATAGTATAAGGCTGTAACTGGTAACAGTGTTGCTGATGCATTTGCAGCATGACTGTGATGTAAAACCAGAGATGCTTGTTTACTCCTACATTTTATTCCTCTGCTTTGTTTGGCTGTGCAATGAATACCAAAAGCAGGTAAGTTGTTAGCGATGCCCTGCTACACAGCTTTCCACAGCTTTCAATAACCCCCACTGTATCTAATTTTCTACTCAAATAGATAGGAGTGCTTACAGCTCATTGATTTGCTGGGTGTTGCTGGTTTGCATATTTATTGTTGTTCTTTAATAAACTCATTCACAGCATGAAAATTCCCCCTATTCTCATGTCAACATTTTTGCACGACTGTGTCCCGCTTTTTGCCTGTCCGTCAAGCAGAGCCATGACAGAGAGGGTATCGGTCATGTATGGCTCACTGTAATAGAAAAAAACATTTGTTTGATTTTCTGGCACGGTGCCCGGTGCCAGTGGTTTCTACCCAAATTATATTTAATACCCTAGCAAGACTTCTGAGTTTTACTCATGAATACATGAATGATTGTCTACTAATTGACTTCGACTTTATCCCAAAAATTAAACCTCAAATCACAACTTTCATTTGTTTCTTACGTAAATAAACTAAGAAAGTACAGAAGTGTTATGTTTACCAGTCGCTCATTTTCAAAAAGACTCATAACAGGGTCAGTTTTGGAGTCTTGCTTATGTGCCCCAATGGTGGCACCACTCTTACTTTTCCCAGCTTTAGCTTTTACCCTCTCCTGGGACTTGATTCCACCAAACTTCTAATCACCAAGACAGTTTTGAGCCACTTAGAACACCACTGATTCCAAAGTTATTCTCCAAAGTGTCCCTTGAAGCGGTGGGTCTGCTGTTGACATTTGAAGATGGTGAACACTTTGATAGCTAGGTGAAGTTCGTTCCACTGCTTGGGTGCAAGAACTGAGGTGAGCATGTTTCCCTTTTCTTCGGAGAAGCAGTGATTTTGCAGCGGTCTTGAGAGCCTTAAGAAGGGGATCTGCCTGGATGCCTAGCTGCATGTATATCATAAAAGACAGTTGTTTTCTTGCCAGGATGTAATGGACTGGACACGTGAAGGTGGTTAAAAGCTGTTTGTGTGAGGACGGGCAGCGAGAGAGAGAGAGACAGGGTTTTTATAGCTGCTGTGAAAGATTCACCTCTCTCTCCCCCTCTCACAGCCACCCTGTTCTTGAGCCACTCCGTAAGTAGACCGGGGCCCTCGCACCGGGCAGATGGTCTTTTGATCTCGTCTCCTCAGAGAACCTGCCCATTCTCTTGATGTCGGACCATATCCAAGCATTCTCGCCAGCCTCAATTCACCCTCCTCTCTCTTCCCCCCACCCCCTCCACCTAACGCCCCGGCTGTCCGGAACCCCCTCAACCCTGACAACGCTCACAAGGGAGATATCTCAATGTCCAGATGGAACCGAAATGAACTGGGAGCTTCCCTCCAAAGCCTAGAAAAATTCTTCCTGAGACGAGTCGGTATGACGCCCAGGCCGTCTGTCAGCCGCATGTTCTTCGAGAGGGTTTGAAGCTTTCCATCAAATATTAAGACGAGTTCAGCCTGAGCCTGAAATCCGTCCTCTTTTTTAGCTTCTCTTGCTGAAAAGATGGACTTGTCTTGACCAAGATTTCTGGGCGGAAAAAAAGGACGCAAGCAGATCAAACACAGCATCGCTTACGAGCTGTTTGTCTCGATGAGCCTTACATGAATATTGAAAATGCTGCATGAAAAACATAATGTAAAATGGCAAGGATATTAACATTTCAAAGGCTTCTTTTAAAAAAAGGAAATTTGGACCCCACAGGCTGTCTCTGGCAGTGCCTGTGCCTAAACGCGAGCACTTTAAGAGCAGATCGTGCCACATATTTACTTAACCAAATAATATTGAAATGCACGGCTTGTTATGAGCTAAACTTCAAAAGCGCTCTTATGTAGCGGGTGTGAAAGTTCAAGTAGACGATCTGAGGCTGATGTTGGTTATATCAGAATAAATCAGAATATAAACTTTTTTTTGTCAGGCTCTCTTAACCTGTTATTGAATGCTGTTCTATTATGTGCACTTAAATGGGAGGTGGGACACTGAATGCTACAGATTTTGTTGTGTTAGCTAATTTAATTGATCAACATGCAAGCTGCATATTTTTGTTCTTGCTAATGTGCACGGTTTAAAATTATGGTTCTAAATTCTCTTGCAATGTTTAAAATAGTTAAAATTTTGCAACTTGAATCTGCAGTTCTTGAACTTTGAGCTTGAGAATGAGACTGTTTCGTTACTGTAATGGCTAACCCCTGTGTCTAATGGTTAGCTGTAGTAGTCGGTGTAAAAGTTTCTGAAAGGCTGGTTCAGGGGTGAGATTAATGTAAGAGTGACAGAATAAAAAGAAACAATGGAAAGGTTATAGGAGATGGGTGTGGTCACAGGCTCTGGGTATAGCCCTGCTCCAGCAACCGATAATCAAATGTTAGCTGAACAAAAAACAACTGACATACAGTAAATAAAGCTACAATTTTATAATATTTACTATCTATACTATCCATCTATACTAACTGATATGGCCTCAGGTTTGCACAAGGTCATATTTACAACCATTTAGAAGACTCTTTTGCTTTACCTGAGTATTCTACAAAATACAATAGTGCTGTAATAATATAGTAATAGCTAACTTTACAAACTAACTTTACAAAACTTTGACCCTCTCAAATCTTACAAAAGCAGTACACTTTATTTCGTCAGTTAAGAAAACCAGAGTTTTAGGCACTGTTTTTCTTTGTTACAACAGGTTGAAGATGGAGGCTAATGTAAATATGTGGTCTATTGGCACTACTGTGTTTGTGTCTTACTCTTCAGCTCAGAAATAAACATATCAAATAATATTTTAGATGTTTTTTTTTATTTTATTTGACATTGTCTCATATCAAGCACTGTCTTCCTGAATCTTATTCAAAGTCATATTGTAGCAGACGTGTGATATTGGTAGACTTTCAATTGTCCATCAAATTAGTATAGTACGTATCATAATGAAAATTTTGTTGCACAGCCCTGCTATTTGGATAAATAACCTTGTGTTTGTTAAACCCGAAACACTTGTTTTATTTCAGTAAATATAAAATGTCTTGCAAGTAATTAAGTGTAAAATGCAATTTAACAATATTAGTATTGTGATCGAGGTGGTAGATTATGATACATTAAATATTCAGCCAAATAAGTGGATCAGTATACTCAGTAGAGTTAGGGACAAGACCATCTAAACCAAGATAGAGACAAAACCAAGACCAGAGTGTGCTGAGACCAAGTCAACACCGAGACCAGGACCAATGCATGTTTCACACCACATGACAAATAACTGGAACATGTAAAGCCTAAGCACCTTCAAAAAGAACTGAACAAAGCAAACATCATACACTAAGCAACATTAAACATGTTTATTCAAGATTTCTCTCTTACATATCTATAATGAGGAAATCACTTCACTGGAAGCAGTTATCCAAACTGATCACATCATACAGTATGTTGAACTTAACAAACCACAGTGTCAGAACACTCCTCAAGACCAAACTCACTGTTTTATTGGCCTGCAGAGTTTTTATTATGCATTTTATGGCTCAGTACTGTGAAGAAAAATAAGGTTAGTGCCAAGCATTTTTGATCAATTGAAAACGAAGGAATACTAAAGATTTGAGTAATTTTGAGCCGATTTGGCCTTTCTGTAAGAGAACTATATTTTTGTGCATGATGGCATATGAGACTGGTCTCAAGTACTACAACACTGATACTCAATAGTAAAGAGCATTTGGATGAATTGTATTGTTCTGAAAAGAAATGTAATTGTACAGAAATTTGCTTTCATTGTAACACAGTTCTCGCACATAGTGTGAATAAGGGCCTTTGGTCTATATTGATGCCTGACTGGTTCCTTTAGGGGAAGATTAAGTTTGATAAGCGCCCTGACTTTACTGAAATACGCTATATTGCCGCCATTGATCCCTCCAAATACTGTTCGACTCCCACTTGAGAATTTACGACGCTGGTGAGTTGGCCGATTGCGAGTTATGCCAGAATTTTCACTGCACAATCAAAATGGCATTAGTTTTTCAATACTGTGGCTTATTGGACGGTCATAACGCCTGTTTACTGCTCGCTGCGACGTTACTCAACCGGCGCCCCATCGCAACACGATCGTTTCTGCATAATTGAATGAGCTGAAGTTGAATAGAAAGCCCCTCCATCCATCCAATGATTCCTCTACATTGGCTATTTATATTAATAGGGGCTCGCTTTATGGTCCAACCTGTCTGGAGTCGTGAATAATTTAAGCTGGTGTTTGATGCCGATCTATTGTGGAAGCGACTACGGCCGGTGTAGTTACGAGGTGCCGCTTTGAGCGCTAATCTTTGCTAGCCGGTGCCTGGGAAAGGTGGATTTATGGAGAGGGATTTACACCAGCTAGGAATGAACTTGGACAGCAGGATTAGTTCCATGTCCTACCTGAGGAAGCGGCAAAGATAAGCGGCATCCCTTCCATCTGATAGGAGTAAAACTGGACGGGCCTAAGCTGCCTCGTCCTCCAGGAAATTCTGCAAATCTGATAAAAATAGTGCAAATTAAATCATGAAAAGAAACGTTAATCTTTGATAGCACGACATATTCTTATTCCCGAGGGATTTATAATGAGGAGAGTTGAAGGAGAAATCCCACTCTGCTTCCTTTTTAGCCTCTGAGTTCCGTTCTTACTTTGCAGCTAGATTTCGACTCAATCCCAGTTACCCCATTTATCCCTACCCCTTGGTTTATCTTGTTCCTACGTTGGGTAAGTGTCCCATTTCTTTTGGAGATAGAGGAGTAGAGGACATTGCACCCTCAAGATAGACTTAGAACGGACAGATTTCAGATGCTGACTTAGTATCTATGGGAAGATGAAAAATACCCAGAATGCTTTGCAAACCAGAAAGACAAAGATAGAAACAAGGCTACTGGTGTGGAAAAGGAAGGCATCAGTACAAGTATATCTTCATAAATATGCATACCTAAAATAAAATAAGAAATCCCACAGAATATCTGAATTCAGTATAGGTGTTACGAAATAGAAACCTGAATTTATGAACATTTGAGGATATGCATTTTGCAATACTGCGTTACAATTTGTAAGCAACAGTACAGTACATGTGCCAGCGAGGAGCAAATTTTGTGCGTTTTAATGGCTGAGGATGTAATGAGTGGTGTCCCAATCCCTGGGCAAAGACCACAACCCCTTCCTCCGTTCTGAAGGCCCACTTCCGAAGCAAGGACACTCCAAATCTAGGGGTAGGCATAAAGAACGTCGAGGACTGGCAGCCTTAATGAGGAGATTTGAAGGAGAAATCCTGCTCTGGTTCCTTTTTAGCCTCTGAGTAGCATTCCCATTTCATCACTAGATTTCATGTTGATAGCTTTGTCGGTATCCGAATAACAGGCTTGCACATTAGCGGAGAAATGCGGCCGACTCTACGTGGGAGGCACCAGGCCCCAGTCTGGATATTGCTTATTCATTATTCCCCATTACCGCCGCCCGTCTGGAGAGCGGCGGAGGCAGGGGCCACTTAAAATAGGTTGGCGAGGGCAGAAACGCGAACGCATTGGCCGTCAGGAGGCCGAAGGAATAGGGATTAAAAATCACAGCGTCCGTGCAAAACCAACGAGAGCTTTAGCAATGCCTGTTTTCGCCTTGCACAGCGGCGAATCTGCTTAGCCTGGCATGGGCATTGAGACCGAGATGAATGCGCTGGGGTCGTCGGAGTGGGGGAACGGAAATTGTGTTTGTCCAGGTGTATGTGAGAGGAAGATATGTGACTCGCTGGTAGAGAAAACAGCACGGACCAGCAAACTGCTTAAGATTGTTTTCTAAAGATCTGCGTTACTTGATCAGTTTGAGGTCCTATTTTTAAAATTCTTCAAGCTGGTTTCAGTGTCAACACATTTTAAGCAGTTCTTAAATCCTGGATCAACCTCAAACCAGAAAATATCCACACATTGTGAATAAAAATTAACACTGTGAATAAAAAATAATTAAAAAACAATTCTGATCTTTTCTGTTTTGTTAGGAGAGTAAAATGTAGAATGAATCAAAGCTTAAATTGAATGTTGCATGTTGTAACACATCCGGTATCTTTTAAACTTCCACTGCACTGGCCCTTAATTGTTAGTCAGACGAAATGTGCAGTTTGAAATGTGTCATTCTTTTAAGACTATTAAATTGGAGACATCATGTTTGATTTGATTTTAGTGAGAAAATGAATGCTCAAGCACAATTTCACATTGACAGTAATGTGCATTAATTGGGGCTTGAGGCTAATTTAGAATTTAATTAGCAGTATGTGGTCAGAAACTGACCAGTGTTCAATATGCTAGAGGTTAGTGACAATACTGCTGGAATGTGAAGTTTCTAATAAAGTGGCCAGTGAGTGTATTTGTTCTCTCCCTCAAACTTTTTCGCTCCCAAAAATGTAACTGGACATTAGTACTCTATTAAACCATTCAATTGGCAACAAGAATTTTTGGCATTTTAATGCTAATGATTTCCAAATATTGTGTAAACAGTGACTGAGTGTTTGCTGAGCTCTGCTTGTAGCTAATGACACTAATTAACTGCCATTGTGTGTTTTAGACCAGACTGTAATTGCATAATTAAGCTCCATTTCTTTTTTCACCAGCTAAAAAATGAAGACTTGATCCAGCTTGTACCCCATGTATGAAAATTTCAGGTCTGTTCTGCGAAACATTCGACCTTTAATTGTCAAGCACTTGGCTGATATTGATTGTTCTTACTGACTGTTGAATCCAGCCCAAATCCCCTGTGCTTTTTGAGTGGATAGGACAATAGGGAGAGGCAATATTAATATTAATTACCCTGCACCACAAGGTAACGTGGTTCACATGCAGTTGGTAGTTATGGGACCATGACGTTCCATTTTACAACCAGGGAGGTAGTTTGTGTACGAAAACACAATTTCACTCTTTTAAACCACTTACAGAATTATTAAGAGATGTTTAATGAATGTGATATCCTCAAGCTCCATCTGAATGAATATGATAATGAAGGTTGTGTTGACCCAGGCTGCCCAGTCCCCTGACCTTTAACCCCACTATGTTGATAAATATGTTGATGACTCACCCAAGTAGTGTAGGTCAGCAATTACCAAGTCTTTATAGTTTTTTGCCAAGGTTCTTTTTAAGTCTCAGAGGTTGTTTTGATGTTATTTCTGCAAAAATTACTTCTTTATTTGTCAAATTAATCACTATTACAAAGGGTTGTCTGTAATTAAATATAGTTACTTTAATTGTGTTAATGTTTTGTTATATATGTGTTAATAATGGTGTCACTAAAATCACTAATACTTTTTCTCTTTCCTTTAATTCTAATTCCATTATGTGAAATATTTGCATTAGGCACTACCGTCGGTAAAGCTAAATTTGCATACTTTGCTAGCATTGTCTGATGAAGCTAACACCAGTCTCACAGTCACGGCCGGCTCTTCCATAGCATGCATTACGCACTGCACACAGGACACCAGGTGCAGGAGGTAGCACCAAAAAATCGGCTAACCAAAAATTACCATAATCATAATAACCATAATGACAACATTTAAAATAAAAATATGACATACAATAATAGATATAAGCAATACAAAACTAACATATTTGTGACTCTGCATGGCAAAACCAGTCACTTGTCGCAAATTGTAAAAAATAAGTTATTATGTTTTCATGAAAGGGCATAAATCAACCTTCAAAACGATGCCTATATCGAATGAATCGGACGACATATGACTGAGATATCAACATTCAAAGGAGTCGGGTTTCTCCTGTCACGCCAAGTGAGAAACGGAGAAATCTGCCTTTGAAGTTGACTATCGCCGTAGCACTCACAGACGCTTGGTACGGTCGCGGCTATGTTTGCATTTACGGTAGCCTACGCTGCATTCACAGCCACACGGATAGCCTACCTGCGTTAGGTTAACTGAACTTGGGAGACGAAGATGGATTCCGGAGAAATATCTTCACGCTAGTCAACCAGTGGATTTACCGTAAATATTGAAGTAGCGCGGTCAAAACAGAAACTTTTAACATTCTGCTGGTATTGAATTCCTCACCTCAAGAAAGTCACGTTTTTATGTTGGAAAAGGCAAGTTTTTCAGTGAAATTTATTTTATAACAGTACAGTATAGACCTTCCACTGTTTCAAAACACTAAAAACAGAAAATCCAAAATTTTACTCCACGCAACATAAACGGTTGTGTTTCTCGGAAACCTCCGTTGCGAAGCGACTGGTTTTGCCATGCAGAGTCACATTTGCTCAAGAAAAAGATTAAATACCATCCTGTGCAGCCCCTCTCCAATCGCTGTAGTGCCCCCCTCCCCATCTCACAGTGGTCTGTTCTGTTCGATTTTCCCCCCTTTTTATTTTATTAATGTTTGTGTAAAGCTGTTGTGCTTAGGGCACCCAAGTGGCTAGCACTGTCCCTGCTCACAGTGCATATTTAAGATGCACTCAAAAAATAGACAATGTTTCAAATGTGCATAATCTTTTACTGCTTGTAAACATGGGACTAAACATGAAAGGGTTGAGCACAAAAATAATCACTAAACAACAACTGGTGCCTATCCCGGGAACTATGGGCGCATGGCAGGGATCAAACCTGGGCAGGTGCCAACACACCGCAGGGCACACACCCTCACACTCACACCTCACAGGGCCAATTAAGAGTCACCAATTAACCTATATTGCATGCTTTTGGACTGTGGGAGGAAACTGGAGCACCCAAAAAACCCTGCGTGAACACTGGGAGAGCATGCAAACTCCACACAGAAAGTCCCTACAGCCCCCGGGACTGAACCCAAGACCTTTTCGCAGTGAGCTGGCAGTGCTAACCACTGTGCGTCGAATTGAAATTTACTCTGGATATTTTGTTGAGTACTGTAAATGTAAAAGAAAAGTAAAAACTCTCCAGTATCTCCAGCCGGTATGAGTCTGCTGTCAAAACTAGGTATCAGATTTGTGTCATCATCAACAGGCAACTCGGCTGATTCTTAAAATGTAATAAACCCAAAGTGTAATTTTGATTTTCATGAATTTGGTCCCACAGCGGAAGACACCTGCGGAGGAACCTTTCGAGGCTCCAGTGGCACCATCTCCAGCCTGGATTTCCAGAATGACTACAAGAGCAGTGGCGAGTGCACGTGGACCATCGTGGCTGACCCTGGAGACACCATTTCCCTAGTCTTCACCGACTTCCAGATGGACAGCAAGCTGGACTACTTGGAGGTGGAAGGGTCAGAGCCTCCATCCATATGGTGAGTCTGGAAGCTCTGAAGTTTCTGACCTGTTTTTCCACAGTAAAATTCATATCGGTTGAGTTTTTCTCAGTATATATAAAATCTAGAAGGAACATACAGAGTTTCATTTGGAGCACCGCTATGATAATGTCTTCTGAGGATTGCAATCACGCTTCCATCGTGCAATCTTGTGCAAGGTGATGGTAGTGATGTTCCGGGATATGTGATGTCAGCTGGTTAAATTACCATGTATGTAGATGGAGTACCTGAGCCGGAGATTGGAGGCTGACTGGCATCTTTAAAAGACCTCTAAACAAATGGCTTCTACCTAAACAGCTTCCCATATTGCAAAAAAGTAAACAATGGACTGAAAGTAACATGCACAGAGATTGTAGAATTCACTATTTCAAACTACAGTCATAAGCCTTTTTCACAGCCTGTTTGTCGGCAAAATTCTCATTCATAGTCTGAATGCTATGAACGTTTGATGCAGGATTATTGAGCACATAATTTGTATGAGACCTGGTTACTGACATAGTAACTCAAATTAAACCCTTGTGCAAAGCCCTTAATCTAATCTTTCTCATCAGAAAATGTGTTTTTTGGGGAGAAAAGCATCTGATAAATGAGACAGTATCTAGAGCAAAGTTGTGATTACTGATATGCTGAGAAATTTATGAAATGAGGGTATGTGTCCGAAAATGCACACAAAGTTATCATCACATGGCGCCTTAATCGCATTAATGTTCTCTTTCAGCTTCCTGCTTATTAAAAATAAACCATGAACTAATGAACTAATATAGTTACAGTAATACAGGCCACTACTTTGATGGTACCATTATTCAGAAAAGAGACCAGCAAGTTGTTTAGGGAGATGATCCTGTGAATGAAAGCCCACCGTTTCAAATCCCAGCCCACTACAAGTTAGACCACCTAAACCGAGACCCAGTCTTGACCGAGACCAGTGTGTGCTGAGACATGACCAAGACTCTGAAGGCCTGAGACCAAGACGAGACTAAGTATAATATTCAATATTTTTCTCTTCCATATTGATAATGAGGACATAGCTTCACTGGAAGCAGTTATCCAAACAGATAACATGTTAAACTCAACAAACCATAGTGGCAGAACAATCCTCAAGATCAAACTGACCCCAAAGATAAGGGGATTGCTGAACACCAGATAAAAGGAAAATCAATTTAAAGTACAGTTACATTGTTGAAACATTAGAGATTGCAACATTCTGTGACCTAAACGTGCATGATGGGGTTTTATTATAATGCCCCCTCTACTAATAAATGTGAATGATGTTAAGGGGCAGGGCAGGTAACTGTGAGTAAAATCATTGGTTGCACTTGGACAGTAAACAGCTCATTAATGGTAATATTCTCATAATTGTGGACTTAGCTGGTCTCGAAATTAAATCCAGAGTCCTCTTTGTCCGAGTCCATGGCAAGACCGAGTACAAATATGGCAGATTCTGAGACAAGACTGAGACTTCACAAACTGGGCGCACTACAGTACTACAACACTAATAAAATTACCACTGAGGTACTCGAGAACAGGGCACCATCTTAAAGAAATGCTTCCCAAGCGCTAGCCAAGTTAACTAGCTATTTTAGTAGCAAAAAATTGCTAGGATGCCAATTAGCTTGGCATCTGTTTGTAGTAGGAACCGGACTAAACAGTATTTTTCCCGTCCCCTGTTCAGATTTGTGAGAGGTGCATTTGTCACTGACACTGAGCTCTCACTGACACCAGTGTTAATCAGACCCTTTCACAACATGTAGGACTTTGTAATTGACGGGGCCTCGCTTGTCACGGCAATCTCCAGACAATTTCCCTTGCCAACGGCTCCATCGATTCCCCCCGCGTCTCTCCCGTAAGCTACATGACGAACGGCGCCAAGTTTCTGTGGGGCCGGAACCAACAGGCTCCCCCTCCTCCAACTCTCCCCCTTCCCCCGTCTGCCGCTGCGCTGGCCAAACAAACAAATCAATGGGTTTGTCGGAATGACCTTTATATAATTCGTCCATACTTCCTCCCGACCGTCAGAAAGGGCGAAAACAACAGCTTGTGTCTTTCCGATCGCTCGCCATTTCAGTGGTGAGGACGGGAACGAACCCGAAAGCGATCTGTAAGCTGGATCCGGGGAAGCTGTTTTAACTTCTTATGATTTCTGGCTCAAACGAACATTTTGTCACAGTTAAACCTGCATTACGTTCACTCTAGAACCTGATACAAGCATAGTTCTCAAGGATTTTTGAGAGTGTTAAAGCTTTTCTCGACCCCCAGATCTTGTCTTGTCCTGATGTGACTCAATCCAACAAGGACAACTGCAAGGTTGTGAAAGTTCTAAGTCAGCACCCAGATAAAAGTAGAAGCTCTGTTTACTCTGTTAGAACTGGGGTTCTGAGGAAACTAGGACTGTCCAGCCTACAATAAAACAGAAAAGGAAAGCAACACAGATGAGATACTGAAAGCAGACTGATCAAATAATGTCAACAAGTCAGATGTCAGCAGTGTTGAATAAAATTGTTTTATTGTATTGAATAAAAAGTCATGGGTAAACCTATGGTGCATTACAGTAGTTTATTCTGCTGGTATTTAATGCACAGATAAGCTTTTCAGCAAAGGTTAGGATTAGTAGTCTAGACATTTTGTGCAAGTGAGAAAAGAGGTTCTACACACATAACTCTGGATGTCAAAATTAAACAGTTGTCAAATATAGCACCCAAGGTAATAGCAATGTACAGTCAGAGTTGTCATGGTACAATTAAAAACCAGGTCAGCGACTTGAAGAGTACCTATGTAGAGTTGGGAATTAACCTATATTGCATGCATTTGGACTGTGGGAGGAAATCGCAGCACCCAGAGAAAACCCACGCAAACACAGGACAGCATGCAAACTGCACACAGAAAGGCCCTACAGCTGACTCGGGGATCGAACCCAGGATCTTCTTGCTCTGCGGCGGCAGTGCTAACAACTGCCACCGGGGTCAAATGCAGAGATCACATTTTGTTATTGTACACTGTGTGTTCACAATGAAAAATAACAATGAAAACTTTCACTTTTCACTTTCACTTCGATGATGATATTCAGAGTTGTTCCCATTCATTGGAGTATGAGGTGCACAAATGTTAAAAATGTTTGTTGTTGTGTACTATCTGGTAGTGATATGAAATAAATAAATAAACACACACATCTCCACATCTTGAATGTGTGGACGTGGGTGGATGACTGGTGTAGCGTGGATTGTACACCAAGGAAGGCCCTGTGGAAAAAGATATGGAGTGATGCTGGAGTGATCGGAATCAAGTTCGGACTGTAGCCGTGTGACTCCCCTTTCTAACTCCCTCCTTGATAGCTCCTTAAAAAATATGTCAGAAAATATTAAATATCTTTAGCCTGTTCCTATTGTATCTATACATGAAAGTCAACTTTTGATGCTTTCAGCTCATTATGCTTGGAATCTCAAGTGGTTTTCAGGCAAAATATTGAAGGTAAAACCTTTTTATTAGTGCTCCAGGCTTGTACTAAGCCTCAAAAATTAATTGTTAATCTTTCTCATGCGTATTTATTTTACCCTGCTGAAATAAGGCTTTTTGTGAAGATGTTTTAACATTCATTAGAGAAGAGAAACTGAAGTGGAAAAATGATGTTTCTGTTCAGAAACCAATCCGAAATGTAGTTTTTAATCCCATTGATTACATATTTTTAATATGTAATCATACATGTCGCTATGGAGACGGGTGAAGAGCTTAAATGAAATGATCTTAAGATTTGCCAATTAAGTCCCGGATTAAAAGTCCTTTGTGGTTCTTGATGTAAGCCTGCAACGACTTCCACTGTACATTCAGTAGCACAGCTTATGCTGAGATAAATCCCTTAAAAAAACAATGAAAAAAATCATAATGATGTTCGCTCCAGCAACAGTATTTTAAGGGTGATTGAGTCTCTTATACTGCTAAAAGGCATCTTGTTCCAGTCTCACTGTCCTCAATATTTGATATATACGAGTTGTTGAGTAAAATCAATTTTAAAAAAAACACTGCTCGAAGCAGCCAAGGTCTTGGCCCCGGAGCTTCTTGCCCCCATTTCTGCCTCATCCTTGAGCCTCTTCACGGAGGTTGAAAATTGGTGTGGGCTGCAGGACGCCTGCTTTCAGCTCGGCTCCCTGGTTCCGCGATGTGGCGTGAATATGGGTCAGGTGGGCCTTGTTCTGTGTACACTTTGTCTTGCCAGTGATTCAGTTGGACAAGGGATTGTGAGAGGTGTTCTCTCACTAGCCAGAGAACGTGCTGCTTCACTAAACAATGATGAGGCAAAGGGGGAGAGCGCTTATTACAAGCCTTCTTCTTTTCAGCCAGTTAGCTCATTATTTCTCATTCATTTATTAGTGAGGTCTATTGTGCCCGACCCTGCAGGGTGCTGTAATGGGCTTGTGTTACGGAGAAAGGAACGAATGAAAATGGTACATTAAAGGGATAGATTGGCCTAAAATAATATTTAAACATATTTTTACACAGGGTGTCTAATCATTCACACATGTTTGAGGGGTGATTTAGTTGAAGAACTCCAGAAATTACTACTAACAGACACTGCAAACTTTTAGTAATGCATGTAGCATCATACAAATTTTTTGACAAGTTTGTCAAGTCGAGTTCTCCATCATTGTGACAGTGTGGCGATATATGAAAAAGCTATTCCTTTGAAATAGGGCAGTGGTGGTGTTTGTGGTATAGTGAACTCTGCATCCATGAAGGAGCAGTGGGCAGCTGAGCGGTGCTCGGGATGGTACCTTGCTCCAGAGTACCTCAGCGGTACCTTTACCAGTATGGGATGGGAGTTTCGCAGCTGCATTCTGGATCAGTTGAGGTGGTCTAGTTGCCTTCAAAGGATGTCCAGCCACAAGACAGTTGCAATAGTTCAGTTAAGAGATGACAAGAGATTGGACAAGTAACTGAGTGGTGAAAAGGGGACGGAGCCTTCTAAAGTTGTAAAGAAAATATCTGTAGGTGATAGAAAGTTTGCCAATGTGTGAAGAGAATGATGGATCATCGTCTAGTGTGACCCCAAGACTTCTTGCCATTTTTGGGGGGATGATATCAGACTTCCATTTCCTTTTATTATGAAATGGAAGTTGTTCTGGATAAGAGCATCAGCTGAAATGTGTATAAATGTAAACATTAACAACAGGTATTCAAGCAGCTTTTAGTTGTTTACACACAGGGTTTTATGTTGCACATTAAATTTTTTTTCAGTATGAAGCGACTGTAAATGTTGGCATATAAAGGTATATGCCTTACCATGTTTCTGGTGGGCTATAAAATGTTGACGTGGCTGATGATCAGCTGATGATACCATTGTCTGAACGCATGCTGGGATACAGGAAGATGCTAATTGGTCAAGTATCAGCCTGATTTCCCCCCCGTCTCAATGTATTTTCTGCAAATAATACAAAACATCATCATAGTGTGAAATGTAAAATATATTGTAGTTTGTCATTATTGTAGTCAGAGTTGTAGCTTAGACTTAGAATTTAAGTAAATTATGAAAAGGTTTTTTTTAATTTCACACTAGATAAAGTGATATTTGGCTGTTTAAGCAGAACCTTAAATGGCAGAATTAGCCGTTTTCTCCTTGGAAGGGGACTCGAGTCAGCCAATCCTGTCTGTTCTTTAAAAAGATCATTTCTTTTAAGCTCTGATTCATTTATTTATTTATTTATTTTTATTTTAGCAAAGAGCAGTAACTTGGACCGACTCCTTCACCTTCTGTCCCATCCTCATCAACTATATATGGGCTAGTTCTGAAACAACAGTTAAGCTCAGGAAAGATCTTATTAAAAACAGCAGCAGCTCAGTTTTCATTAACAGCTGCAGAGGATGGAATAAATGTCAGAAATAACCTACACTCAGTCTGAAAGGAAAAGTCTAGACTAATTACATCAGTTTATCAGCTAGATTTTATTATTAGTTATATAAACACAGCACCGTTCGTGGCTATTGGAGGCAAGGACTTTGAAGCCGTTAGAGTTTGATTCCATTCAAATATTAAAGCCATTGCTCTTGTCTACAAAGCTGCAGGGAATGCAGTCAAATTACAGTTTATATGCAAGTGTGTTTGATAGAGAGAGAGAGAGACGAGAGAGAGAGTTGGGAGGAAAAGCTTTTGACATCAGGACTTATTCCATTAGGTTGCATCATGAATATTTGGCCTGTGAGAGATGAGTCAGGGTACAGAACATCTTGTGACAGCGCTAGACATGTTAGGGGTGGGCGATATGTCCTGGAATTAATATCACAATTAATTGAACATTCTTCCTCAATTACAATTATCAAACTATTATCTTTGTGATAAAAAAATAACTGTCAGAAACACACAGATGCAGTCACAGCCTGGATTTTGGTGTAGTCATGTGACGAGTATGTTTTTAATGATTTTTTTAAAGTTTTAACAGAATTTCAGAAATATTTCAAATAAGTCACATGGGCAAGATAACCTGGATTAGATTTTCTGGATTCTCGATTTTCATTAACTGAACACACCTAAGATATTTAACACAATTTAATACCAGGTATGTTTTTAACCTACATCTAGAAATTTGATGGTGACTGGTTTACATGTAAGACACCAGATGTTCTGCTTAATTGAACAGGAAGAATATAAACTTGACTAATGCAGTAGTGGTCTAGCAGAGATTACATGTCAAAATCCATCTCTACTGCCTGAACAACCACCACTGGTTCCGTTAATCACTGAGTTGCTCCAGGAAGACACTCCTGTAATTAGGAAATAGAAGTCACTCTGGATAACAGTGTCTGCTAAATGTTGTAAATGTAAATGGAAAATGTAAATATAACTTGCTGAAGGCAGTTTTTCACATCTCTGTCATTTATACAAGAATTTATGCAATATGAAGTACAAAGAAGTAAAAAAAAACCCTAAACAAATTAAACCAGGATGTAAATACTAATTAAACAAGTTAAAACACATTTTATGTCAATATGACCTATATAAAAAACACTGCAGTCATTTGAAAAGCAAAACCAAACATTGCTGACCAGGCATCATGATTTTTTTTTTAAAGGGCAATCAAATGTAGATGTGAAGTAAAATGTGTGTATCAATAACCTAAGAATGTCATCCAAAATCTCATTCCATTGTCAGGTGGAGGTTAGAACCTCCACTGTTGCCAGCACAACTGTCATGCTGTGATTATTTCTCAGGTTATAGTTTTGCTCCGAGGCCAAGAAGCAGGCGTCAGAATGCTGCTTGACAGCATCAGAGATTTGATTTAGTCAGAGGCGACTCCATTTTGGCTCTCTGATTGCTTTACTTAAAACCTTTTATTGCGTTGTCTCGTCGCTGCCGAGCCCCCCCTTCTCCTTCGTATATTTTGGCCGTGTAATTCGCCCATGACATTTCAGTAAGCTCTTTATTCCCTCGTTTTTGCCTGGTTGAAAATTAATGCTGTTTCCAGGCCTGGTAAAAGCTCTCCCGCAGTCTATTAATACGATCTGTCACCGGACGCCTTGCGCAGCTTTGTATGAACTGATAATGAGGCACGGACCCAGCTGGCCTTTATTGCCAATCCACTTCAGCTTGTGTAAAGTTCCTCTGTTCCCCCAGAATCTTCTAATATAACCAGCCTGTATCCCATTAAGTACCCTCCTCTCATCAAACGCTTTCAAGGGGCGTGAAGCCACCGGGTTTGAGGAAAGCTGGTCCCTCACCACAACTCTTGCTGCTTCTGCTTTAAACTGCATGTGGAGAACAGCAATTATGCAGGGACGGATGGAGATTGAAAGATGAAGGAAGTGCTCCAGCATTGGAACTTCATACAAGTGGGGTCTTAAAGGGAAACTGCCAAGAGTATCAAATGTACTGATCATTGTCGGGTTAGAAAATGAAATGTTTTTTTTTTCTAATCAAATCCCTGGCTTTCATCTAGTGTTGTGGAATGTGGTATTACAGGTTGATGTTGTCAGTGTTGGTAAAGCTAATTTTAAATGGGAGCTTTTCAAGCTACGAAGCTACAAGTCAAGCTACTGTTTTATAAGAGTAGTTAGCTACACTACAAACTACAGAAAAAAGTATCTAACTACACTGATGTTGTTTCACAGCCACAAACTCTCTGAACCCCATCCTACAACTCCATATTGCAGCTGCCAAGATCGAGCTGTGATGCAATGAGCATGCAAAGTAGGCTATTTGATGCCACTTCTGTTAGTTCAGCACCAATCTAAGACATCTGGTAATTGAAAATACCTGTGAAAATAGTGTTTTAAAAGTAGCTTTGCTGCAATAAGCTTCTGAAAAAAAAGTAGTTATGTTAATAACGCCGCATACAGTTTGAAGTAGTTTGTTTATCTTATTTTGTCCAGCTCCATTGTGTGAGGTGCTGTCTCTAGTCCATGAACGCATTCTTTAACCTTGGTTGTGTACTTAATTCAGGTCTTCTTTTTTTTAACTACAGTGCTGTTTGTTATTTGCTCACACTATACTGTAATGGACTTTATGTTGGAGAAAAACTGTAACAGAAGCTGTCCAAGACTCTGGGCTATAAGTAGTATTTAAAGCTTCTGTGTCAGGGCCAACTGGCAAATTTTCAAAGTCAAACGTTTTTATGTCTAAGCGTCAGTGACATGGTATTATTTTCACAAGGCTAGACGGTAAAATTCTACGCCTACTGGTTTTAAAACACATAACTGAAGACCCAACGCCCAATATTTATTAGCAAGGCAGCCATTACATATGTAATTTATTGAAAATTGTGCTTTTGTTGTGTAAAACTAGTACAATGTGTTCTATAACCGTTCCTGTTTATTCTATAGTTGCAAGAATCAGAATCAGTCTTAATATAGATGCTGTTGCCCAAAAGATGTAGATAAAATATTGGCCAATACTTTTATATATGCCAGATGACTGCGGTGTGTTGGCGCCTGCCCAGGGTTGGTCGCCGCCTTGCACCCGTACTGTATGTTCCCGGGATAGGCTCCGGTCCCCCTGCGACCCCGTTGAGATTAAGTGGTTTGGATAATGAATGAATGAATGTCAGAGGATTTTTATATCTAGGAGAAGTGATAATTGCTGTTTGTAATGGGTTTGTGGTGCTGTAACACAGTCAAAGATCAGAACACATTGGCAGAAGATGTTTTTTTTTCTTTTTTACAAAACCAGGGCACAGACAGAATTGTGTTCCTAAACAGATCAGTGGATCAGAGATCAACAAAAAGGCACAACACAGATTCTAAACAAGGTGAAAAGCAAGAGCAGACGACAGCGGTAAAAGTGAGGCAAAAGTCAAAACTGATTTCACAAAAGAACTTAAGAAAAGACTTGGACAGTACTCCGTGACACACCTGATGATGAGTGGCACGAAAGAAATGACAACCGCAAAACAAACCAGAAGAAAGCTCTTCTGAATAAAACATAAAATTGTATGAACCTAATGTAGCAGCAGAACGACATAACCTGGGGAAGATGGTGATGAGTTGGTGGAAGGTCCCCGGTTCAAGTTCTAGACTGGTAAAAGTAGCTCTAGGGTACTCATGTGCAAGGTTATGAGCAAGGTACCATCCCCAAGCACTACTCCCCGGGCGCTGGCAGAAAAGGTGCATTGTGTGCTGTCCTGTGCTGCGTTTACAGTGACAAATAATCACTCCCTTAATAACCAGTCATAAATGCACCTGCCGAACAGCCGCACGGCATCTTGGGTAACTTCCTTTCTTTACTGTCAGCCCGGTCATGACAGTTGTTTCCATTTTTGTTGGTGTATATCAGACTATGTAAAAGATGTAACAAGAAGATAGACAGAAAAAGAAGAATTGCATGAAAATTAAACTGCTGTATCTCACGTCTGTATGTCACGTCTGGAGATTTAGTAGCACTACTATGCTTTTTTTATTTTTGCATGTGTAACCAAGTTGAAAACTTCTACTGTTACCAGTGCATTTTTGTGAGTACTTTTGTCCCCAGTGATAGACTGAATTTTAATGCAGAGTGGTCTGTTGTGGTCTTAGTTCATAAAGTCGCAGATGTATGAAGTTCAAAAATGTTGTTTAAGAAAGAAAATCTTTGGACTTCAACATATCTCATGGTATTTTGGGTGGGTGTGAGGTCTTGACCTCTGTGGTCATTTCATCCCAGCCTAGATGTTCTTGACACAAGGGAATGTGAGAGCTCTTTACACAGCCTGTCTTGCATAAAAATAAGTTAAAAGACAAAAAAACCCACAATTTTAGCTCCTACTCTTCATCCGTGGATCACCATTTTGGCATTTGTAGCAATTAAACTCTAGATTTGTATAAATGTGAGGTCATTTGGAGTCCTTAATTTCAAATTGGCTAGATGTTTGTAGGTTTCAGTGTTAAGACCGTGTTAGTTGGAGCTTGGCACTTGGCTTGGCAAATGGCACTTTAGCGCAGGTTTTAATAGCCTCTCTAGCAGCCGCTCTGCATTGATCGTTCTGTGACGGAGTTCACCCTCACCTGGCCCGCTGCTCTATTACACATAAGTAGTGCTTTTATTTGAAGGCTGGATCTGCAGGAGCCACACCATCAAGCCGGGTTATTAGAGGGGCATCATTCCACAAATTCAAATGTGCTCACAGAAAAGGCAGCCCCAAAAACTGTCCAATAATGTGGAAATAATGTTTATTTTGGAATAATAATGGACATAATATTTAGAATAAAATAGTTGGATATGTTTTATTAATGAGGAAATGCAGAATGTGTCTTTATGCATAAAGTGATCAGGACTGATCGTGTAATTGGAAACAACCTGAAAGTGTGAGAACGAGTGCTGGGATGGTGTTTAGAGGGCGAACAGCTTGGTTTTCTTGCGATTCATTTTATCACAGCAAATATAAAAGGAGACAAGTGTAATTGGCCTGTCAGTTAGTTCATTTGGTCAAAAAGGGTATTTATTGATAAAAATAAGGATTTAATCTTTTGTATGTTTGGTTACATTAGAGAAGATACAATGATGAAAACCAGATGTTAAGCTGTTGCTATGTAAACAGATTAAAAGGCAGTAAAAGCAATTTTACACTTCAAATAAAAAATTTAACAGGCTTTAAGGAATCTTTGTGATCGTCTTAGCCTGATAGATATTTACTTATTTGATGAAATGTTTTAGAAATTAGATTAATTAGAATGAAAGAAACATGTACATGTAGTCATGTTAAATGCAAGAACATAACAGGAAAAACAAAGGAAAGATTTTATCAGATTATAAGAATATTTGGCATCTTATTGTTTGCATAGCTAAAACAGTGTGATATTCATTTTATTCAGAGATTATATTCAGATTTATTTGTATGAATTTATTCAGCACACACCTCAGTCCACCTGAGAATGCTTGCCACAAAATGTATTATTTAACTCTTCTTTTAAACCTTAAATTATTAAATATGTTTGTGTATAATACGAGTGTGGGATTCGCTGAGGGTTGTATATTGAACTTTGAGAATCTTTCATAGGCCTTTTTTATTTTAGATGATTTCCTTTGGAAATGTCATCAGCTTTTAGAGGCGGCCTTGTCTCTTTAGGCTCTCTGTTCTCCATGATGGCAAGATATAATTTTTTTTTTTTTCATGTCAGACCTTTTGAGGCCTGTGGAGGCAGCAGCGAGACCTCCAGCCACAGTGTTTCAGCGCTCAGTGCTGAGAGTCTGATGGTGGTCTGACGTCGGGCTCATTTTCCATAGCAATAGCCTACCAGTGTCTTACATATCTGCAGCCTAGGAATGACGGAGCTTTATTGACATAGCCAGTTCCCTCTCAGGAACCGTGGGCTGTTTGCATGTAAGTGAGAAGAAAGGAAATGTGCTGCCTGGCAGTGTGGGGCTTTTTGTCAAAGCTCTTGTGTAAATAGTGGCGTGAATTTGTAAAGGTCAGGTTGGAATAGGTGGATAGTCAGTGTTGCAAGACCATAGTTAACACTGTTCTACATTTGTCATGTCTGCCCTAGGACAGTTGGCCCCGCCGGCCACTAGTGGCCGCAAGAGACTCTGTATATAGTTTCACTTGGGTTCATGGTTCACGGTGTGTATATGTCCTTTTATGGTTATGTTGTGTTGGTTCCTCCCCTTGTGTCTAGTTGTGTGTAATCTATTGGTTGTCCCTTAATTGTCTGTGTAGTCGCTTGAGTTTAGCCCCTATAAAAGTTCAGTCCTTTGTTTCAGTCGTTGCCTGTGCACCCTCACAATATTCCATGTCTCGCCTGGTTCCACGGCCTCACCTTACAAATCTATCCATGCAGCTGTCTCCTGATGTTCTGGTTAGTGATGCGCACATGAAGCTCCGAAGCGCGTATCGAGTATAAGGGGGCGTGGCAGACGAAGCCCCGCTTCGAGGCGTGTATCGTTTAAGCAGAAAACCATGTGACCGATGACAAACGAAGCCTCGGTTCGTTACGTCAGCGTTTCATCCCAAGTGTCGCTTGCTGTATAAATGGGGGTGAATCCCCCCGGCGCTTCGTGGGTTGTTTTGTTGGAAAGTGTATGAGTCAGTATTGGACAAAATTTTTCTTTTGTTTATTTTTTAACACTTGATGAAACGCTGACGTAACGAACCGAGGCTACGTTTGTCATCGGTCATGTGGTTTTCTGCCAAACGATACACGCCTCGAAGCGGGGCTTCGTCTGCCATGCCCCCTTATACTCGATACGCACTTCGGAGCCTCAGCTTCAGATAGCCCATCACTAGTTCTGGTTAAGTCTGTCTTTATCCTGTGTTCTGTGTTAGTGTCTGTTAGAGTGATAGAAGTTAGAGTAGCAGTTAGCTTTAGCAGTTAGCATAGCATAGTTAGCAGAACCGTTACCGTTAGCATAGTTAGCTTTAGCAGTTAGCATTAGCCTTAGGATTAGCATAGGTTAGTATTAGCATTAGCTGCTTCCGGTTCCTCTTCCTGTTTAGTTTTAGCATTAGCCTTAGATTTAGAGTTAGGTTAGAGTAGTTAATGTTTCCCTGTTCTGCCCTGTTCCTGATTTGCCTCCTGTCTGTTTCCTATCCCCATCTTAGTGTTCCTGTTCCCTTTGTTGATAAAGTCCCTGCCCAAGTCCGGTTCCCCATCTCTAAAGTAGTTATAGGGTTTTGTTTAGTCAGTGTGTCAGCCTGTCTCAGTGTCTCTGTTTTGTGTACTAGTTCGTTCTGTCTGACCCCTCCGGTTTCCCTGTCTGCCTTTGTTTTGTAAATAAACCATGAATACACATAAACCTTCCTGCAGTCTGCGTCCGCTCCATACTTGCAACGTGACAAGTTTTGTGTATGTTTTGTTTTCGTCTGTATAAAAAGTTGTTAAATATTCAGATTTAAGGACGTAATTGAGTAAATATAAATGAGTAACTTCTTGCTGAGTAAAATTAGGGAGGACAAAAATATACATGCATATTGTATGTTGACATTTGGTCCAAGAATATTTGAATGATCTCGCCCAATCCCTGGCTGGGGTAGAGTGTGGGCTTAGGGTGGATGGTTTGAAGGGTTGTGAATGAAGTGAGGAGGTTTGAGGATTGGGATGGAATGTGGGATTAGAGGGTTGGTGATGGAGGATTGAGGGTTGGCGTGAGGGGATGGATTATGGAAGAGTGTGGATTATGGAGGGTAGTGTGTGGTTGGAGGGTGAGGTTGAAGTGTGTGATTGGAATGTGTGGTTGAAGTGTGTGGTTGCAGGATAGGTGGCGTTATCAGTGTGCACCTGGAATTGATGTAGCAACTGGTGTCTTGAACAACTGAGATACTGACACCAAATCTGAAGAGTGCAGAAAACTTCTCATTTTTAAAAATCTTGTATGGGACAGTTGGTAGTGTAACAACAAGGGTGTTGGCTCCGTGATCAAAAGGTCGCTGGTTCGAATCCCAAAGCAGTAAAGGTACCACTGAGGTACTCATGACCAAGGTACCATCCCCAAGCACTGTGTGCGCTGCCCATGAAAGCT